>CAJNDT010001779.1:0-202500 GCA_905221615.1 Symbiodinium sp. CCMP2592
AAAGACCTGCGGCTTCTGCCATGCCCTCGACTCGTGCCACATCAAAGGCAGTTCTGCCTTCACTATCCTAGGTGCCCCAGTAGACCCTTAAGAATAAGGGCGCTCCTTTCCCTATTACGTATTCGGTTACTATCGTACCCTGATAGATCCTGCACAGTACCCTATAGAGACCCTTTACAGCAAATAAAAGAAACCCTAGGGTTTAGGGTTTAGGGTTTAGAACTCAAAAAAACAGCAAAAGCGTACTACTGGGTAATCGAGTATCCAGTGCCCCGGCATCTGCCTTCAGTTCCAGCAAAGCTGCAATAACATCCACATAGCCATACTCAGCTGCCTGGGTTTAGGGTTCAGGGCGGCTTTAGGGTTCAGGGGTTTACGGTTTTAGGCGGGGTTGAGGTTTAGTGTTCAGGGGTTTAGGGCTAAGGCTTTATGGATTCAAAGGGCTCCATGCGTGGGTTGAATTACTTGCCCTCAATCCAACCTGGCTTCATCCCGCCCTAAAACCCAAACACTGCACCCACTCGTCCTGCACCTTCGGATCTGCGCGACTCTTGACTAAGAGCCTCACCTGGATTTTGTTGCGAAACTTGGCTTCTGTTGCCATAACAAGGGAAACATGTAGAGTACTAGAATAGTCTCCAAGTATGGCACCTTACAAACTAAGGTACTAAACCACAAAACCTGTTGTTCACTATGCACCCCTGTTCGAATACTAAGGTTACAACGAACCCAGGCACAGTCTGCTCGCGCCCCCACTGTGCCGCATAGTGAAGCGCCGTGGCGTTGTCTTCGCCGTTGGTTTCCTGGTTCAAAAGCCAAAACAAGTCAAAGCAAGTTGAACTTTCAGCTTTCAGGGAATCACATATCACAGAATCGCAATTGCTATAAAATCTGAGTCTACTGATTCAGCTACTAAGTTTCATGCGGGTCTGCTCGCAGAGACAGCAGCATCTGCACACAGCCGTTGTGCCCTCCACCACTCGCCACACCCAGGACGCTGTCATCAGCCGCCGTCCTTATCCAAGGATCTGCGCGGTAACGAAGCAGGAGCCGGCCCACACCTTCGTTTCCAGTCGCCATGGAACTGAAGAATGCAGTTTTCCCCCCATTGCCTGGGTTCTTGTTAAGGGATTTAAGTTGCCATTATAGGGATCGACAGTGCATGATATGGTTTCCTTGTGCTGGAAACTACAAAACTAATTAATTGAATCCCTTAACAAGAGCCCAGATGCAGGTAAGGTTTGGCAAGGCCCGGTGGGATAGAAGGAGTTCCACACAGCTCAATTGGCCGCAGAAGCTTGCAGAATGGAGCGCAATGGGAAAGGGACCGCCTTCGCAGATGCCATTGACATCATCTGCATGAGGGAGGATGGTCTGCAATACTTCGGCATGTCCATTGATGCTGGCTGCAGTCAGCATGGTGCTGTGGACCTTTCTGTGGTAGCGTAGGAAGATTTGGCAGCACTCCAAGCTACCACTGAATGCTGCCAGGTGAAGTCCGTTCGGTATAGCTTTGTCGACCCATTTGATGTCCTCGCTTTGCCAGAGATCCACTTCGTACGAAAGGTCCGCACCCCTCACGAGCAAGTGAGAGAGAGCCTCGTGATGACCTGTTCAGGATTTAGGGTTTTCGGGTTTAGAGTTGAAGGTTTCTTGTAAGGGCTCAGGGTACATGTTGTATGGCCCTGGGGTATTGTGCGCAGCGGTTCGGCTTTTTTGACTATTACCAGTAGTGTTTCGATTGCCTGTGCTAGTACTAATATCACCGATAGCTACATTTTGTGACTGCACTGTTTTCATGACAGATATATGTATGCTATCATTACAGTGATTGTGCGTATTTTCATTTCCCTCACAGGGGTGCCTGTGGCAGCGGAGAGCATCCAGGGTGTGAGGCCATTCTGATCGCGTGCGTTGACATCCATCTCTGCGGCGATGAGGAGATCAAGAACGTTGAGGTGCCGGTTGTATGCCTGGGCACACCAGAGATAGACTACGAATCCAATACTCAGAGGAAGAGTCATTACAGCAATACTACAGTAATCCCATAATCATGAAGTTCACCACTACAACAACAGTAAGCATCACATAGACACAATGCAAGGGTGCTGTTTGTATGCCTGGGGCTGGTTGAGGATTCAAGAGGTCAAGCAGGTGCAGGTGACAGTTGTGTGCCTATGTTCCAGCGTAAACAACAAAAAGTCGGAATAATGCTGCCAAAAAATATCAATAAGAGCCAGTAAGCATAATAATAACAGTGCGAAAGATACAAACAGTCGTGGAAACCTGTTCTCCCTTATTGTACTCAGACTTGAAAGGAATGCAAAGGAGCACCAATAATGGCGAGAACCCACATAAATCCTACAAGCATTGAAACCCGCAATAAAAGGGGCCTTGACAGCTGGACTAGGTTTTGGGTATAGTATGGTTGATTGCAATCAGGATCCCTCTTGAAAGGAACCAAGTACCACGCCCCAAAACCCTAAACCCCTAAACACCAAACTCTGAACCCCTAAACCTGAAACCCTAAACCCCTATACCCAAAACCACCGAAAACCCTAAACCCCTTTAGCCAAAATCCCTGAACCCCTAAACCCTAAATTTCAGAGGCTAACTAACCGGGCCTAGGTCCCTGAACCCCTATAAACCCCTGAACCCTAAACCCCAAATTTCAGAGGCTAACTAACACCCTAAGGGTCCAAGCACCTAATTATCATATACTCTCCAAAATCCTAACCTACATAACTACTATCCTAAAACCGAGTACCTAATTATTGGATCCTTTGGACCCATGGGGTAACAGGGCCAAGGTGCAGCGGCCATGTGGAGAGGCGTTTGGCCCAAGGAGTTGCAGCTCTCGAGCTCCCCTTCCTTGGGGGTTTAGGGTTTTTAGAGTTCACTAGACCCAAGAGTCGCCTGGCAATAAAAAGGGTGCCCTTTTTGGTTTAAAGGGGGTTATAAGGGAACCTGAACCCTAAAAAAGGGAATAAGGGCTTACTCTGGGGCCTAGTTCAGGGTTTTAGGGTTTTAAGGCAGGGTTTAGGGCTTGTGAAGTGGGTTTTAAGGTAGGGTTTAGTTCTTAGGGTTGCCCAGTTCAGAGGCCATTCTTGTTGCTTTTAGGTTTCGGGTTTGGGGGTTTTAGGAATTTCTTGCTTAGGGTTAAGGCTCAGGGTTTAGGGTTACTTGCCAGGCATCCTAGGGGGACGTGAATGTTAAGCTTTGGGAATTTAAGGGGATTATAGAATTCCCACAAAAGTTACTGAAAGGGTCACCTACTCTGCCATTTTTGTCGCTTTCAGGCTTGGGGTTTCGAAATTTCGTTGCCTAGGGTTTCAAGAACCCTACACTCCGAACCTCACACCCTAAACCCTAAACCGTGAACCCTAAGCCCTAAAACCCTAAAAGCCTAAACCCTAAAGGTTACTAACTTAGATGCGATGCCGAGGCAGCTGCAAGGGCTAGTCGAACCTCACCGGGCTCCTTCCTTTGAGCTACGCCTTGGCAGGTCTAGGCTTATGCTAAGCTTATAGGGTTGAGGAGTTCGGGTTTGGGGTTTAGGGCTTCGTTATAGGCTTATGGTGCTTGGGGTAGGGTTTTGCGGCTTAGGGCTGAAAGTTTCCCTAAACCCTAAACCCTAAACCCTAGGATTCAGAGTTTAGGGGTTATAGGGTTTAGGATAATACGGCTTATGGGGTCTTGGGGCTTGCGGTTTGAAGGGCTTGGTCCGATCCCGCTGGTATGTCTGATACCCTAAGTAGTAGGATCCTTAATACAAGGACCCCCAAAATAAGGTACCCCTGCTTTTCAGAAACTCTAAACCCGAAATCGTTCATAGAAGCCTTATAGTAACCCTTTAAAGGAACCCCTGAGGTACCCCTACTTTTCGGAAACCCTAGACAGTAAACCCTAAAACGTTTATAGAACCCTTGTAGATCCCTTATAGTAACCCTTTAAAGGAACCCCTAAGGTACCCCTAAAACCCTTATAGTAACCCTTTGAAAGGAACCCCTAAGGTACCGCTAATTTCCGGAAGCTCCCAGATGACCAAGACACTGTGAAGAAGGGTCCGGCCCTCGAAGGTGACAAACATCTTACCGAGTCCTTGGGTTGAGGGCTTTGGGGGTCTAGGGGTTTAGGGGTTTAGGGTTTAGGGGTTTAGGGGTTTAGGGGTTTTTGGGGTTTAGGGTTTAGGGTTCAGGGTTTTAGGCGTTAGGGTTTAGGGGTTTAAGGCTTGAGGGTTTAGGGGTTTTGGGATTTAGGGGTTTAGGGGTTTAGGGCTTTAGGGGTTTAGGGCTTGAGGGGTTTAGGTTTTTAGGGGTTTAGGGTTTAGGGGTTTAGGGTTTAGGGTGTAGGGTTTAGGGTTCAGGGTTTTAGGCGTTAGGGTTTAGGGGTTTAGGGCTTTAGGGTTTAGGGGTTTAAGGGTTTTGGGTTTTAGGGGTTTAGGGGTTAGGGGTTTAGGGCTTTAGGGGTTTAGGGTTTAGGGCCTTTGGGGTTTAGGGCTTTAGGTGTTTAAGGTCTAGGGGGTTCTTGTAAGTTAAGGAATCGAGTGTCAATTACCATAATCAGGAAATCGAGTTGCCATAATGAGGAAACCATCCTATACACTATATAGATCCCGACTATGTTTACCATAACGAGGAAACCATATCATATTATATAATTACTCTATAGATCTCGATCCTGGCAACTTGAAGTCTTAAGAAACCGTGATTATGTACTATATAGATCCCAACTATTCACTAAATGGGGGATTCCGAAAATAGGGGACCTGAATAGAGTACCCCAAACAGTAGGATCCTTATTCTAAGGACCCCAAAAGGCGGTACCCCTACTTTTCTGGAACCCTGGCCCCTAAACCCTTTAAAAGAACCCTCATAGATCCCTTAGAGGAACCCTTAAAGGATCCCTTTCAAGGTACCCCTAAGATTCGGAAACTCCCAAAAAGATCCCAACTATGGTAGCTTTTGGGCCCCAAGACCATACTGTATAAGGCTTTGGGGCTACTTTGATGCCCAGGGATATATACTATATATTACCCTAAACCCTAAACCCCTAAACCCCTAAACCGCAAAACCCTAAACCCCTAACTAAACCGCTAAACCCCCAAACCCTAAACCCCTGAACCCTAGACCGTTTATATAGAGCCCCACTATGGTAGCCAAGAGTCGGTGGAGGCGATAGAGGCGCATGGGCAGCTCCGGGGCATCCATAACCTTACTTAGGCTTTATAAGGGGTTTAGGGGTTGAGGGTTTACTTTCCAAATACCCATGGGGTAAAATCCTCAAAGTTTCAGAATAAGACTACCTTATGAGAGGCCAACAGACCACCAAGTAACGAGCTGATTCCCGCCGCGCCTTCGGAAAGCTTCTGCCAGCAATGATGTTACGTGCACACCGAACTGCTCCAAGCCAACGGCCTTAGGGTTCAAGGTATGTAGGGTTAGGGTGTAGGGTTTAGCGTCGAGGGTAGGTAGGGTTTAGGGGTGTGAATTTAAAGATTTTGGGGGCTTTTGAGTTAGGCGGGCCTTGTCGACTTCCTCCATGATCATGCGACGGTCCTGTTCCTGGCTAGCCTTCGCAGTGTTTGGGTCAATCTCCAAGACCCTCTTGGTTAGCCGAAGGAGATCCTCACGTTGCTCGCCGAAAGGCTCATCGCGGCCGACGGTGAGGACACCATTTTCCTCTCTTCTTCAATATCTGCGCCCAAAAAAGTTCGGTTTTTGTAAGTCTGTGATAAATAAGTATGTGAATAGAACCAAATAATCATATATATATATATACATATATATATATATACATATTGATAGATTGATAGATCGATAGATCAACACACCCATTAAGTTAATGTGTATATACACAAGTATGCATATGGCCAAATGTTCTGTATAAGTTTGAAGTATTCCCATTGGCTATCTAAGGTTCGGTAGCGATGTGGAAATCCTTCTTCAATGCGTGTGCACGGAGCACTTCGTAGAGGCACCAGATGCGCTGGAGTGGTGTGGCAAAGGGCTCCATGATCATTACCTTGGGTTTAGGGTTTATAGGCTACTCCATGGATAGAGTATCGGGAAACTGAATTGTTATTCCTAACTACTTGTGTTTATGTACCCATTGAGACTTAAAATGTTGTCCAATCACGACAAATTACCACGTGTGTGCAAGATGGGGCCGCGAGCGCTCGCTCGAATGGACTCTCTTGCAGAGTACTTCCCAAGTTCACCTCCCACTGGCGATTGGCAAAGGAACAGACCCAGAAGGCCACCTCGTCTGTGGGCTCAGAAACCACCTCCCAGGTGTCATTGACATCATCATGAACCTCTCGGGACGTTTCTGACCTGTAGGTGTTAGCGAAGAGGCGAAGAGCTCTCACGAAGCAGACGAACTCTTCCCCCCACCAGTGGCTCACAAACACCTGTGTTCTTGTTCAGGGATTTAGTTTACGTTACCATAATAGGGAAACCGTATTACTTGCTATGGATCCCTATTGTTGCAACTTAGACCTTAAACCCTATACCCTTGAAGGAGCCCTTATGGATTCCTTAAAGCACCCAGCAACCTGGGGCGCCAGGGGCTCCAGAAGCTCTGCAAAGGCCACGAGACGTGACTTGGTCAGAGGCTTGATGATCCTGGGTTTGGGGTTTGGGTTTAGGGTTTAGGGTTGTGTTGCAACAATGGAGATCTTGTTTAGGGTCTAGGGTTTAGGGTTCTGTTACAGTACTGGGCTTGGGGCAATAATGGGGATCCATAGTACTGAATAGTATGGTTTTTAGTATGGCAGCTTCAACTGAATACCCCTTGACAAGAACCCAGATTAGTGTATGTAGCTACCCCATGGGTTTACAGGAGAAGCCAGAAAGTTGGAATATCATTATCCTAACCCCTTTAATGTAAATTATAGGGGATCTTACCATTAATCCATATTCCAACTTTCTGGAGTTCCCTTTACAGTATGTGTATTTCGGGAACCCAGGATCTGCTCCACCACGTCGTAGTTTAGGGCTTAGGGTTGAGGGTTCATAAGCCCTAGGAATCTAAGGACTCATGTGTTAAGGCTTTTGGGCCCAAAGACCATACTATATAAGGCTTTTGGGCTTTTTTGATGCTGAGGGAAGGGGTCTAGGGTTTAGGGTTCTGTTGCCATAGCAGGCTTAATAATGTGGTTTCCTTATAATGGTAACCTAAATTACACCCCTTAACAAGAAGCCAGGATCTGCTCCACCACGTCGTACATGCTGGGCCGGCAGGCACTATTGCTATAAGGGTTCCACTTGGCCGTGGAGAGCCTCAGGTCGTAAGGGCTTTAATGATTAGAATAGGGCTCCTTTAAAGGGGTCTATAAGGGTTACTCTAAAGGATCTGCTATAAGGGATCTACTATAAGGGATTTACAAGAAGAAATCTACTAAAGTGTACTATAACGTAACGTTCATAAGCCGGGAAGGCTGCTTAAACATCGAGTCTCTAGAAAAATAACCGTCGCATTACCACCGACAACTTGCAGTCTAATCATTCTCACTATCATATACATGATCCCACAAAGCTTAAAACCTAAACCCTAAACCCTACATATATATATATATATATACACACACACATGTAGTAAAGCCTACTCACTCAGCTGCTGAGCCATGTCTTGTGTTCCGCCACGAGCCGAGTGAACTCTCGCAGAGGCACCCCCGACTCTTCCGGAGCTCTCGCAGGACCCGGGCCCAGCGCCTGGGTTTAGGGGTTTAGGGTTTAGGGGTTTAGGGGTTTAGGGTTAAGGGTTTAAGGGTTTTAGGGTTTAAGGGTTAAGGGTTTAGGGTTTTAGGGTTTAGGGGTTTTGGGCTTCGGTTCAGGGTTTGGGGTTTACCGTGTCTCTTCTTCAATAACCCGGGGCCCAAACAGGGCTTGGAGGTTAGGGTTTACTATCTAACCCCAAGGGTCCAAGTACCCAATAATCATATACTCTCCAAAATCCTAACCTACATAACTACTATCCTAAAACCGAGTACCTAACTATTAGGCCCCTATGTTCGAGAGCCCTTATAGTAGCCCCTTATAGACCCCTTTTAAAGGAACCCTAAACCCTAATTATTGGGTCCTTCGGACCCATGGGCTAAGGTCCCCAGACCTTCCAAAATCCCTTAATTAAGGAATATACCTTAAATTATAATAGGATCCCAAATATGAATTAAGGTATATTCCTTAATTAAGGGATTTTGGAAGGTCTGGGTCTCCCATTGGCCATCGAAGGCGCTTGAAAGAGCCAACGCACGAACGGCACCAACTTCAGCTCTCCCGGAAAAGCCTCACACTGCAGTGAACTCAGAGTTTTGGGGGTTACGGTTAAAGGGCTTAGGGTTTAAGGTGTATAGGGTTTAGGATGGGTTACGGTTATAGGGCTCAGGGTTTAAGGTGTATAGGGTTTAAGGCGGGTTGCGGCGATAGGGTTTCGGGTCAGGCTTCACGGCTTAGAGGGTTTTTTAAGCTTTGGGATTACAGGGTTAGGGCCCTCTAAACGCTAGAACCCAAACCTTACATCCTGAACTCTAAGCCCTAAACCCCAAACCTTAAATCCTAAACCCTAAGCCCTAACACCCCAAACCCTAAAAGAAAGGATCCTGTCCTCACAGAGCAGTGATACTTCCAGGTTGGACATCGAAAGCCCCTCGAGAAGCAAGTGCAGGCCCGACTCGTCCTGTAGGGTGTGTCAAAGGGGAAAAGGAGGGATCCTTAATGGGGACTCCCACCCTATAATGGGCTATATAATGGGTATATAATGGCTATAGTAAGGGTATATACCTAGGGGTCCTTATTAAGGGTCCCTCCTTTTACCCCTGGAGTGGAGTGTATATAGAGGCTCGAAGGCTTTTATAGGGCTTGTTGGGGTTTATAGGCTTTTATAGGGGGTTTGGGGGTATATAGGGTTTAGAGGGTTTAAGTCTTCACGGTTTAAGGGCTTTTATGGGGTTCATATAGATTTTCTAAATGGGGTTTATGGCTTTTATAGGCTTCATAGTTCAGAGGGTTTGGAGGGTTTAGAGGGGTTAGGTCCTCAGGGCTTTAAGGCTTCAGGTTTCCAGGATTTGGGTTATAGTTTAGGCTGTAGGCTTTTGAGCTCCTAAACCCTAAACCCTCAACCCCCAACCCTAAACCTTAAACCCTCAACCCCTAAACCCTAAACCCCCAAGAAATTGGGGTTTAGGGCCAACTCGTCCTTGAAGTCCCCATGCTTGGCAGTCCAGGCTTCGCAGTGGGCGATGACGGCATCCGACATGGCACTCCCTATGCTTCCAGGGACCTTATTATTGGCTCCTTCATGGGCTTTAGGGCTTCAGGGTTTAGGGTTTAGAGTTTTCCATGGGGTCTAGGCCCCTAACAAAAAAAAGGTCCTTGGAAGCAGAGGCCCTGGCGCTTCTTTTGCGAAGCAAGGCTCTCTCGAAGGATTTGGGCCCAGACAACTCGGCGAAGGATGCGAACCCTGATCGAAGTCTAATGTAGCAATCTGATTAAGAAACCTTGTTCCTAAGGGTTCCTTTAAAGGGGTCTCTACGGGTTACTATAAGGGGTCTATAGGGGTACTATGATAATGTAGGAACCTGATTAAGAAACCTTGGGCCTGTATCAGGGTTCCTTATATGAATCCTACTAATTTTGGACAAAATGCCCAGGGTTTCTTGATCAGGTTCCTACATCAAACCCTGAACCCTACACTCCTACACCGAGCCCTTAACCCCGAACCCTCAACCCTCAACCCAAAACCCTTAGAGCCTTGAACCCTGAACCGGAAAAGTGAGCTCGAGATTTCTGCCCAGGTTTGGACGCAAGCACATCGGCTACCAAAGCAAAAGCCCAATACTGCCAGATGGGGGTTTCCGAAAATAGAGGACCCTGATATAGTACCCTAAATCGTAGGATCCTTATTAGAAGAACCCCAGAATAAGGTACCCCTAATTTCCGGACACTCCCAGATGTCAAGAGACATTTCGCATCAAGTGAGGGCCCCCCAACCCCTAACCCTAAGGGTCCATGTACTCATATAGTATATACATTGGCCTTAAAGTAGTCCCTATTTGGGTACTTTGGGGCCATGTATCTCTAGATGGGTAATTACATGGACCCTTAGGGTAACATCCCTGAACCCATTGGGGCAAAGCTGCGATGATGCAGTCAAAAATGTTCCAGCCACGGTCCCGCCCGCAGAAGAAAGCTTGGCATCCGAAGGCCATGAGCTTGAGAATGATCTCCTGACGGCCATTGGCGAGGAGAATAATCTTTGGGCCAGAATTGGGGGAAAACCTTTCTTTTCTGCTATCTTCTGTACCGACGCATACACTAGTTCGGAACCTTCCGCGGGAAAGGGTGGCTTTGGCATCCACCAGCTAGAACAGTGCATTACAAGTACAATCTGGCAAGAACCACGATTTGGGTAGGAGTTTCGGCTTACAACAAATGTGCACATCATACGTACATACATACATACATACATACATACATACATACATACATGCATACATACATACATACATACATACATACGTATATATATATATATATATATGCATATATATATATATATATATATGTCTTTTTTATACATGCTATCATATACTAAAATACAATATGGTCTAACCTATATAATATCTTAGCTCTCACTCTCTCTCTCTCTCTCTCGCAGGGTTCAGAGTATAGGGCCGGCTTCGAGGTTTAGTGGGGAGGAGGCAGTTTGCACTTCCTGGTCTGCCAAAAACCCCAAGGGTCCAAAGGACCCAATAAGAAGGCACTTGGGTTTAGGATAGTAGTTATGTAGGTTACTATTGGGGAGAGTATGGGAAAGAAGTAAAGTAGAAGCTGTGGCCGTCCAGCACGAAGAGGCAAACGATGCTGTTGTTGATGATGAAGAAATAGTCCTGCGAGGAGACAATTGCTAAAACCCCAATATGGTTAGGGTCCCATACGCCTCTTAACCTACAGGGAACTCCAGAAAGTTGGAATATGGTTTCATGGTAGGATACACTATATTTTACCATAGAAGGGTTAGGATAATCGTATTCCAACTTTCTGGCTTTTACCTCAAACCGTTGAGCCCTAGACTGACCTAGGTCTTCATCCATGCCGAATGTGCAGTGCATCGCAGAAGGCAACGTGACGGTCCGGATTTTCGTCGGGTGGCAAATGCCGGGCAGTGTCCACCTGTCGGAGCCGCAACACTGATCACGCAAAGCCGAGCATAGACAAACAACCATGAAGTCTCAAAACTTGAAAGCTTGCTGGCGCTTGCTGCATAACCTCAGACGGTACTACAGTTTGTGTGGCAGAACCTGAGAGATAGCCTCCCTTCCAAGGTGAACGGCGGGTGGCCTCCACGCCGAGAATTACCATGTTGGCGAGGATGAGGAACATGATACCTGTCAGCTCAGGCTGAGACCAAGAATGTCCTTAAAAACCCAGTTCTAAAGGGTAATATAGGGGCCTTAATAATTAGAAAAAGGTTTTGGGGCCCATTATACTATACTATACTATACCTATAATAAGGAACCCCCCCCCCCCCCAAAAAAATAGTATAGGTAAATATTAAGGCCCCTATATTCTAAAACCCAACTATAGATCCCTTCTAGAACCCTTAAAAGGATCCCTCTCGGCCCATATAGCACATGTTAAACCATAAGCCAGATCCAGGCTGCAATGTTGTGTGGGAGCCCGGTCGGATAATTTAGATAGTGGGATCCCGCCTTAGGATTTATGGGTTTAGGGTTTAGGGGTTCAGAGTTTAGGGGTTTAGGGGTTTAGGGGTTTGGGGTTTAGGTGTTTAGGGTATAGCGGTTTCGGGGTTTAGGGTTTAGGCGTGAAGGTGCTTTGTATGGAATATAGCTCGTGATATTTAGGCTGCTGGGGTGAGGCTTCAGCCTTTCCGGTTTCAGGCGTTATAGGCATTAATTATTACCTTGAGCCTGAAGAACCTACCTTTTCAGGGCTCTTTATGATGATTTCCTTGCATAAGTCCAGAAAAAGGTAAGTTATTCAGGGTTAAGGTGGGATTTAGGCTCGGCTCGGCCTTTGTGGGTTGATTGGACTAGGGTTTGTGTCGGGTGTTTTTTTTTCAGAGGGTCGAAGTACTCCCTAGTAAAGTGGGACTGTAGGTGCGAAGAGCCACAAAAAAACAACCTACACTTAGGGTTAGGGCTACCTTGAGCGTGAATAACCTACCTTTTTCTGGTCTTATATCAAGAAATCGTAAAAATGAACCCTGTTGAAAAGGTAGCTTCTTCAGGCTTAAGGTACCCTAAACTCTAAACCATGGCCGGCCTCGGTTTAGTTAGGTGCTGAATGTCGTTGATGCACGAGATTCTGACCGGAAGTATACGGTGCAGTTAAATCCTGATGTAAAGCCCCAATAGTTTGTCATACAACTATGTGCATACATACATACATACATATATATATATATATATATATATTTATACATGTATATGTATACGTACATGTCTATGTCTATGTGTATGTGTAGGTATATGCAATGTATGGTATAGGAATAGTAATAGTAGTATCGTCATCGCAGGTCATACTCTTACTAAGCATCTGGGCAATTGTATAGCAAAGCCTGCAAAAATGAAAAACCCATTAACCCTCAACCCTGAACCCCTCAACCCCTAAACCCCCAAACTTTCCGAACCCCTAAACCACTGTATAGAACCCTTATAGACCCCTTTAAGGAAACCCTAAGTCTAGGGTCGGATGTCGGGTTGAGCCTCCATTGCTTGCATACTTTCCGACATTTTTTGCTATACTCCCAAAAAAAAGTAGGCGCGCGCACCCACTAAACTCATATCACTCCTTTAGGCTCCAGGGTTTACACTAAACCCTAAACACTAAAAGCTTCAGGGATTAGGTTCGGGGTGGGATGTGGGTTTTTGGGGCTTAAAGGTCTGAGGCTGATGGATTTTTTGGTGCGGTATAGGGTTCAGGGTCTTGGGGTTGCGGACTTGGGGCTTAGGATTCAGCTTTTATAATTCGGTTTCGGGATTTTGGATTTGGGGTTAAGGACTTAGGGACTGCGGATCGGGTCACCAAAAGACACTGAGTTACCACAGTGGCCATTCGTTTTCTACGGGCTAAGTGGAAGGACGGCTCCGGCAAGGGAAAGATCAAATCAGAAATCCGTGTTCTGGTCCCGTGCGCCGTAGAACAACGCAGAAGAACCTTGCAAGCATTGGAGGAGCCGACGAAATCAAAGTGATGCCAAGATGCCATAGGAAAAAGCAGACGAGGTTACGACCTTCCAGCGAGGGCCATGCAAATGTTGCCAAGAGGTTCCAAATAATGGAATTACGTCCCGCCCCGAACGATGGATAGAATGGGCATGTGGTATCTTTGGACCATCTGAGCTCCACCTGTGGAGGGCTTAAGTGTAGTGATTGCCCAGCATTCCAAACCATGTTGTGAATGTCATTCCATGTGTTCGTGAAAACACAAATAACCCAAAACTTTAAACCCCAAATCTTGATGTCAGGTATGTATTTGAAAACTTTCCTAGAGCGATCGCAGGTGGAGCGCGGCGGTGGCGGCGGCGGTGGCGGTGGCGGTGCTGTTGATGGTGGTGATGTCGGTGCTGCGGCGAGTCTGTGCCGCTGCTGTTGTTGTTGTTGTTGCTGTTGTTGTTGTTGCTGCTGCTGCTGTCGGCGCTTATGATGTTGAAGAATTATGACAATGATGGTCAGCACTGTGATAGCCACGACCGTGGCGATGATACCGGTGGATAATAAAATCTACGATGGCGATCTTGAAGGCAGCGAAGACGCCTGTGATGATGATGATAAAGTAAAGTTGATGATGAGGATGCTGCTGCTTATGAGGATGATGGCTTCGATGGTGGTACTTCTGTTGAGAGTGTTGCTTATGATGACTATGACGGCTATGTTAATGTTGATGGAGACGGTAATAATGGCGGTGGCTTGGCAAGGACTGCATGACCAGATCTAATTACGACTTGGCGACTCATCCGGATTATCTTGGTTTAGGGTTTAGGGTTTAGGGATTAGGGTTTAGGGTTTAGGGTTTACTGCAACGCTTGTCACTTTGACTCTGATCAGGCTCCTTGTTGTTCTGACCCTTGCATGTGCTGACCACTCCGAAGTCGGCACCGCCAGAACCTTCAAGCCTTCCCAGACCTTCCCAAATCCCTTAATTAAGGAATATACCTTAATTCATTCTTGGGATCCTATTATAATTTAAGGTATATTCCTTATTTAATGGATTTTGGAAGGTCTGGGTTCTTTCAAGACCAAAGCCTTGCACCATAAACCCAGAGACTAGGAGCTTGCGACTCCGGAATCCCTGAAATGCAAAATCACACATATGTTCGAAAGGTATTCAGAACCCATGCAGCAAGCCCACGGATGAAGTTCCGAGGAGAGGTTTTCTGCAGATGGCTCGAAAACTTGAAGGTTTAGGAGTTCAGGGTTTAGGGTTGAGGGTTTAGGGTTTAGGGTTTAGGGTTTAGGGTTTAGGGTTGAGGGTTTTGGGTTTCCCTAAACCCTTCTGCATGTGCGATAAGTGCACATATAGGCAGCTCAACGAAGTTGGAAGCTCGGGGCGTGAGCTCAAGACTTGTAGGGTTAAGGCTTTGGCTTTAACCGCAACGGTCCAAAGGACCGGTATTCGTTCTTAGGATAGTAGTTATGCGGGCTAGGATTTTGGAGAGTATATGATTATTGAGGACTTGGACCCTTGGGGTAACCACAAGCCCAGACTACCCATGGAACTCCATATTACATGATGAAACTCCATGCTGTGTTTTGGAACTCCATGTTACATAATGCTGTGTGGTACATTGTGCTGGCTATGTTGTACATACTAAAACTTCAGCTAGTGTATTGCACGAACTTACATACACCATTGCATTACATTACACTAAACTATCATATGTTTTCCTTCTTAACTGTGTTATTTACACTGCCAGGTTACCCTATTTCTCTCATAGCACACTAATATACCATATACCGTTATGCAATATGCCAGAATCCCCCAACTGCCCTGCCTTACGCAGGACGTGAGATGCAGAGCCATTGTTTGATTCTGCAGTCTTGTCTGACCTGAAATGGCTCTTCGGCGTTTGGGGCTTTCTTGCTTGGCTTTTAGGGTTTAGGGTTTAGGGTTCAGGGGTTTCGGGGTTGAGGGCCTTGGGGGGAAGTTGGGGGCTTGCTTCCTTCGGATTTCAACTTCGGATCTTCCCCGGAGCATCTTCATCATAGAAGTATGCTTCACTTGCGCCCCAAACATCCCTCAGCCCTAAACCCCAAACCCCAAACCCCTGAACCCCTAAACCCCCACACCCAAAAACCCTAACTCGATAAACCCTCTAAACCCTCGCCCCCAAGGATCGGACAGGGGGGAGTGTAACAGTGAGTACTGGCCCTAAAACACACTGCCCTTTTCATTAGGGCTCCTTATTGATTGCGAGTTCCTTGTCTGAGTCTTAAAAAAATTCTGGAAAGGGAGGCTGCTTCGGGTAGATAGGTTTTAAGCCTTTGACCCTGAGGTGTTCTTCCTTGCTTGGTGTTTGAGCATTGCCCCCCATGGTCCTGTCCACTAGTCTAGTTGCGAAGCCCTAAAACCCTAAAACATCCTAAAACCTTAGAGCTATGAAGCCCCCTTTTATTGCGGGTGGGACGGAGCCTCCCTCCCTGCAACTAGCGGGCATCGAGCTGCAGATGTCTCAGAATTGGGGTGTACCCTTCTCCGGGAGGTATGTAGAAACTTAGTTTCTAAACCCTAAACCGATCTGAGCACTGTAACCCAGAACCTTACCTGCTAAAACCAAAGCCCGGAAGCCGAGATCTCACGAAATGCATGTTCGTTTCAGGCTCAGGGATATGGCTTAGGGACAAAACCATACACCACCCTGAACCCTCTCCCTACGCTATACCCGCGACCGGTGCTGCACAGACTCAGTCCGTGTCAAAGCCCAAACCCCAAACTCAATTCTCTAAAGGTTGCAAGCCCTCACCCTAAAGTCTACATGGCCTAAACTCTAAAACCCTTGGCCCATAGCCCTACACCCGTTAATACAACTCTTATACATTCCAGAACCATGAAGCGCCTACAACAATCCCTGAACCCAATGGTGTAGAGTAGGAACGGCGGTTCTGTGAGGCTTCGGTAAAGGGTTACTAAGAAGAGTTCTATAACAAGGGTTGTATGCTGTAGGGTCTTTATAGACCATATATACACATATACATATACTCATGGAGTAGAAACCCAAGGAACGGTATTAATTAGCAGCTAATTCAGGTCTATAGAATTGAGGTAGCAAACCTGAAAAGATCGTAGTTCAGCGTTTAGGGTTTTAGACGTTTTAGTGCTTCCGGCAGAAAAAATGAACTAAGCGTCGTTGCCAAGCCTGTGCAATGCAACAGACGACCAGACTGACAAAAAATACCAACCAGCTCGACACGAAAACAATAGCACAGAAAGCCTGCACATCCCTGCGGGGGGAGGAGGAGTGGTTCTTCTATGTCGGGCTTGTTTTCAAGTCAGCAACCCGGCCATCAACTGGAAACGCAAACCCTCCCACCCAAAAACCCATGACCATAGCCGGATGTCCCAGAAAGTCCAATGCTCGGAATGCCGCTGAATGTTTTCATGATATATATATATATATGCATAGAGAGAGAGAGAGAGAGAGAGAGAGAGAGAGAGAGAGAGAGAGAGAGAGAGAGAGAGAGAGAGAGAGAGAGAGAGAGAGAGAGAGAGAGAGAGAGAGAGAGAGAGAGAGCGAGAGAAAAAAATAGTTCAGGGGTATCAGCCTTTGCAAACCCTACCTGCATTCAATCCTTGAGCTCTATAAGTCTATAACCCTAGCCCTTGTATTGGGCTTTCCAGTTTCCTCACTCTTCAGCATCTAAGTCGCATGAAGGATCCACTGGCCCGCAAGGCTCTCCTAGCGAATCAAAGCTCAGTGGCTTGTCGGGTTTTGCTGAGGAACACCCTCCGGGCCTAGGGTTTAAGGTCTGCAGGTTTCAGGGGTCTAGGGTTTAGGGTGGCAGGACTCGAGGTTTCAGAGTTTAGGGAAACCCTTGCAACAGATCGGATTGAATGCTGCATTGACGATGAACGGTGTAGAGATTTTGGACGTGACTTCTACCAAGAAATGAAGCTTCAATCTACCTATTATAAGGGCCTTAATGACTAAACACCTGCGCAGGATCACAAAGGGCCGCCCCATACAGCTTGCGCTTATCAACGGACTATTCAACCGATGGTAGCTTGCATCACGAGCCACTGGCAAGAGTCAACAGTCGTCGTGGTAAGCCCTGAGCTACTGAGATCAATGGTGGCGAAATACTAAAGTAGGAGCCTTCATGAATCGTCTGCTGCAGAGCCGCAAACAAATGGACCCGATTTCCCTTCGGGAATCCCACGACACGTACCAGAAAGCTTGCACTGTAACCGAGCTCCGTCCACCCTCACGGACCCCGCCCTAAACCGGGCTACATGGTCCCTTGGTTTCAGGAAGTGTAATATAATTGACTACACAAGTAGACCAGGGAACTTCGGAACTGGAATTTACAACTCTACATGTTGGAAAGCCCAAAGGACGAATACTCCGGATCCGTTAAGCCCCTGCATTAGGTTGAGGGTTTCGGGATTTCTGCAATCGAGCGTCCTCTGATGCTCGTTCAAATCTTTCTTCTCGTTCGTCACGGATTGACGAGCACCGTGCCCGTGCCCGTGCCCGTGCAGCATGTTCTTGAGCTGGGCAGGGTTGATTTTCGGCTTAGTTTCGTGTTGTGCTCTTTTCTTCCATGCAGCAGGAAGAATAATGGTTTAGAGTTTAGAGCCTGAAACCCTAAACCCCTATTCTAATTATGATCCATTAACAAGACCCTATTCTAATTATGAACCCTATAAGCTTCTTGCGCGCATGTTACAGTGGGAGTTAGGTGCAACGGGACCCTTCAACAAGGTCCCTTCTAAGAGAGCCATAAGTAGGGTTAACACGGGTACCCTTTAAGGGGTCTTCTAATACTAGCTCGGATCCATAACCCAAAACCCTAAACCAAACCTAAATCCCTAAACCGTGAACCTTAAACCCCGGTAAACCCCGGGACTCAGGGTTCAAGAAAGTGCTACTGCGAGAGTCGGAAATTGAATTCATGTTCGCCGGGCTTCGGTGGTGGAGGCCGAGCCGCTACCGATGCCCCATCCGCTTTAGGGTTTAGAATGTAGGGATTAGGGTTTCCTTAACAAAGGAGCATTAAGCTGATGATAGCAAGGACGTGAAGATGAGCGAATCTGGTGATGTGTAACGATAGGAACGGCGAGGATGATGAGTCTGATGAAGATAATAGAGACCATGACCATGACTAGGGTCATGATGATGGAGATACTGGTGGTGGCCGTAAACGACGAGGCTGACAAGGATGATTATCGTGATGGTGACTGCGTTGCCAGGACAATGAGTGCGGTGGTCGCGATGTATGATAGCCATACTTGCAGTATCGGATACTTCCCAGCTCCGAAAGGGCAAAGGAAAGACTGAACCCTTATCCCTACACCCAAAGCCTTGACTCATATATGACGCAGGGCTGCCACACGCACCCCACCCCCTGGCATCCTCCCCCTTCACAAGGGTTCGTCACCGCATAAGTACAACCTGATGATAAGCAACATTATGATCGTGACCGTTCCAATGACGAACATGGACTATGTTACTGTCAGCATTTGATGTGCTGGTGCCGTTGCAATTTCCACACCTTGGAGCACGGCCTTCACGTGGCAAACCGTGGCCGCTGGGTTTCCATGGAAGAAGTTGCAAACGGCTTTCCGGTCCGCCGCGCTGTTGGCCCCTGGCTTAGGGGCCTTGGGGACGGGCTTCGCGGGTGCCCTCACCACTCTGTCTCCAGGCGTAGGAAGTCTCTGGAACATGACAGTCGATGCGCGACGGCTCTTGTGCCCGTAGACAAGATGCTCACATTCCACGCATGGACCTCCGGGAAGAGACCCAAGAATTCCAATGCCGTCTCCATGGCACGACTCGTTTCGAGACAACGTGCCGAAAGCACCACACCCCAACAGCCCCAAACTCTGTATAAAGCCAACCACAAAAACACACTCCAAACCCTGTATCCCCAGCGTGCTCCAAGGGCCTGAACAGCTTAGATCCCCAACCACCCACAGCCAATGTCTACAGCACGGCACCGAATGAAAACGTGTAGACTTCGGCTCTCATGCTAGTCTTCCAAAGAACCCTCAGCCTCAACGCCCTAAACAATATGTACTTAGGGCTTTGATTACTGAGAAAGAGGATTTCGGTGTATACTAAATGTTGGTAATTTCTCCTAAGGCCTGAACCTCAACCGTAAACCAGCTAACCCTAAACCCTCACCCCCCACAAACCCTAAACCCTAAACCCGAAACCCCCACCTCCCACCCCCCCAAAAAAAAAAATAGTATCTCAGACGGCCTGGCTGCCGAGCCCGAAGCTGCTGCTTCCGGTCCAAGATGGTCGTCCCGAACGTCCTGAACCTTTTTGCTTCTGGTTTGGGGCGTACTTTAACCCCAAATAACCTGCGTACCTGGTTTAGGGTTTATAGGGTTTAAGGTTCAGGGTTTAGGATTTAGGGTCTGAGGTTTTGGCTTTGCCGGGTTTGTCGTATCGGTGGCTGCAGGACTCGTACTGTTTGGAGTGTGCTGGGGTTTGGGTTTTTTAGGCGATGTCACGTTTCGGGCCTGTATTTAAGCCCCAAATTAACCCCTAAACCCTAAACCCCTAAACCCTAAACCTTAAACCCTAAACCCCTAAACCCTAACCTTAGGGTTTCCGGATTAGGGCGTTGGCTTTAGGGGTCAAGAGCTCAGAGGCTCGCGGTTCCAAAGGGCGGGCCTTTTAGTAATTTTGGGGGGGCTTATGCTTCAGGCTCTGCATGGTTTTATGCGCAGAGTCTTATGCGCTTTCCGATTTTAGAGCATTTCCGTCGGACCTGAGGAGTCTTTTTCTGCAGATGTGGGTGTATGGTTTAGGGTTCAGGGTACCCAATGCCCGAGTCTAATTGGGCAGGCCGCCCGATCAATACAGTGCAGATCCCGTTTTTGGCTGGCCAGTTCTTGCGGTTGGCATCCTACAAGTCCTACAAAGTAGACATGGTATGGAAACTGACGGTAGACGATATAAGCTGAGCTTCTCGTTATATTGTGAATATTCCCATCATTGCTACAGTTGTTATCGTATGGATGTATTGGGTGAAACAAACTCCGAAACCCCACAATGCCAAACACTGAAATGGCCAACCCTAAAACCGCACCATGTTGACGGTTTAGGACTTACCTGGACCCCCAATAACGCACCATGTACGGGTTCCTGGTTATGGCCTCTTTATATAATATATGCCGCAACAAGGTAGGTAATTTGGGGTTAAGGCAGGGTTTAGGGTTCGAGGGTGAGAGTTTAGGGTCGCAGGGTTTTGGGGTTTCTATACTGAACTTAGAACCCTAGCAAAAATTTATAACTTTAGCTGTTTCTTAGGGATTATAATAACAAAAACCTAAAAAGTATTTCTAAGTACCCCTAAGGTTTTTTGGGGCGGAGCCTCCATGCTCTTTTTCTTTTTCGTCATGGCGGCCTTGCATAGCTTGGAAGGTGCTCCGGACTTGATACAGGGGCCGGGGCCTCAATAAATTAGAGGGTCTTCCTTAAATGCCTTAACCCTGAAGAACCTATCTTTTTAGGGTTCCTTATTATGAACTCCTTATATAAGTCCTTAAAAAGGTAGGTTATTCCGGCTTAAGGTTGAGTTACTGTTGTAATTTTCGTAGACCATCATACTTTGGTGATTGTTTGGGCGGCCAGATTAGTATTTCGAAGGGCTGACCTGTTAGGATCAGGCTTGTATGGCTCAGTGTCAGGATTCGGTCACTGTACTTTGCAATGAAGGTAATGATGTTGTAAGTTTCTGGCTTCAACTTCAAAAATCTTAAGTTCTGCTCGGCATGGCGTCGTCACTACCTACCGTTCGTTCCCGGATACTCACTATAACGCCCCGGCTCGGTGTCTCTGTGGCAAGGTAAATCCGAGATTAGGCTTCCTTCTTTGGGGCCCGCGCGGCTCCATACCCCCCAAACCCTATACCATAAACCTTAATTTGTAAATCGTAAACGAGAAAGCCTCAACCCAAGATAACTCCTAAACCCTAAACAAAACCCTCAACCCAAGATCTCGCACTTCAAAGTTCGCATCAAGCGTGAACTTCTGGGATTCGGTCTTGACGGTGTCTCTGTGCAACTAAAATGGAAAGTTTGCAAACTACACCACGGAGGGTCTAGGGTCCTTCACGATTGGAGCCGGGTTACCTTGCGGCGGTGATCTAAAACGGCTCTATATGATAATGTGCGCTCCAGGGTGCAAAACACTCCGACCAGTTTCGACAACGGGAGTCTGATAACGAACCCTGCACTTTGCAGCCTACCCCCTAAACCCTAAAGGAGGCACATAGCAGGCCTGGGAGATGCCTGAACTCTAATCCCGTGACACTGAAACCCTGACCTCCAAACCCTGGAATTAGACGCCTAAACCCTAAACCCTAAACCCCGAACCTTCAACTCCGAATATAGGGGCCTTAATCATCAGAACAGGGTTTGGGGTGTAATATATTGCAGTAACAATCAGGAAGCCCGACACCGTTCATAACAAACACCGAATGCCCCCCCCCCAAAAAAAACAAAAAAAAAAAACACACACACACAAACCTACAAACAATAACCCTAAACGCTTAGGCTTAAGACCCACCCTAAACACCCTAAACTCCTTAACCCTTACCGGGGCTGAGTACCTTCAGGAGTATATAAGCCCCAGAAGGTTGAAACCTTCCCTACTAAGCTACGAAGCTTAAACAGACCCCGGATCCGGCCTCCGCTAACCTGCAAACCCTAAACCCTGAACCCTCAAGCCCAAACCCAAACCCATAAACCCTAAACCCCTAAACCGCAAAACCCCTATATCCCGTAAACCCTAAACCAATCATCTGCAAGCTTAAAGACCCTAAACTCTGATCCCTAAACCCCGAACCCGGCCTCTGCTCACCGGTATCTCTTTAGGAAGCTTTTGGTTCAAAATGACGCCGCTGCCCACGGAGATTTGCCGCTCCTTCGGAACATCCCGATCAGAGGGCCATACATACACAGAGAGAGAGAGAGAGAGAGAGAGAGAGAGAGAGAAAGAGAGACAGAGAGAGAGAGAGGGAGAGACAAAGAGAGAGAGAGAGAGAGAGAGAGAGAGAGAGAAACGGAGAAAGAGAGGGAGGGAGGGTTAAGGACTTGGAAGGTAAGGCTTTGCGTCCACCTCCCCAAAAAATTGAGAGGGTTGTTCCGAGGCTGGAGCAGGGGTTTCATAGAGAATCTAAAGCATGTGAGTGGTTGTCAAAATTATGGGTCCCTTTTTGGGTCTTGGATATAGTACGGCACCTTAGGGTACCCAAAAAGGGACCCTAATTTTGACAACTACCCATGTGTAGGTTACATGTAAGGGCCGGTTTCAAAGCTGAAGACTTTGGGATTCCCGCCTATGGATCCACCCTGGAGGTACCATGTCGAAGAAACTATGAATATTGTGATGGTCTTATCGCGAAAATCAGCCGTGATTCCTGAGGTCGAGGGCGAGGGGGGTTTAGGCTTCAGGGTTTCTGAGGTTCGCGGTTTAGGTTCTAGGGTTCAGGCACAAAGCGCAACGGCGCAAGCCATGTACTTGCGAGCCTTAGATTCTTAGATTCAAACGAGACTGGCACATGAGCGTTGGAATTCCCACCCCCACCTCTCCCTACACCCCTGCCGACCCCTTAAACCTAAACGCGAATCGGAACCACCACCTGTATGTGCATCCCCAAGCCGGGGCTGGA
This sequence comes from Symbiodinium sp. CCMP2592, assembly GCA_905221615.1. Lineage (NCBI taxonomy): Eukaryota > Dinophyceae > Suessiales > Symbiodiniaceae > Symbiodinium > Symbiodinium sp. CCMP2592. The sequence goes on from CAJNDT010001779.1 coordinate 22,871, forward strand.
GAAGCCAGACAAATCTATCCAAAACGAGGATACTACCCCTACTGTAAACCCCAAATCCTAACACCCTGTACAAATTCCCCACATCTCCAAGGCTCTCAAACAGAATCTTCCAACAACGGCACGCAACCCTTGGAGGGCACCCCTCAGCAGTTACTATACGGGGAGTCGGAGCCATTAGTACTACTATCTACTATTACATAAACCTAAAGCCTTCAAGGACCATAGAACCCTTTACAAGAACCCCAGTCTCATTTTTCCAAGCCCCAACACCACACCCTAAACCCTAAACCCTACGCCCCGCCCAGAAGCCCCAACTACCCTTTATTGCAGTCCCTAATTACCTCTTAGTGAGAAATATTAGAGCCCTTTAAAGGGTACTTGGGCGGTGCTGGTGAACTCTAAAGACTTACCCTAAGGCTCTAAGGACTCATATTCTATGGCTTTTGGGCCCAAAGACCATACCATAGAAGGCTTGTGGGCCATTTCGAGCCTTAGGGTTAAGGTAGATTGTATGATTCCTGACCGATCGTGTTCTCGTTCGGTGTCTCGGGAAGTGGCGTAGCCGGCGTAGGCGTAGCCAAAGCCTCGGTATATGTTACATTCAGGGTGAATAATTAGGGTTTAGGGCTTATAGGGTTAGGGTGGTGGAGATCGTTTCAGAGATGTAGATTGCTGTTCCTTCTTGATTGGGTTTAAGTCTTCATAAAGATGAACAAACATGTTAAGCAACCATGATGAAGATTCGGGGAACGCTCCGGAAGTTGAGGTGTCACTGGTGGCTTGAGGCTGTAGGTTGAGGGTCAAGGGGTCTGGGGTGTAGCTTTTGTCTGGCGTAGGCTTATAGGGTTCAAGGTCTGGGGTATAGGCTAGCCTCTTGAACCCTGCGGACCCTGCCATGTAACCTAAAGCCCTCAAGCGGAACACTGAGCCCTGAAGCCCTTGTACAGAAACCTCGGATTCCTAGTTTGGGCCTAGGGTCGACAGCTTTAAAACCTTTAAAGTTGAAAAGCTTCGGATTTTGGGTTCGAGTGTCGGTCTAAGAGATTTCGGTTGAGAGATTCGGGCCGGGCGTTGAAGGTATTGGAGAAGGATCCTATAGGGTGGACTGCCTCAACAATCAATCAATATTGAATGTTGGGCTTGGGGGTCCAAGGTATACTATAGACAATTGAAGGCTAAGTTTTCCCGACTGTGGCAGCAATTGCAGATGCTCACTACCATGTTGTGGGCTTTGCATGTTCCGTGATCAGAGTGACGGCCACAATCACTGCAGCAGCCGTTGGTGAACGGTAGCTTCAATCAACGTTCTTGTCATAAGCCATAAGGTAAAGGCCAGAAAGTTGGAAGATGATTATCCTAACCGTTCTATGGTAAATTATAGGTATCCTACCATGAAACCATATTCCAACTTTCTGGAGTTCCCTTTAATAAGAACCCTGCCTCATGTTACGGTTTCCGAAAATTGGGGACCCTCATATCATACCCTAACCCCATGGGTCCAAAGGACCCAATAATTAGGTACTCGGTTTTAGGATAGTAGTTATGTAGGTTAGGATTTTGGAGAGTATATGATAATTAGGTACTTGGACCCTTTGGGTAAGTAGTAGGGTCCTTGTTATAAGGACCCCCAAATATGGCAGGCCTAATTTTCGGGAACTCTAAACCCCAAAGCATTATGGAACCCTTCTAGACCCCTTGAAGGAACCCTTAAAGGATCCCTTTAAAGTAAAAGCCAGAAAGTTGGCATATGGTTTCAGGGTAGGATACCTTATAATTTACCATGTAGGGCTTCGGATAATCATATTCCAACTTTCTGGCGTTTACTTTAAAGGTACCCCTAATTTTTGGACTCGCCCCATGTTGGGTTTTTCGTCAGCAGGTCCAAAAAAGTCCACTATGCGTCGCAAGCGGGCAGGCCAGAGCCATATGGGTAGTTGTCAAAATTGAGGTCCCTTTGTGGGTACCCTAAATATTAGGTGCCGTATTATAATAAGGACCCAAAATGGGACCATAATTTTGACAACCACCCATATGAAGCGCTCGCAGAGGAAGCAGCCGACGCCGCGGCAAAGAGTGCCTCTGCTCTTTCTCGATCTTGTCGAGCTTCCTCCCTTTCTGCTCGCGCAGCTTCAAGGCGGTTGTTTTCTTTCGCGCTGGGTTTCTGCGCCCGCGTCCGAGCCCGTGCTCCAGCAGACCCCTTTATGAGGCATGAAGCACCACAAGCAGGCGGAGGCTGCCAGTGGTTCTGTATCTAATTTAATTATTACAACCCTTCTGCGAAGTTGGGTTTTGGTGCATCTCCATGAACTCACAGGTAGCAGCAGTTGACAAAGACAACACTGAACGGTTTGCGGGTTTGGGATTTGGGAGTTGAAGGTTTAGGATTTGCGGGTTTAGGGTTTAGGACTTGGGGGTTTAGGGTTTAGGATTTGGGGGCTCCTCAATTTGATAACTTCTTTTTGTATAAGGCATCCTCAACTATGATTTTCTCATGTGTGTCCTTCAAAAGGCAGGTCATTGGGGATTAAGGTAAACCATAAACTCTAAACCATAAAGGGTGAGAGACGGAAGCGGCCGGAATCGTGTCGTCGTCATGCTCAAGGCCTGGCAAAGGAAGATATGTTGTGGGACTGGGATCCCGGCACAAGGCGTCCGGGTTACTAGGGTTTAGGGTTAAGGGTGTCGGGTTTAGGGTTGTAGGGTAGGTACTCAATACCAAACCTTGCAGTTGTGTTGAGCAAGTCTGAAGCGCTTCGTTGCTGGTTCATGCTCAAGATCACTACCTTCACCCCAAAAGTGCATCCAAGAGCCTAACCAAAAACGCTTCTCGGGCTAGTGTCGAGCTCAGGTGCCCTAAGCCCTAAACCCTAAACCCTATAAACTATAAACCCTAAACCCTAAACCCTATAAACCCTAAACCCTAAACCCTAAGCCCTAAACCCTAAACCCTAAACCCTAAATCCAAATGCTAAGGATACAGCTCGGCTTTGGGGTCTTAGGGCTCCGTCACGACAGAAAGGTTTGCGGCTTTAGGGGTTTAGGGGTTTTGGGTTTAAGGGTTTAGGGTTTAGGGTTTAGGGGTTTAGGGTTTAGGGTTTAAGGGTTTAAGGGTTTAGGATGCATGAATGGACAACTGATTTCCACAAGGTCGCACTAGTGCACGAACCAGCCGGGAGGCAAGTAGCTTTAAGCCGTAAACCCTAAAATCTGAAACCCTGTACCCTCAAACCACGGATCCTAAATCCTTCACGCTGATGACAATGCGAGTCCCCATGTGCGCATGCCCTTCCGTGCCTGTTCTTGAGTACCCGAAGGGTCCAAGTACCAATATCGCAGGTTCTTAGTAGATATCGGGGCCCCAAAGGATATGCCCTAAACCCTAAACCCTAAACCCTAAACCGCTATACGGTTGACTGTAATCGGAAACCCCAGAAGACTAAAAGCCTGAAGTTCCAAACCCCTTAACACCATTAATGTACTTAAAGGATCATGGGACTTAGTAACTAGGGTTCCTTAAAGGGCTCCTTAAAGGGATCTATAAGGGTTCCTTAAAGGGATCTATAGGGTTTAGGGTTTAGGGTCTACTTAAAGGATCATGGGACTTAGTAACTAGGGTTATAATTAGGGTAACTATACTTATAACCCCAATTAGGGTACTTATAACCTTACTTACTAAATCCCATGATCCTCCAAGTAGGGGCCTGGATTATTACCCCCAGGCCCCAAAGTAGTTCCTTTTTAAGGGGCTCATATAAAGAATCCTACAGGCTAATCCCAAAAGGAACTACTTTGGGGCCTCTGGGTAGACTCCCTTTCAAGGTTCCAGAAGGTGTGCGAGAAAGGAGACCTCTACTGATATAGGAGCCTTGATAGGTCGAAAAGGATGGTGAGGCAGATTCTGCTGCATTTCTGGAAAAAAGAGCACAACGAAATAAATGATACGATGAACTAGTTTGCGGTTTGCATATTCGACAACCTCCCTTCCCCTTGTACACCGAATCCTGAAACCCTGAACCGTAGATCCGAACCCCTGGCCTTCGTGGGGCTGCGTACGGAAAGGCTAATGGCCCCGTAACGCGCTGCACATTTGAGGACCCTTGGGGATACGGCCCCTTTCAATAAGGTCCCATTTAAGAGAGCCTGAAGTAGGGTTAGGAAGGGCGTAGTACTCCCAAACTGGCCTGGGTTGGGAACGGCCTTTGAATGATCTGGCTTCGGATGCCAGCTGGAAAGCAGATCCGTTTCCTCCTGGCTCGAAACACTGGTCAGGGCGTAGGAAGGCTTCGGATCTAGGGCGGGGTGTAGGGTTTTTTGGCATTCGGATCGAAGGTGCTGGATTTAATTAGAGTTTAGGGTGTATGGCTTGGGAACTAGGGATAACTTCAGCATCGAAGTTCCCACCTCCTACACGTGCTCGAGCGGATTGCCCACTCAGGGTTTACATAGCAGATGAACACGGGCCGTGGGCTGTGAATACAGGCTACAAGTAGAGAGTCCCCCCAACGCATCGGCAACCTTTTAGTCTTGCTTCCCTTCATGTCTCCACCAACCAACGCTTTGCATAATTACACATGTGCCTGAGTTCTCAAGCCTGCTCGTCAAATCCAAACACCTCAGAAGCTAAAGCCTTGACAAAGGTTCGGCACACATGGTGCCATGAGCTGCAGCCCTATAACCCAGGATGTGATGATAAAAAGGTTGCAGTACCAGACGCATAGCAGTAGCAATTCTTTCGCCCCGCGGATAGCGGATACCGCGCCTTTAACTTTAGCATCCCCAGAGGATCCAAGTACTCTGTATTGTAGGACTTTTAGGCCTCTTTAGGTGCCAGAAACCGTAAGGGAAGACTACTTGGAGGGTTCTAGTGCCATCAGCAGCATCCAGCTCGATGGCGTGGACCAGGCCTATCACCGGGGGACACCTATGTTGGCTTTGTTCATCCAATCTTGGAGGGGTAGTACATGGAATGCCACGTAGTCATGCGTCTACGCAACTTCACAGTTGATGCCATCATGACTCGTAGTAGAGAGACCGAAACCCGTGACCCTGGAAAAGCAGCTCTTAGCAGCTCCCTAAACGAGCCAACCTTTGGACAGCAACTCGATTACACCTTCGGTTCGAACAACCCGGTGGTCAACAACAGCCTCCTGACGTAATATAAGGGCACAGAACAATACCATCTTGGAGGATCCTTATATTAATTATGATAATTATGATTGTCGTATGCTGACGGCCCTTAGAGAAATTCCATTCACCATGGATTTCAATAACCAAGACACGCCCACCCACACACAACTCCTCGACCAAGCTCTTCGCCGTTGCATCCAAGCTCTTCGCCGTTGCATTCCAGGCCTTCATCACATGAAGCCATGAAGTAACCCTGAGTGTCCAACGGACCCAATAATTGGTTACGCGGGTATGGGACAGTAGTTACCTAGGTTACTATCATGATAATTGGGTACTTGGACCCTTAGCGTAACTGTAAAAACCATGAGCGTTGCACAGGGCTAAGGACGACGAGGCCTGGGTGGCCCAAGCAAGGACGGAATCATCAACAGCTGATCAACGCTGTCAGGCATCAACCAGGACTGAGCAATATCCCTTTCTGATGGAAATGTTTGTGGACCGCCAGACACTACCAAAGAAAACTACCGCACGACTAGACGAAGGTGTTGGTGCTGGTGGCGATTGTGACCGCAACCACGCTAGTAGCAGTGGGAGCCGTGGTGGCGAAGCGCTGGTGGTAGTGGTCGTCGTGTTCGCAATCGTAGTCGTGGTGGTGGTGGTGGCGGTGGTGGTGGTGGTCGTGGCAGTACCAGTAGCCTTAGTCTAGCCGTAGCCGTCGCAGTAGCAGGAGCTAGCCATAGCACTAGCAGCGATCGTAGTCGTGGTGGTAGTAGCTGTAGTAGTTGTAGAAACAGTGCAGGAGGAGGAAGAGGAGGTGCAGGCAATGAGTGGTAGCCGTAAAAGGCAAAGCTGTGATGCTGTCAGTGGCGATAATGAAGAGCTGAAAGAAGTCGTCTTGGATATGGCATTCCCACAGCAAAGGCCATGTCAATTGCAGCTGAAGCTCTTGCACCATCTCCTGCACCTCCTGTGCCTGCGCAATACAAGCTGCCAGGCGGGCCAGGTTAGAACAGGGTGGAACCCCCAAAAGATGAGAAACAGAGAAAGCTTAAGAAGTAATTCCAAGCAAGGATCATAGAAGAGGTACTTCGGACTTTAGAGCTTACAACCACGATGACAACACTCATGATCACGATGACGATGACGGTGATGAATCAGCAGCAACTCTACAGCTGCAGTCGCGATAGCCATAACCCTGACCGTCCTCATCACCATCAGCACCAACTCGATCCTGCTTTGGGAACCGCCTAGGACCGATACCTTGATGCTTGACCGGACGACTGTACGGATCAGTTTAGGCTTCGGGGCTTCGCGGGTGCTATACTCGCTCCCCAAGCAAGTCTTATCAGAGATCAAACCTCCGACACTCCGAAATGCAAGCCTGCTCAAACATCATAACGCGTGCCTGGTTTACCGGAATAGGACTAGTAATTACACGTCTAGCAAGGAACCCAACTCATCAATGGTACAGTATGAGAACTTGTTCAGACACATATATTAAATTGAGACAGCCACAGATCGAATATTGAACTAGAGCAGTAGTGTTGGGGCTCCTTATTATATGTAACTACAGTATAATATACCCCTGATCCCTATTCTAACTGTTAAGACCCCTATAGTACGGTACCCTGATAGATCCCATGTAGACCCCTCTAAAGGAACCCTATTCTACGCATAAAGGCCTCTATAGTATAAGATGCCAAACAGCCGTTCGGGTTCTAAGGAAGTCAGGGAACCAGTTGACAAATTTGTTCCACGAAACTCCTAAATTGCGACAGCCCTCATCGCGCACCGGAGATCCTCCACAACAGGTCTGACTCCCGGTCTTTCTGGTTCCTCCGGACCGCAAGCCGCGCATCTCCAATCCAACGCCCGCTACATTTCCGAGCCCTGAACCGGAGGATCCGAAAATGGGGGACCCTACTATAGTACCCTAAATAGAGGGATGCTTATGATGCGGACCCCAAAATAAGGTGCCTCCCAATTTTCGGAAACTCCCAAACCCTGAATGGAAGCCCTCCCGCCTGAATCGGCTCCGGTGTGGAAGAGGATGCTGCCGCAGGCAAGCTTACAATCGGCAAGTCACCTCGAAGACCTTGGAAATGATGATGGTGATGGTGATGGTGATGACGAAAATGACGGTGACGAGGACGACGAGGATGCTGAGCAGGAGGAGGAGCAGGAGGAGGAGCAGGAGGAGCAGGAGGAGGAGGAGGAGGAGGAGGAGGATGGAGAATGATGCTGGCGATGCTGAATGTCACGCTATGGTTATGAGTACGGATATAGGGATAACGATGATGAGGACATAATATTGAAATTTGGGTTATGCATTGGTGATGATGCTGATGATGATGTTGTTGACTATGACACGATGGCTATGATGACGTTGTTGAGCCTAAACCCAAAGCCCCAACGCAGTTGTCTGGGGCTCAAGTTGTAGGAAAGGAGGGATGCAGGACTTTCGACTTTAGGGTAGGAGTTCCTTTCCCAGTTCCGGTAAGGATCGATAAGGAGTTAATAATGATGGTCTTCAGCGTCGTTTCCTTGCAAATGGCGACCGAGTGCCTTCCTACCAGCGGCTTAACGGGATGATTTGTTTATGCAGGGACGACACGGGATGGTATTGCTAGCTTGAAGTTTTCGAAATCGGGGTCTAGAGTGTCTCGAGACATCAGTGCTTTTGTTTTTTGGTCTGGGGCGAGTAGGTTCCGGGTGTTCCACTCTGACCTCGGCGCAATTTCCGCCAGAGTAGACGCTGCATTGTGAGGCCCCGACGGTGCCAAAGCTTGCTATGCTTCACAAACAGCATGACCGAAAAATCCCCTAGCAGCCCCGCTATGGACTACATTTGGGACATTGCTTCAACAACAGCATCCTCTGAATTGGGCCCCCATCAGCCCTCCACTGGGTACCACAGTGAGCACGCCTTGTTGTGTCAAATGTCCCTGTACGTGTAAACGTTTCGCAAGTACACAAGCTTCTTAAAGTCGGAAGAGAAACCATTTCAATGCCAGCGCTGGCGCTCGATGAAACGATGGCTTGGGCCGGAGCCACAAGGTGAGGAGCAAACACTGAAATCAGGTCCCAGTATCCTGATGCCTGACCCGACTTTGGCCACTTCGCCTCCATTTCAGAAACGCCAACCACCGGCATCCAAGAAGACCGTGCAGGGCGTGTCAAAATTCCCCGCCCTCCCGCTGGTATTTCCACCCCCCCGAGTCTCTAAGGAAGGAGTGTTGAGCAAGGTGGCTGATCAAAGATCCGAGGTGGAGAATGTTTCGCACTCCCGGCACCTTTTCAGGTAGGTTCCTCCAAGTGTGACCAAAATCTAACACCCTGAAATCCCTTCAAACCCAGCCTAGAGCCATGAATCCTTCAGTCAAATACCTCGAACCGAACGCCAAAAAACCTAAAGCCGGAAGCATTAATTCAACACCATCTTCGAAATCTTCAAAAACATTCTAGGGGATTCTAGGGTTTGGGGTTTGGGCTTTAGGGTTTCGGGTTGTCTCACAGGCCCCCGCAGGATACTTGCGAATCCTCCAACACCGAAATCCCGAAAAACCTGAGCCCAAAAGGGCAGTCACTATAGCATGTGAGCCCCAAAGACCCAAAACCGAAATCTCAAAACCCCTAAAACCCTCAAACCCTAGTCCTAAAGGCCCGATGAACCTACAGGCCAGGCTTTAAGGCATTCAGGGCTTTCTGGCGTTGCTTACATGGCGTACCTTTCCCCCGGAATTACGGTTTAGGGTTTAGGGTTTAGGGTCAGGGCTCACCCCGAAAATGCGCCAGAGGCCTTGGCAGCCTCAACCTTAAACATTAAAACGAAGACAGCCGAATTGAGCTATAAACCTCAACTAAACCAGACCACACAGGCTCACCTTCAAGCACGATACTCTTACAAACCCTAACCACCCTAAACCCTAAACCCTGGCCCAAGGCGCTGATCTCGTGCTGGATCTCCTTCAGAAGAACCGCTTGCCTGGCAAACTCCGCCTGCGCTCCAAGCTGTCAGAGGCTCCTCTATAAGGACTTCTTTCAAGATTCCTCATAAGGGCCATGTAGCGGTTTCTAGATACGTCATAATATGCATATATGCACATGTGTATATATATATATATATATGTACGCACGTGTATTTGCACACATATAGTTTACACATATATGTAATATAAATGTGTATATGTATATATTAGAACAGCTTCTGTAAAGGGTACCAAAAGGGCCCGGACGATCGTCAAAAGGGACAAGCCTTAGAAAACCTAAATCCTAAATTCCTCAAATTACACCCCCCCAAAATGCACAATCCCTGAAGCTCCGAAGCTCTAGAACACGGTTAAACCCTCTCATCGGCTAAAGCCCTCAAGCCCTAAACCATAAAACAACAAACCCCCTTAAACCCTAAACCCTAAGCCCCAAGCCCTAAGCCCTAAACCCTTAAACTTTAAACCATAAACAAACTAACCCTAAACTACTCAAGCCTATAGTCCTAAAGCCCTAACACCCACATCCCCAAGCTCTCAAGCCCCAAACCCTTACCCTAAGGGTCCAAGGGAGCCAATAATTAGAAAATCGGGTATAGGATTGTACTTACCTTCTTTCCTATTTTGGAGACCCTGAGGGTTATACCCCAAAGAATCAGACCCGCTGTACGCACCTCCATGAAACGCCGCAGAATGTCATTCTGCTCCTGCACAACCTGCTCAAACCTGCAGTAAGTTTAAGATGTAGGGTTCATTGGGGTTCATTTTGAAGGTTTTTCTGGGATGCCCAGTAACCTAGGAATAGAAGGGGCTCCCTTCTCGGTATTGGATAACTTTATCAGGACCCTACAACTACAAAAAGGGAATAAGGGTACTACTGGGTCCTAGTTTTTGAACAACATGGGCCTACCCAGAGGCCCCAAAGTAGTTCCTTTTGGGATTACCCTATAGGATTCTTTATAATTATATGAGCCCCAAAAAGGAACTACTTTGGGGCATGGGCCTAGGGATCAGGGGAAGAGGCTCCCACCTGCTTTGAAGGGGGTTTCGATACGCTCAAAGCCCTACCAGGGTTTAGGGTTGGGGGCTTACAGGGTTTAGGGTTACTACCTTATGCCTCCAGGGACTATATTATGGGGTCCTTAAGGGGTCAAGGGCCCTAACTATGAGGTCCTTGGAGGGATAGGGCTAGACTTCAGGTTTTTGGGGGCTATCGGGGTGGGAAGCTAGAGGGTTTGCAGGTAGAGGATCATCATCTTTCTTACTTCGGGACTGCGATAAAAAATGTAGGCACCTGACTAAGAAACCCTGGTCCTATAACCCCAAAATAGTAGAGTTCATATAAGGAACCCTGATAAAGGCCCAATGTTTCTTAATCAGGTTCCTACATTAGTGTGCTAAGCTCTACAAATGCAGCAATGCTTACCGCAGCATCGATGGCCGGGAGTTGCTGGGATAAAAGGCAATTTCATTGAACCTGTGTTTATACAAAGGATGCTTTGATACAGTGTAGATTTCCGGGTCGTCCTCTAAACCTTAAACCCCCCTAAACATAGCTCGGGTCCCCAAGAAGTTGACTAAGCCCGACAGCCAACGATCGGTGCGAAGCTCCGAAACCGACAAACTTGAAGCCCCAAATGTGGTCCCCCTCAACTCTCCCATTCATCTTAACTGCGCTGCAGCCCACTAGTACGAGCCTACATAAGTCTAAGAGTCGCCGATGTAGTGCAAGATAAACCCTGAGCGCCGTTCGCGTCATTGCTTCGGTACTGTAGGGGCCCTCACTATTGGAATAGTATTTTTGGGCTTCCTTGTTGTCATTGCAGCATTAGTATACCCCCCAAACCCTAATCAAATTATTAAGGCCCCCAAAAGCACATCCCATAAGACCATTATAGTCAGACAAAATCAAATGGGGTCCTCATCGGCAAGTCCTGATCGAAAGGGATCTGCTATGTAGTGCGGTGTAGGGTTTAGGGTTCAGGCTTGCGGGCATGTCGTCGTCTTGACCCATTAATACGTGGAACATTATTGCGAGTCTTCAGTGATCAATCGGAGGCAACGATCAGCATGCGATTGCAGTGGTCATGATGCGAATGCTAGGAAACACTACAAGCAGTACCTCAGTAGTGATGTTTTACAATGTAAGACTCACAACCTAGACAAAAACCGGATTCCAAAATCATGTGCAGTTGGGCCACCCATCTTTGTCATATGAGTCCATCGCGGCCACCAGATCGCGCCCCTATTTTCCTACGCTACAGAGAATCAGAGTGTGGCCCTGATCCCCCTATTCGCCCAAATTGAAATAGGTGGCTGCATGCACTCTGGTTATGTAGCCAGTGACCCGGGGTACCGGCAGGTATTTCTAGGGCGGTGGCTGACTCACAATGCATGAACTCTTACTGCCTTATTGCGATCTCTTCAGGCCAAAGCCCTTACCCCTGCTGCTGAGCCTAGACAGCTGACGACGGGAACTATCCCCTCCCAGCTATAATACAAGGGAACATGGACCCTTACGCAGAGCTGGTATTTCGGTTCGCGACACAAGCAAGGAACAGCAGCGACTCGAATGTACATGACTAGGCAAATCAACGCAGTGCCCACAGTCATGCTGCTTCTGACGACCGTCAAGCAATGACAGCGGCTGAATTTCTCACAAGTATCGGTGGTACAGCCAAGGTGGTCAAATGCTAGCGATGAGGGTGATGGTCTTGTTGTTCTGCCTTAACTAGCTGTTTATATAACCACACAAAAAACAACTTGCAGACAAGTGAGAACACAAGCCCAATACACAAACACACACATTTATACCTATCTATCTATCTATCTATCTATCTATCTATCTATATATATATATATGTATATATTATATATAGGCGTGTAAAAGTATGTGTATGTACATACGTAGAAATCTAAGCATGAAGACATGTATAGATGGATAGTATGAATCTGCATACGCATGTGTGAGTGTATGTGTATGTCTGTAAGTATGTATACGTACACACGTACATACATACATACTTACTTACTTACTTACTTACCTGCCACATACATACATATATGCATATAACAATCCATCCATCAATCCATGCGTCCATACATACATAGATACGCACATACTACATACCCACATACACGCATACATACATGCATACCTGCCTACCTACACATGCTGCATGAATGCAATGCATGTATACTCTGGTGTGTATACTCGAAGACTCTGGTGTGTGTGTGTGTGTATGTGTGTATATATATATATATATGTATGTACATATATATATATATATATATATATATCATATTTGTATGTGTGTATGTGTGTGTGAATAGCTGTACACACATATTTGCCTTTTCTGCTTTCGCGTTGGGATGTACAAATCTGGCTTGGGGTGGAGGAGGCTAGCCGGACAGGTTGGATACTTTCTTACCGGTACATGTGGGACTTTGGGTTTAGGGTTTAGGGTTTAGGGGGGGCCCTATAGGGAGTATAGTACCTCAAAAATGGCGACATGCTACCTACTTTGCTGAGCAATAGGGCACTTAATTCGGCCAGTGTTTTGAGGGTCTTATGTGTCAGGGGCATACCCTGAAAGTATCAGGGAGTTTTGGATAACATGAGTAATGGAGGGGCTATGGTTAGAGTAGGGGTTTGGACGTACACTATACCACGAGTATATTAGGCACGATAGTGGGATACATTGGCAAATAATCAGACTCTCTCATTATTCTCATCGAGGCCCATGTGTTGCTAGTACCTCCACATTCCCACAAATCATCGCGGCCTCGTCCGCGGCCAGAAACCTGGATGTCAAAGCGCAAAACTCTGAGAGGAAAGGAAACTGGACACGTCTGCGAGCTCAATAGTTACACTGACAACTATCAGCAAGTCGCCGACAGGTATCGCAAGAATATATGAACATCAATATAGTAGTAGTACGTAAGTTGAAGTTGAAACAATCACATTTTGGTACTCGTGGTAACACCACAAATAGACCCTAGAATCCTAGAACATGCCAAAGAGCCTGACGGTATGCTCTCAGGCAGCAAGTACTTCAACAACTGCGCTTCTTTGGAAGTGTGGGCTTGTCAAGCCCTATAGGGCTCCAGCTACTGCAATAATAGCAGGTTATATAACCCAGCAAACGATTATTCGGGTAATTGGAGTCCTACGAAGTACCTCAAGTTGTGGACCAAACTTCCACATAACGTGGGGAACATATCCCTTAGCTCAAGGAATTTTTGGAATTCACCAGGCACAGTGGCAACGAGTTCTAGGGCCGTAGGGCTTGAAGAACGGAAGAGGTTTCTGCAGGTTTGCAGGGATTCGGGCTTGATGCTTCCCTCAGGGTTTAGGGTTTAGGCTTAGAGGTGTAGTACCCCAAATTCAACCCGGACATCTCGAATCCGAGACACTCGCCCTGAAGAGCAAGCGAAGGACTCTTTAACATTGGCGTTTAAGGTTTAGGAGTTAGGTTTAGGTGCCTAAACCCTAATTAGGGTTTAGGCAGGTCGTCGGGCAAAACAAAAGCTTTTGAAGCTAGATGTCCCCAAGTGTAGTTGCTCTGATGCCCTTAAGCCTTCACCCCATACCCCAAATCCCGAGACTAGACTCCTTTATCCCATAAAACCCTGAACCCCACGATCTCCATCAAACCAGAAAACCTACATAAATTAGAGCCTCAACCCAACGCCCATCCACTGGAAGGCTTCTGAGGGCTGTGCTCCAGGGTTGCAATGGGCATGATCTGTGCAAGCTCCGAGTCATGGCCCGCGGCCGAAACGTGGAGGTTGAAACCTGGTTTAGCGTGCAGGGTTTGGTGAAACCAATCGCATCTTGCATCTCACTTCAGCCCGCTTCCTCGATGAAGAACTGTGGCCATGGGGGCAAGGGTGGCTTACACGAAGGATTCGAGGCGAGGCGGTTTTTGTCGGGCCACGCAACGTGAATATACTTTGAGAGCCGGAATAATTAGATCGTGGTGTCATACGGCAAGTGCCGTGCTCAGTGTTGAGTGGAGGCGGCTTACGGCTAAGAGCTCAATTTAGAGGCCGTATAGATGAGAATACGGTTTGGAGGTTGTTCAGAGCCCAATTACCCAAAGAAACCTCTCTTGTAGAGGTCGAGGGAATGATCTGAGGGATTCAAGGTGCACTTACAGTTCCACATGCATGCATCACAAGCATCGGGATGTCATTGGGTGCGATTCAGGACTTCGGGTTTAAAAGAAACAAAAAAGCCTGGTCTCTGCATACATGAGCTCGAAAATGTCAGAGGGTTGGTCGCGGTCATCGCGAAAGGTTTCGCGGCGTAGAGTTTATGGCCTAGTTCAGATCGGAAGCTGGGGTCCCGAATGCCGTGGGAGCTGGCGTTGTTGAATATGAGAAAATGCTGGCTCGTAGATGTTTTGAATCTGCCAGGCCGGCACGTAACCTAAACAGGTGAGACAGCTGAATCAAGCTTGAGCAGCTTTCACCCGGATTAGGGTGTAGGTGCTAAGGCGGGATCATCATTCGAGCCTTCACCCGACACCCTAGAGCCTAGAAAGCCTGAACCCTAAACACCATGCAAAGCCTACACGCTGAACCCAGAAATCTCTGTTGCTGAATTCATAAACTCCAAAAGGTGTACACCTTTGGCTTTATAGTGGGTAGTATTATCCAAAAAGTGTATATAAAGTGTATCCACTCAGCTATTAAGACATGGATCAAGACTTGAGGTTTAGACTCAGAGTATGTCATAGCACAACACTGTTCAAGAGCTCTCGGGGGAAAAATACACAGCTATTTTCCCGACCCGTATGTTGCGGATCAGGAGCAACCGTGTGAGGAAACACTACCCAGAGGTCCATGCCATGATCATATAAACTCCAATGCTGGAATCAAGTCTCAAAAACCCTATGCCTCCAGGCACCTTATTATGGGGTCCTTCAGGGGTCTAGGGCCCTAACTATGAGGTCCTTGGAGGGATAGGGAAAACAATCATTATTATATATGTTTTTCGAAGGGCGGGGGCCTATGTCCATAGTAGGACTTCAATACACGCATTCCGCATGCCATATGAAAGCTTCCAGCAGCTCGGAGCTCTCAACTCAGACACCAAATCATCGGATGACCTTTACGACTTTACGAAGATCCCCAGAGGGACACCAACTTGTCACGCATTCCCTGTTAACTCCTAGCCCCATGCTCTAGGGAGTCTCGTTCCATCCAGCCATGTTTGAGGGAACACAGCTACAAACTCAGCATGCTTTGTGATGCTTCTGCACTGGGCCCTAAACCCTAAACCCTACGGAGCAAGTGCTAGGTTCGAACCTTGAACCTCAAAGCCTAGTCCCGACACGAACCCTACCGAGGGCTGGCGGCTTTTGGGGGTACCTAGTCTTGTTTATGTTTAGGAGCTGTTATTATGACCCTACAGGTAAGTCCTATAAGCCACTGTAAATCCGAAAACTTAGGCCCTAAACCCTGAACCGTTTGCAAACAAGTGGAATACTGATCCCGCCGTTCGACGTGGAATGCAACCCGTTCGGGTGCGCAAGTTCCTGCTTTGGGAAACCCTGCAGCCTGAAGCTATCGAGTGCTTTGGGGCATAGGGTCTTTGTAGGTAGAACCTAGGGAAACATTGGGGCTCTCATCACCAAGAACCTAGAATGCCCATTAACCTAGGAATAAGAAGGGCTTTTCGGTCTTGGGTAACTTTATAAGGAACCTAGGACTACAAAAAGAGAATAAGGGTACTACTGGGCATCCTAGGAACAGAACAGTCCAAGGCATGTGATGCTACAGCTAAAGAGACCATAAGCTGGGCGAGAGGTTACTAAGCAGTCAATCACCTACATTATCAATTCCCCTAAACCCCAAGACCGCAAACCCTAAACCGTAATTACCGATGCGTGAACTTTGGCACAGACGTTGAGGGTCTATAGACTGTACCTAGAGCCCCCACGGTAGGTAAGATAATGGCCCAAAACCTATAAAAGCCTGTTATTCTAGATACTGTTGGGGTCCGTGGCACCCCAGCTCCCAACATAATACAGTGGCCTTCATAATTGCCTATGCTATAATGGGGGCTCCTTATGACTGTCCAGGTAGGGGCTTTCGGATGCGAAGGTTCTAGGGCTTTCCAAGGCTTAGCAATCAGGGATTCGGATTCGGGGTTTAGGGTTAAGCTTATAAGGATTAAAGATTATGGCTTTAGGGTTCAAAACGATGAAAGATTAGGGGTTGTAGAGTTGAGGTGGCAAAAGAAAGACTCGCTGACGATCTCAGGCTGCAGAGAGAAATGGGCAAAATACCGTTTCCGAGCTATGGGTGGGACGCGCCTGGAGCTTTGGTTCCACCAATAGTCTCCATTGTAGTTCCGTTTTTTGGTTAACCAGTTTTATGGTTAGGATCCTATAATAGAGTTGTTGGTTAACCCCAAAAAAGAACTACAACGGAGACCATAGGCACGGGTAGGAGTGAAGAACAGCGGAGCGTGCCCCTTATAAACCCTCAACCCTGAAGTGCCAACCAGGAGGTGGCCATAAGGCTACCCCAGGGTTTAGGGGTTCAGGGCTTCGTTTTTTCTTGTTAGGGCTTAGGGTTTAGGGTTCAGGGTTTAAGGGGTCCGAGGAGAATGAAGATCCTGGACGTCAGACAGCAAGGGCTCTGTTGTAGACACGAAGTAGAAGGACTTCCCATGGGGCACCACTTTGGTGGTTCTCTAAATTCGGGTCCTGTCATGGGTCCCAAGTACGGCACCCTTCAAAAGGGACAACTACCCACTAGCTTATCAAACCCTCTGCATATTCATGACACACCGAACCTGCGAACATCATTCATCCTGAGGCGTGTGACACCCATGCCTGGCATGGCAGCAGCTAAGGTGGACACGCGGCGGGACGATGTCAATCCGCAATATGCGAATCCGCGCAAAGGTGTCGAAAGCTCTGGTTCATGCTCAGTAGTGGCGGTGCAGACTTCCGTACACCATGAACGCTCTTAGATGGCATGCGGTAGAAGGGTTTAGGCTGCGGGGTCACCTGTTTAGGATTCAGTACTTTGGATTTGCGGTTTCTGAGATAAGGGTCAAATGCTGCAAGCGTATAGTGTCTGAAGTACCTGTTTGTGACCCTATTTCCTGATTGACCGGCCCTAACGACCCTAATCATGAAATTTGCTACCCGGCCCCAAATGTACTACAATTCAGTTAATCACTAAGTTTGAGGGGGTATAGGGCTTAGGACCCTAAACCCTCAACACAAACTAAGCCTTAATTCCTAAACACTATAAACCCTAGGCAGGGTCCTCACTGCAGGCCCCAAACTCCTCCTGGTACCAACTCCGCTTGACAGACATTCCAGAATCCCTTCATTAAGGAATATACTATACCACTATTAAATCATAGTATGAGTATGATCCCTAATCTGAATGAAGGAAGCTGTCTTCATAGCAAGAGGATGGAGCATGGAAACACGCCTCACCAAAACAAACCGAAACCCAACACCCGTAAACCTTGCAAACACAAACTCCTACACCTCAGAACTCTGACGAACGATGCGCCACGAAAGAGATGGGATTTGTCTGCACGCCGCAAAGTGCTGCAAGCAAAAGTGTAGGCAGCTCCTCAGGTGCGCCGTCGAGGATGCACCTTCGGTTTAGTTTAGAGATTACCCTAAGCCGGAATTGCTTACCCTTTCAAGGACTTATATAAGGAAATCATACTAAGGAACCCCCCAAAAAGTAGGTTATTCAGGGTTACGGTGGGGTTTAAGGCTTGGAGTTTAGTCTGTCGGCTTCTGGGTTCAAGCTGGAGGATTTAAGGGTCCTCATTTGAGGGCTCGGAATGATTCTAAAAGGGTTTCTGTGAACGTTCCCTTGAGGAGTCCTTGAATTGAAAGGGTCGAAAAGGGCCTTTCTGGGGACACCCTTGGATTGAAGGGTTTTCGGGAGGAAAGAGCCTCCTTAGATAGAAACACTGTCAACATCCTCTTGTTCAAGAACATACCTGAGCCCTAAACCCTTAATCCCTAGAGTGGAAGGTGGATTCCTCACCTCAAAAAGGGGTGTGGAGTTTAGGGTTGCCGGCGGCGCAATCATACGTACATGTAGAACCACACACACATATGGCGACAAATGTATGTACCTATGTATATATATACACACACACACATGTGAATCTATACACTGCTAAACACTACTGACGGACATGTCTATGTCAATGTCTATGTTTTTGTCTCAGTGATGTCTCCGCCAAACCCTGCCAAGCCGAGCCCAGTCACGCCAAGCCAAGGCAAAAACCGAGCCGCAAGTATGATATAAACAAATTGTCCAAGCAAGAGAAAGCCAAGCCTTGCCAAGCCGCACCTGGGAACTCCGGAGAAACGCATGATTAATGGGAAAGGCGTACGTATTCTCGTAAATCTTGCCCTTAACCCAAAGCCAAACTGTGCACTGTAAACCCAATGTCCCATAAAGGATGTGCTGGTGAAATATTGGAGCTGTAGTTATGCGTGAACGTATCATTGCTGTAGGGGCCGCATGCATCCATAGTACACAATGAAGAATGCATGTGAGTCACGCACGATACCGTGAGACCTAAACACACTCCCACCCAGATCCAATTCACCTGCATCGTCCTGCATCGTCCAGTTAGGATAGGTGCCTTGACACTTTGAGTAGGGTTTAGCGGTTTAGTTGTATTGACACTACTAGGAGGTGCTTTTAAAGCCGCTGAAAAATATTAGTAGGAAAGATCCTCTTAAGCCCAATAAGAGCAAATATAAAATGTCCCAAAGCCCTATCTGGACTCTAAAGGGGGGTAGTGATAGTGACTGGTGATCGAGACCCAGAGATTATGGGCCATAAATCTCAATCGTCAACCGGTCTTAATCTTAGGATGCCACGGTTCAGGGTCTAGGGTTTAGGGTTCAGGGTCCCCAAGGGTCCTACGCACTGTTATGGGGAATACTTCCCCAAATCACAATCGTAATTCCTAATGTCGGAACCGTACATTCTACTATATTGGTACTTTGGACCCTTTGGGGGTTTGGAGGTCAGGAGGGGTCAGTCATTAGGGTCCCTACACCCGAAACCGGCCTGCCACGCAGTACTGATGGAGCCGCCAGGCACCGCAAAAGTGCGGGAATTGACCTCGCGATCTTCTGGTGCCCTCAACGATAAAAAAGGCAACAACAACACAAAAACACCTTTAGGGCTTACGGCTTGGTTTCAAACCTACGGCAGACCATAGGAGTTTGGGGGCACAGTAACACACTTATCGCAAGCGAGTCCCCCCACCCTGGCGGTGCGTGGTTTCAGCCTACATTTCGTCTGGGAAGCGTCAAAGTGTGGCTTAGGGCTATCTGCTCATGAGTAGTGTAGCTAGGTCGTTATCTAGGCATAATTGCAAAGACGATCCCCCCCCCCCCGGCTCCCGGTACTTCAATAGTAACTCACGAAATTCAGCGGTTCATATATGGGAGTTGCCCAAAATAGGGGACCCTAACATAGTACCCTAGATTATGGGATGCTTACTCTAAGGCTCTAAGGACCCCAAAATTAGGTACCCCCAATTTTCCGTAACCACCATATAGCCCAGCAACCCAATATTTTTTGGTAACTGGAGCCCTACCTTGCTAGCTTGAACTGCCAATTCCGACCTTGTCGTAGGGTCCCCAGAAATTCTATGCAAATAATATAAGCGGGGCACCAATTCGGGGTTATGTTTCATGGTTATATTCGGGGTTATGCTTTATAATTGAACTAGGGATTATGTTTTATAGTAAGAGCCAGCAAAATAGCTGGTGAGGCCTCTGGGGTCCTGTGCAGCTGCACCTCGAGCTCCTAAAAGCCCGATGCAAGCGAATCACCCTAAACCCAGAACCCTAAACTCCTGCACCCAAATCCTAAACCGAAACCCCTAAGCCCTGGAACTCAAACCCTAAACCCTGAACCCTAAACCCTACACCCTAAACCCCCCAATCCCTAAACCCCCACACCCGAAACCCCTAAACACTAAACCCTAAACCCCTAAACCCTGAACACCTAAACGCCTAAACCCTAAAACCTAAGCCCTAAACCCCCCTAAACCCTAAACTCTAAGCCCCAAGCCCCATAAACCCCTAAACCCTAAACCCCCGAACCCTAAACCCTTCCCGCGCCGAAACCCTGAATTCTAGGGTTCAGGATTTATATATAGGGCACTAAACGGGTGCCTCTTTCAGGAAGACCTGGGCGAATAGATCTCCGCAATGGAGGGCGGAACGGAGCGAGCACCCCGAAGTTCATTTCCTCACCGCGGCTATTTCAGGGGGCCTTAATATAAAGGCCCTAATCATTAGAATAGGGTTTTGGGGCCAATTATGGTGTAATCATAGTAAGGAACCCCCAAAATAGTTTAGGTAATTACTAAGGCTTCTATATGATGAGGCTTCATATGGATTGCCCGGAGAGGGCTTCAAGGTTTTTGCAAGGGCTACTATGCGGGCTTAGAAGGGTGCCTTCAGGGCTTTAGATTGCATGCTAGGGGTGCTCTTTATGAACGAACCGGTTGCAGATTCTAAAATGGTGGGTTGGCATCAGGAAGTTGCTCTCCCTGGCCGTACGCCTGGAAAGTTCGGATGCAACTTCGTTTCCTTGCTGAGGAGCACCTCCCCACGGATGCGAAACATAGCACATGGCTCTGTTCAAGGTTCAATGACGAAGGCTTCTGCATTGTGGATTGTGAACTGAGTTTTACCCCGTGAGTTACATGTTCAAATTGTTCAATTCGTGGCAGTGTGCAACGCCGAGGCGGGAGTCACTCAGGGGCCTGAATAATTACCTATGCTATTTTTTGGGGGTTCATAATAATTTGTAAATGTAATATGATGTGCCCCCCAAACCCTGTTCGAATTATTAAGGCCCCTAAAGTACGACATCGACTTCTAAGGTACTTCTTGCTGTATATGAGGCTGCCAGCATGCTGGAGGTGACTTTGCTCAAAGCGCAACACCCCGAAGGGACCGCCCTAAAGCCGAAACCTCAAGCCTTAAATCCTGAATCCTACACCCCAAATCCGAAACCCTACACACCCCAAACTCTACCCTTCGGGAAAGCCAAGTTGCGCAAAGAACCGATCTGCGCAGCCAGCCTTTCAGTGACTGGTTAGACTTTAAGGCCCAGGACCCAGGTGGTACAAAGGCTTAAGAAGTTCGTATGTGGTCCTGCGAGGGTCTTTACACTCTAGATGGCTGTTTCCCAAAACAGGGGACCCTAACATAGTACCCTAAATTGAAAGGATCCTTAGTATAAGGACCCCAAATAAGGTACCCCTGATTTTCGGAAACTCCCAGATACCCTAAACCCTAGAGAATTTGGGCCTTGGGCTTTCGGCTTTCGCCTTGGGTTCTTAGGATTTGGGGCTGCCAGGTTTTGAGTTTGAGATTCAGGCTTCGTACAGCGCACACCATATGGGTAGTTGTCAGAATTAGGGTCCCTTTTTGGGTCCCTATTACAATACGACACTCATATTTAGGGTACCCAAACAGGGATCCTAATTTTGACAACCACCCATATCCACTTCACGCAAATTAAGACAGAATGACTATAATCCCTAAGGGTCCATGTATCCTACTAGTCTATACTCTGGCACTGAAGTAACTATACAGGGACATGGACCCTTCGGGATATCTGGATCGGAGTTGCTTGCATCCCTGAATCGCCATCCCTGCAGCATCGACTGAACTCAGCACCCCTAAATCCGAAACCCTAAACCCTAACTCCGAAACCCTGAACCCTAAATCCGAAACCCTGAACCCTGAACCCTAAACCCTAAATCCGAGACCCTGAACACTACACCCCCACAAGCTAAGCCAAGCCCTAAACCCTAAAACCTTGAGCTCAAGGCTCCAGTCTCCCCAAACACTGCATCCACGCGCCCTATTACCCTACCTAAAACTATCCTTGAACCTAGGGTTTAGGATGTATACCTTCCAATAGTTGAGATGTGTATATATATATATATATATATAGCATAGGAAATGCATGCATATATATATATATATATATAGATAGTATGTCTGTGACTTATAACGAATGTACAACTTTGAATGTTTTAAGGTGCCTTGGTTACCCGAGCTTGAGCTGAAACCATGGAGCTTTGAATAGGGCTTGGTCGAATTATTATACTTGCTATATCTTATCATACTTTAAGTAGGGGTTTTAGTTTAGAATACCTGGGGAGATATTCTACCACAGTACAGGCTTCTTTGAGACTTTCAGAGAACGAGTGGCCCCAACCCAGTACCCTCACAAATGTAGAGGATCATAAAGACTCCCCTTTCCAAAGAACAAACTGCTCCCAGTTAATTATAGCACTCATGTGGTCCCAAAGGCAAGCTTACATCTTGCCGGAGCATGTTGTTCTCATAGCGCATCCTCGCGGGATTCTCGACGCGCTCAGGTCTATACTCACCCATACCCGCACCAAGAAATGGTTCGGGTTTAGGGGGTTAGGGCGTTGGGTGTTAGGGTTCAGTGATTTTGCGGGAAGCTCTAAACCCACGTCTAGGCTACCTAGGCCCAAGATTGCAATGCTCGTCCTCGGATAGCCTATAGTGCTTGTCCCTGGATAACCTGTATAGCTGTTGGAGCTAGGGTTCAGTCCCTTCACAAGCCAACGCAGGGAACCACGTGAAAGGGCATAGGTACGACCTTTGCCATTTAATCTTTAAACCCAACCCTCCGACTGAAACACCTCGACTACAGCCAAGCTCATAGTCCACAACCCAAGACAAACCCTGAAACGTAGCACCTTGACATAGGGGTATCCTGTTTCAATGCAGTCAAGATCCTACGATACTAGAGTTACTGGAGGATACGAGAAGGCAAGAAGCACTACAACTGAGGGTACACAGCCGTAAACCGCGAACTGAATGGAACATTTTTCCGGGGAACCATTGAAGGAGACCTTACAGAACCCTTCTCCTCGGAACCTTTATCGAACCTGTCTACGCACCGCATACAGCAGCCCTTGCAAGCGCCCTGAAGATCTTAAAAACACCACCCCTAAACCTCTGCAACCCGAAACCCTAAACTCTAAACCGCCGCACCTCTAAACCCTCCCAGGCCCCTAAACCGCTGGGTCTTTGCCAAGTGGATGCTCTTGGCGGGTCCCTCGAGCTGCATGCAGCCTGGCAGGTCTCGGATTCGAGTGAACCTGACCTACCAAACCTACTTTCTTTGTAGAGCCCCTAGAAATTCCATAGTAGGGTTTATCCAAACAAATAGGCTCTGGTAGCTGGTGGGAGGGTTTAGGGCCAAGTTTGGGGGTTTTGTGGTTTCGGTTTCAACGTGCGGGGTTTAGGGCTGGGGGTTTGGGTGTGCAGCAAAAGGGCTTAGCACCTAATTTGGGGCTCAGGATACTCTGACCAGGGCAAGATAAACCCTAAACCCTAAGCCCTTTCAAAGGAACCCCAGACCCTAAAACCCTAAACCTCAGAACTCTACATCCTTAAAGAGCCTAGCACAGTAAAGCCCTTCCGAGCCTCAATTGAAACCTTGAAGAAACTCCTGTATGAAGGCCCAGAGAGCCTCATGAGGGGTTAGGGGTTTAGGCTGCGAGGGTTCTAGGGTTTTAGGGTATTAGGAGGGCCGTTGTGAGCATGACAACCGAAAGTCATAAACTCACGGAGTATTGGGCATTGAAGCGGCCCATCTTCCAAGCCATTCTGACGCCCAAATTAAGAGAGGGCCCTAGGGTTCAGGGTTTAGGGGTTTCGGGCATAAAAAAGTTAAGCCTACAGCCCAGCATGCTGAAACTGAATTGAAAGAAAATAGGTTAAACCCTGGACCTTAAAGCCCTAACACCCTGAGCCTTAAACCCTGAACCTCTAAACCCTAAACCGTAACAAACCAACGCCCTGCCTGAGACAAACTCCTCCAAGCTGATTTCACCGCTTTCATCTGCATCCAGGAGCCTCCAGCATGGAAGTTTAGGGTTTAGTGTCTAGGATTTAGACTGCAAGGCTTAGGATTCAGGGTTTGGGACTTAGGGTTTAAGATTTGGGATTAGGGTTTGGAGCTTGGGTTTTAGAGATTAGGGTCTAGCATACAGCATTTAGAGTCTAGTTTAAGGCACTTGGGAGGCTTCCTTTTGGTTTGCTGGCATGTGAGGGCAGAGGATCGGGCGTAGGGCTTAGGGTTTCAGAATTTTATGTCCCGTAATGCAGAGCCCTGAGTAATAACCCCCCTTCTTTCAGTGTCTCAAAAGATCCGAAGTGGCCATGCCAAGGTGGGAGGGGGTCTACCATTATGGGTTTCATAAGGCTGTCTCATTTACTTTCATGAAGGCTTGCAGTAATAGTTCCCGCAGTAGCCCCTTAATGGTCAGGATTCCTTCTCTCCTAGTAACTGGTGCTTCAATAAGGCGACCCCCAAAAAGAAGAGGGCGAAAGCATGCAGGTATGTCGACCAGAACAGCTTAGCACAGTAGAGGGGCCTTGGCAATCATATACAATAGGCTTTCGGGGTAGATTGTACTCCAATGATAATAGCAACCCTCAGGTGTCGGCTTTTCCTGTGCTGTAGTCAGAGGTCAGGGATTCCAGGCTTCGGTGTTCAGGCTCGTTTGTTCGGGTCTAGGGTTTAAAGTTTAGTTTAGGGCTCCTTTACGGCAAGATTTTGGATTTTACGACAACTCGGGGCCAGTTCTCACGTGTAAGCTCATGTTGGAACAGGGCCCTTACATGGGAGTTTCCGAAAATAAGGGGGCCCTAATGTAGTACCTTAAATAGCAGGATCCTAATTTTAAGGACCCCCAAAAAAGGTACCCCTAATTTGCGGAAACTCCCACCCCATCCCAAAGGGTCCAAGTAGTCCTTGTTTAGGGTTTTTGGTGCCGAAAACGGCGCTAAAGTCCTACAATACGGAGTACTTGGAGGAACCCTCAAAGCAACACCCTTCAAGAGAGGCCCGATTCGACCGGAAGCACGCATTCAGGAACCAGGCCCGTAATTGCGGCTCATCCCGAATCAGTGTGGTTAAAGCTGATTGTATATTGTATACTGTAGACCCTAAACTGTGAACCTCCTGATTACGAAACTGGATATAACACAACTATCCTGGGTGTTTCATCCTCATGACGGGAAGGGATGCAATCGGGGAAAATCTTCAAAACCCAAACAGAAACTCTGAGGGTTCAGGGCACAGTTGAGGATTTCTGTTCAGAGATTCGGGTTCAGACGAAACTGCAGCCCAGGCGCATGAAAAGCGTCCAGATGTCCTCGCAGTTTGGGCTTCTTGCACCGCAAACTTACCCCGAACCACACACAAAAAAACACACACAAAAAAAAACAAACAACACTAAATCCAACACTCTAAACCCCAAAACCCTAAACCTCAGACTCCAAACCCCGAAACCGTAAACCCGAAGCCCATTACCCCCAGGATCACTTATGCTCGACACAAGCCTCAAGCGAGGCCGGGCTTGTGAAGTAGACGGTAGTATAAGCATCGTCGCATAATGGTATATTAGCGCGTAGCATCGAAAACTATACCCGTAGTAACATCCAACCTACCATGGCATAGTAGAGTATAATATGGTGCATTAAAATATATTTATGAAGTCAGAACATATACGAATAATGCATATATCTATATATGAGCTATGATCGGAGCACCTGTGCCTCTTCGCCACGGAAACACTCAACACCGCCGGAACGCCATGGTATCGAAACCACAGGAAACTGCCAACTGAACATGTTCGACCCCCCAGGAATCCCAGGGTTTAGGGTTTAGGGTTTACGGCAGGAACCCTAGAAGGGACAAGCAAAGGATTAGGGCTAAGGGCTTCAAGACACACCTAACCCATTGTCCAGTGTCCTTTGTTGAAATGTCCATGGACTCCATGAAGCTTGCGAGCTTCTTCTCAGACATCGCTTCCTTCGAGAGCTGTCGGGCTGGGATTCGGCAATGGCTGTGCTGAGCTCATGGTTCAAGACCCTAAACCTGGAGTTTAGCATCCGCTTGATGTAGGATTTCGAGAGTCGGGTTCAGGCATCGAGATTGAAGCCATGGAGTCGTGGGTACAAAGCTTCATCTTTACCGGGCCAATTCGGCTATACTCTTTGAGCTACCACAAAATACTCTCTGTGGATTCCGAATCTAAACCCTAATCTAGAGATTGAGGGTGCCCGATGCAGAAGTAGCTTATGATAGTTTTAGGCAGGCCTGAACCTACCCTAAGGCTCCACGGTAGTTCCTTGTTGGAGTTCGTATATCTTAGAATCCGATAAGGTACTCCCAGAAAGAAACTGTTATGGAGCCTACTTCGAGGATCATGGGACTTAGTAAGTAGGTTATAACTGGGGTTATAAGTCCCCTAAGTCGGGTTATCCTAGTTATAACATACTTATAACCCCACTTACTAAGTCCCATGATCCTTTAAGTAACCCCTAAACCCTAAACCCTACAGATCCCTTTAAGGAACCCTCTAATAGATCCCTTTTAAGGAGCCCTTTATGAACCCTTACTAATTCCCATGATCCTTTAAGTATGGGTAAATCGTCAACCCTCCACCTGCAGCTCGAAGTCCTGTGACCCTGGTGCGCTCCCCGACCCGAAAAGCCTCTGAGTCCACCATGCCCGGTTTAGGGTTTAGGGTTTAAGGTTTAGGGTTTAGGGTTTAGGGTTCCGAATCCCCTAGACACCCTAATATAGGGACCTTTAACATTAGAAGAGTAAGTGCAAGTGTGTGTGTGTGTGTGTACATCTAGATGCATACATACATGAATGCATACCTGCATGCATACCTACCTACATACATACAGGCTTACACCCACGCGAACACACACACACACACACATACACATTCATTCACTCAGTCAGTCAGACCGTCATTCATTCTTGCCACCCCCACTGCCACCACCACTGCCACCACCACCACCACCACCACCACCACCACCACCACCACCACCCACCACCACCACCACCACCACCACCACCACCACCACCACCACCACCACCACCACCACCACCACCACCACCACCACCACCACCACCCACCACCACCACCACCACCACCACCACCACCACCACCACCACCACCACCACCACCACCACCACCACCATCACAACAACATCGACAACAATAGCGGCCAGCTGATAGCGGCAACAGCAATAGCATTAGCACCAGCACCAGCACCGTACCATCAACAGCAACAGCAGCGGCAGCAACAGCAACGACAGCAGAGCGACACAACAGCGACAGCCACCACACCACCACAACCAACACCAACAAACCATGTGTATGTATGTGTATATATATATACATATAAATATAAGAATATATATGCATATATATATATATATATATGTACACATACGTAATATGAACTGCGCATATCTATTAGAAAGCTCCCAGAGGACCCCGATTCACCACAACCAGCCTTCAGCTCGGGCATACTCACTTGCTTCGACTTGCGGGTGTCGATCTCCGTGAAGACGGCCCCTTTGAAGGGACGGGCGGCTTAGGGTTTAGGGGCTTAGGATTAAGGGTTTAGGGTTTAGGGCTCAGGGTACAGGGTTTAAGTGTCAAGACGGCCCCTTTGTACGGGTTCCTTTAAGGGTTTCCTTTAAGGTTCCTTTAAGGGTTTCCTTTAAGGTTCCTTTAAGGGATCTCTGTGAAGACGGCCCCTTTGAAGGGACCAGCGATTTGCGGCTTAGGGCTTCGGATTCAGGGTTTAAGGGCAGGTTTAGGGCTAAGGGTTTAGGGTTTGGTTTGGGGTTTAAGTTAAGGGCTGGTTTCAGGGCTTAAATTTTATGGTATACAGCTTAAGCTATTCGTATAAGGATTGAGGTTTACGGTAAAGGCCTCAGGGTTGTTTGCTTGGGGTCTTAGGAGAGAACGGCTCATGCTTCAACTTACATATGGGACTGTCCGAAAAGAGAGGACCCTAGTACAATACCCGAAATAGTCGGATCCTTATTATAAGGACCCCAAAATAAGGTATACACCTTAATTTTCGGAAACTCCCATATGCTCCCTTTCGATTGGGTTTGGGGTTCAGGGTTGACTGCTCCCGAACGCAACCCTCTCAGTACCCTCGACCGGCATCTACACCATCAGAAAAACTCCAACACAGAATCCTGAACCCTAAACCCTAAACCCGAAACCCGCTTTCGGTGATTTGCTGCTTTATAGCTGTTCTGATTCATTATCAAGGCCCCTAATATAGGGGCTTTAATAATTAGAATAGGGTTTTGGGGCCCGTTATACTGTAATTATAGTACGGAACCCCGACAATAGTATAGGTAACTATTGAGGCCCCTATATTACAACCCTCCAAGCCCTTGCGTATCTGTTATAGAAGAACCCTTTTCAAGCAACCGCCTGAAAAAGGAAATCCCTTAATAGGGGTTCCTATAAATCGCCATTAGTAGTATAGGGTCTACTTTCTAGCTCCCGGGGGTCTGGGTAAGGGTTGTCTGCTGAACTTCCAAGTTTTGAAAATTGGTGATCGAGCAGGAGGCTGATCCATCGCAAATTATCTTAACTGCCGGTACACAGATGACTGTGTAGTCATTCATGGCTTACAAGTCGGTTTGAGGGCTTTGGGATGTAAGGGTGGAGGTATTCGGGGCGTTGGGTGGAGGATTTTCAGATTTACGGCTTAGGGCTTGAAGCTTGCCAGAACAGAGCTGTCCTCAGCCGTAAACTTTGATCTTTCACTTGACGGCATCCCGATTCCGTCTTTCTTGAGCAAGCTTGTTGGCCAAGTTAACATGACGGGGAGACAAAGAAAATGTTCATGGTCTTCTTAAAGCATGGCAATTAAGACTTAAGACTGGACTTCTTAACCAGAATCCAGCAGCTCAACCTCTCAACTCTACGCAAACACACCCGAGGGCCTAAAGAAAATCACCAAGAAAGCAAGCGACGTCCTTGTCACAGATTCAGAAAGTCCGGCAGAATAGGCGTTTAAGCATAGAACCCTAAGTAAACCGCATCCTTACGAGAAGGGCCCCCCCAAATGAGGTGACCTAATTAAGTTTCCAAGGCTGCCAAACGAAAGCTCAGAGACATCCCTAATCCGAAACTCCAAGCCCCAAACACTTAGCCTAGATGACACCAAGGTGCGTAACACCTCCACCTGCGCTGCGTGCTTGTGCATCTGCTTCATAATGGCGATGTCCTTCTTCAAGGCTTTCTGGGTTTCGCATTCGGTCTTAAGGCTGCGGGCGTAGGGTTTCAGTGTAGGCTAGACCTGATGCAGTGTTCAAGCTTGAGTTCTTCTGCGTTTGGGTTCAGCGTGTCGAAGTCTTGTGCATGAAGAAGTCAGTCATGGAGAATTATCGGAGAAGCAGCTTCTGTTGAAGTGCCTATTTACTAAGATTCCGAATATACCGGTTGTTTCAATGATGAGTAGAGCAGGGGTCTACACTGAAATCCATTGCCCAAGAACTGGAACACTAGGGGCCAAGCACCCAACAGTGCAGTGATAAGTGATAAGGTAGCTGGACTTGCGCACCTCGTGGCAGCTTCGTGCTCAGGGCATTACTTGCTTGCTGCGTGGTATGTAGGGCCCATAGGGTTTAAGACGATGGTTTAAGGCTTCAAGCATTTGTATATACAGGGGGAAGGCCACCAAGGAGATACCTCAACAGCCTCAACCTTAAGTCCTCAAAACTAAAGCCACAATATCCAAACTTAAGCCCTCAACTGTTTAGACCCAAAACCTCAGAATCTAAACGTAAACCCTGCAAACCCCAAGTTCAAGACCTAAACCCTAAACTCCTAAACAAAAACAAGCTTGAAGACATATCGGAGCTTCCTAGAAAAAGGGTGTACAATACAGTATACCGCCAAGCCCGACCCCCTACACTCTAGAGGCCCCTAGCTTGGGATGTAGGGTATTTAGCAGGGCTTCGGGCTTACAGGGTTTAGGGTTTAGTAGGGTTTAGGGTGTAGGTTGAGTCAGTCCAGAGTTTAGCACTCAAGTTCAAGCAGGCCTTCAGCTTTAGTATCCAACACAGGCGATGACAACATCATGACAGCGTCATAACCGGCTTTCCTTGTTTCCCAGATTCCTAATACCCTAAACCCCGAGGCGTCCTTGTCGGCCTTGGCATTCTCAATGGCCGTGTTACAGAACACGCCTGAGCTGGACAAATTTCTGACTAACTTTCTTCTGGCTCCAAATGGACAGGAAATCTCAGTGAGCCCCTCATAGTGAAAGGGGGGACCATCTTAGCATGAGAGCTGGACCAACTTCTTGCTTCATATTGGAATGATACTTCATATTGGAATGAGACTACTACTACTACCAATACTACCAGTACTACTACTACTACTACTACTACTGCTACTAATACTACTGCTACTACTCCTACTACTACTCCTACCACTACTGCTACTACTGCTACTACTACTACTACTACTACTACTACTACTACTACTACTACTACTACTGTGCAACGGCCACAGACTCTGCTGCCTGGCACGGCCCGGTATCTTTCAGACCTGGGCTTTGTTTTGCCGCCATCGGTCCACACCATGCCCGAGAACGACCTTGCCGAGACTTCTGAGTAAAGCCTTTCCTCCAACTGTGCGACAGTCGTATGCTATCCTCTCGAATGCCTGCTTGCACATTCGTCGGTTTGTAAGAGTCCTAAGAGTCCTTATTGGGGTCGGCTGGGGTCGGTTGGGTACCGGTTGGGTACTGGCACAGTTGCTTTGGCCGTAGAGCACGTGCAATACTCTGCGCGGCACTTGGCGCACACGCCAGGGGTAGGCGTTGGTCGATGTGCTTTTCGCGCAGGGCTTGTGTGTGGGTGTTAGACAGAGACGAGCCGAAGAGCAAGCACGTGCTATCGGTGTCGGCCACACTGGTCCTGAAGCGGTAGCTCTCACAAGCGTAAAAGAAAAGTGAGTCAGAGCAGTGCATGCATGCACACCGCTGAGTGCACTTACCTCCTGCTGATACTCTACCTCGCCTCACCTCTGTAGGTGCTTGCCCTAAGTTGCCCTAAGTTGCCTCCCCCCCCCCCTTTGACCCGATGTACCCTACCTCAGGTCCATGCCATACGCCGTGCAACTGCTGCCGCATCGCGATCCCCTGCCCTAGGCAATTACTGTGTGCTATCGGACTGTCACACGCACGCACCCGCACGCTGTGACACTATCATATCCGGCCCTGCGCAGGACACTCCATTGATCTCTACTCTGCTCAGCTCGCGCACGGGGCGCCTTGCTGTCGACACTCGCTGGCCCTAAGGGGCGGCCAGCCTGGACGCTGTCCTGTCGTTAGCTGCCACCGCGCGGTTCCTTTCCGCTGGCCCTGAGGGGTGGCCAGCACGGCGATACGCCGTCTGCCTGTTGGTGGCTCATGACGACAGCAGCACTGCATCGATGTATTACTCCGGGTTGCCCATTGCGTTTTCAGCTTAGTGGTCAGGCCAATCATCGACATTGCTGCAGCTCTTGCTCAGTGGGAGGAGGCAGATTCCATACAAGACGATGTCGCCGACATCAGCGGATGCTTAGACAACTCCATGAGCACGACTTTTCCACATCAGGCCCTCCCCCTACTTTCCAGTGTAGAACTGCAGGCTGTGCAAGGCAGGCGCATGCTGGTCATCGTACATGCTGCTCTTCCTGCTCGCGCTCGGGCTCTATAACACACACACCTCGCTGTCAGTGGATGACCCAGCACACTACGGGCAACACGAGCACTACTTCCACGGCGAGCGCAGTCCTGCTCCCAGCGGATGGCATGCCGATGGACGCGGCTACTGAGGAAGGATCGGCTGGCTCGGCTAGCATAGCTGACTTTCCAGATGGGGCTGCTACTTCAATCTCCTTGCCAGGCTTGTCTGGCTCACCAGGCGCTCAGACAGTCACGCAGGTGGGATCTCTTCCCACTTGCGTGCCGTCTGTCACTAGTACGCCAGTGGAAGATGCGAGACTCAGCTCAAGTACCGCTCGTGGGAGTTGTACAGGACTTTCGACTTTCGACTTGGTGCTCGATGAAATGGACTAGTTAATGATTTCGTGGTCAATCGAACCACTTTGTTCCGGAGCCGTAACTGCGGTGCGATCTAGAATCGCCGGGCGCTAGCGCCTGTCCCCACCTTGTGCTGACTTGGACGAGCACGGTGACCGAGTGAGTGAGTGAGTACTACTACTACTACCACTACTACTACTGATGACGATGGTGATGATTTCAATGAGCCACCCCTGCGGTCCCCAGTATCCCCATAGCAATACGGGTGCCCTCTTCCCTTACTTTCCAATCCCAAAGGGTCCAAAGTACCGATATAGTCGAATGTAGGGTTTCTATAATAGGAATATATAGTACCATTATGGAATTAGGTCTCAAAAGACCATCCATATCATGGCTTTTGAGACCTAATTCCATAATGGTACTATATTTGGAGCCTCTAGGTTACTTTCCAATTCTAAGAAAGAGACTGTGGAGCTGAATTCCACAAGGCCTGCAAGCTAACAAGGATGCGTTGTCAAGCCTAACATAAGGGCCTTAGTAATTAGGGCCCACGATACTCTATACTAAGTTACTATTCGTTATAATAAGGAACCCCAAAATAGTGTAGGAAATTGTTTAGGCCCCTGTATTACAGTTCAGGGTTTGGCGTCAGCTTCTCCATGTTGCCCTTATCTGATTGGCTGGCTTCAAACATCCTCCTGTTTCTCAACGCACCAAGCTTTCAGCACCTCGTATTCCTTGGCTGCTTTCGGTGGCAGCCCCGGGAATGCAAGTCGGAGCTGGATCCCTAAGCTGTCATCCCAATCGCGCAACCCCAAGACTTTGAGCCACGTGCCAAGTGCAGCAGAGGCACCTGTGACAACCTCAGCAGGGCAGCCTAAACCCTGAGCCTTAACCCTAAGCCTTGAACCCTGACCCCTGTACCCTAAAGTTGGGTCACGGGCTTTCCGGATTCGAGATGCAAAGTGTGGAAGCGTCTCTTGCTGACGTATCACGGCATTACTTAAAGGACCATGGGACTTAGTAAGTAGGGTTATAAGTAGGTTATAATTAGGATAACCCCACTTAGGGGACTTATAACCCCAGTTATAACCTACTTACTACGTCCCATGATCCTCTAAGTAAGGGTTCTGAGGTGCAGGGTTTTAGGGTTACTCAGGGGCTGAGAACTCTGGCCCGAACAAAATACTCGACTAAAGGTAAACAACTGCTTATTGAACTCTAGGATACCCAGTAACCTAAGAATAAAAAGGCCTCTCTTTTTGGTATTGGGTAACTTTATAAGGAACCTAGGACTACAAAAAGGGAATAAGGGTACTGCTGGGCATCCTAGAACTACTAAGGCGGGGGAAGTGGAGACTGTGGGCTTCTATCAAGAAACTTCTCTTGGAATTGGGGCCATTTGTGTACGGCAGGGGGTGTCTGGCAACAATTTATGTCAGCGGCAGTATGCCCATGGCATAGCTGTAGGATTCAGGGCTTAGGTATGCAATCTCTTGCAACACTACGTCAAGAATCGTGCGACACATGTTTGTCCACTACTCCGCGGAGGTACATACACTAATTGCAGTTAACAGGTTCTCAACGGGTCCCACACGTGCCTGTTGCAGTCCGCCCTATGCGCCGTTTCGTCTGGGAACCCAACATTTAAACAATGCATTCTCACAGGCTCTGTTGTTTCACAAGCTGCCTGAAGTTTTCTGAAATTTCGACTCTGTGTCGAAGCGGCGTTCATCACTGCGAACACAGTGATTACGATGAACACGATCATGCAGGCCGCTGCCAACGCCGAGACTTCTCCTAGTTGGTGTGATGAACGGCCCTTGTGGGTCTGGGGCTTACTGAAGGGTTCGGATTGCAGGGTTCAGGGTTTCAGGGTTTTGGGATGAACAGTTTCGGCTTTACAGGTTTAGAAAATCAGGGTCTAGGCCGCAACTGTGGTAAAACAACTCGCACAGCTCCTGATTTCGTTACATGTTACAGACGTTCCCTTACGGCACCTCAACCCGTAAAGGGGCGTAGGGGACTTTACTTCCTTGAATAGACCCTATAAACTCTTAACTATAGGTACTAACCCCTACCCTACTACCCCCTCCTAAACCCTAAACCCTGAACCGGGCCCCTCCCCCCCTAAGGGTCCTTATGAGTAAATGTGGTTCGACTCTGGGCTGCCTTGTGTTTTCTCTAGCCTCAAAAAAAGGAACCTAACCTCATGCTGCCATCTGGGGCCGGCCAGCAAGCTGGAGTAACGTTTAGGGTCTTTAGGGTTTAGGGTGTGTGGGGTTTAGGGTGTTTAGGGTTTAGAGGGTTTAGGGTGTTTGGGGTTTAGGTGTTTAGGCTTTAGGGTGTTTAGGGTTTAGGGTATTCTCGAGGGCTCCGTAGTCGAAGCCCCGGCTACACATGGAGGACTCTTCCTTGGGTGAGATGTTGGGCTCCTTCAAAACTGGAATGCTGGAATCTTCTTAAGGAGTTTAATGTAAGTTACCATAAAAGGGATCTATAGTAAATAATACGGATTTCCTGTTTAACTTGAATTAAACCCTCTATAAAAAACAGAATAGGGCTTGGGGGATGCTCAAGTCCAGTCATAGCAAGGAGCCCTAAGGAATGGCATGACTGTCTCTTTACGTTTATTTCACAAAGCCCTCGTCGTAGTACACCTTATAGTAGCCCGTTTAGAACCCGTTAACGGGACCCTATAAGTAATAGTCGTACAAACTAGTGAGCCCTATGTGGGCGTCTGGATTCAAGTCGCAACCCAATGGGCCCAAACGGACCATAATACCGGGCTCTAAGGTAACAGGGGAGAACACAAAACTACACTGTTTATTCATGATGGCTTCCTTTAAGGAAGGAAAGGACAAACGTTGTGCGGGTGAGTACTTGGGACAGTATATGAACTGAACGATTATTACTAGGTACTCGGACGTTCGGTTGAGTAGAAATCCCCAGCTGATAGAATGACATGCAGAAGCTCCAGACAAAACAAACGGCTCCCTAAATCCACAAGAGCAGAAATCCAACACGCTGGCCTTGAAACCCGAACCCCTTTCTACATGCCCTGAGCCGTAGATACACCCTGCACCCTACTCCTGCATTTACGGTATAAGGCGTCAGGGAGTGAGGGTGCTTCAAGAAAGGCCTGAGGGGGTTTAGAGGCTTTGCGGTTTACGTAGTTCAGGACATAGGAGCTTTGGGGCTATATGGTTTCAGGCTAATTGGTAAGGGCTTAATATTGCGGCCTTCATAATTAGAGTAGGGTTTTGGGGCCCAATATACTTATAATAAGGACCTCCTCCCCCCAAAAAAGCATAGTATAGGTAACGATTTAGGCCTCAACAATAGTTGGGCTTGCAGCACTTGGGGTGTAGGGTTGACAGCCCAAGCTGCGAAGTGGTATCAGTGCATCTTCCCAAGACAAACCTCCCGAGATGGACATGAAGAGCGTCATCATACCTGCTGTGATGGGGTAGGATTCCGTTTTGGGGTGTAGGGCCTGGTGGCACGTCTGGGAGCCTTGCCATAAAGGATACTGCTATTCGATTCAAGTCGTGCCGACATTTTAAAGCGTATTGCTCAAGCAAACTCAAACCTTCAACCCTGACCCTACTAAGTACTCAGGTTTTCTGTTGGAGCCCATGTAAGGTGCGGGGTGCAAAGTTTGGGTTTCGTACACTCGAGTCCAAAAGAAAGCTGCTGCCCAAAGCATCAAAACCTAAAGTTTGAAACCCGAACCGGAAAATGGAAAGCTTTACAACCTTGAATTCTGAACTATAACCCGTACAGGTCTAAAGTCAGCTCAAGCCACAATCCAACATACCAAGAACCCTCAAACACCCTTGAAACGGCAACCCCTACCCCATCCCCCCCACCTAAACCCCACACCCTAGACTGTGAATGCGAAGACCCAACCCTAAGCCTTAAACCCTGTAAACTCTATAGACCCTAAACCGGGGTCGGGCCACTTTCCGGCACCCCGGACCAGCGTTGCAGGTCTTTCTGCACGCAGATGCCGTTAGCCCAAAGGGTCTCGTCCTCGTAGCGCTGGTAGCCTGAGCTTGGGTTTAGGGTTTAGGATTCAAGGATTAGGGTTTAGGTTTCCTGGTACAGGGTTTAGGGCT
The DNA here is from genome assembly GCA_905221615.1 of Symbiodinium sp. CCMP2592. Lineage (NCBI taxonomy): Eukaryota > Dinophyceae > Suessiales > Symbiodiniaceae > Symbiodinium > Symbiodinium sp. CCMP2592. The sequence goes on from CAJNDT010001779.1 coordinate 59,075, forward strand.
TAGAGTTCAGGACTTTATGGTTTAGGGTTGAGGATTTTAGGGTTTAGGGTTTGGGGTTTACCTATAGTCTCCATTGTTGTTCCTTTTTTGTTTAACCAAATACGTAGTGAGGATCCTTGAAGGTAACCCAAAAAGGAACTACAATGGAGGGCTTGGGTCTAGGGTTTAGAGTTTAAGGGTTCTTCTATTTTTAAGATGCAAAGTTTAAGGGTTTAGGGCTTGGGGTTTAGAGTTTCCTGGCACAGGGTTTAGGGTTTAGAGTTTAGGGTTTCTATGGTTTAGGGTTACATGGCTTAGGGTTCAGAGTTTAGGGTTTTATGGTTTAGGGTTGAGGACGTTAGGGTTTAGGGTTCACCTATAGTCTCCATTGCAGTTCCTTGTGTTGGTCTGACCAATCTTATAACTGGGATCCTATAAGTTAACCCCCAAATGGAACTAGAGTGGAGACTTTAGGCAGCCATTATATGTCTATGAACGATCATTAAAGAACCACGAGTAATAATGGTTGGAGTAGGTAGCTGGTCCTACGATTGTGGCTATTGAAATCATTACGTCTACGTGTAACTATGTGTTGCCTTGTTTGTGGTTGTAGTCCTTGTGCATTCAGCTTTGCAGCTTAACGGCGTGGGGTCCGGAGAAGCCTAAACCCTAAACCCCTAAACCCTAAACCCTAAACCCTAAATCCTAGACCCTACATCCTAAACCCTAAACCCTAAAGAGAAGGGGTTTCAGGGCTGCAGAGCCCAGCGGATGGGAATCCGTGGGAGGGGCTCTTGCGGGGGCTCAGGCCATCGAGTTGCCAATATACACGGGGCCTTAAGAAGTAGAGTCGGGCTTTTAGGGGGGTATGTTAGCCCTTAAGAAGTAGAGTAGGGTTTTGGGGGGTATGTTAGGCCTCAAGAGTTAGAGTAGGGCTTCGGGGGGCCATTTTTGACTATTATCATAATAATCAGGAGCCCCAACAATCGCATAGGTGCAGTTCCTTGGGCTTACGGTTTAGAGCTGTAAGCTGCTGGGCTTTTGGGTTTAAGGGTTTGGGTTGTAGGGGCTTAATTTAAGGAGTGGGCCATAGAGCTGCAGGGCGCAGGGCCTTGTGTTTACGGAGTTGGGTTTAGGGTTTACGGGTTTCGGGTGGAGTGACCAAGCGATGTCCATCTAGCTCCGACTATCAAATCCTGCGTCTTCGTGCCGAGCATCGGCAAAAGTCCGAGACCAACCTTGGCAAAGAGGTATATATCTGGGAGTTTCCGAAAGTAGGGGATCCTAAAATAGTACAAAGAAGGACCCCCGTCATGAGGACCCCAAATATGGTAACCCCAACTGTCGGAAACTCCCTGATTTAGGTTTAGGTTTAGGGAGAAATATTTCTTTTTTGGTGTACATCGTAAGGCAACGTCTGCTGAGGCTCAGGGCTATAGGATGGAATAGGAGCTGTTGCAGGGTGTCAGACGATATTCAGGCGAACATCTCGAAAAGGACCTAGGACCTAATAATTAACCTAAGGCCCCATAATAGTTCCATTTTGGGATTACCTTCTTGGAATCTAGATATAAACCACAAAAAAGACCATGGAGCCTTAGGGTAGGTCCTTGGGTCCAGGTTCGTCCTGGGATGACAGTCTACTTAAGGGATCATGGGACTCACTAACTAGGCTTAATTAAGGTAACTATATTTATAGCTACTTATAACCTCACTTAAGGTACTTATAACCCCACTTACTAAGTCCAATGATCCTCCAAGTATATCCCTTAGACCGCAAGGCAGGACTCTGCAAAGTCTACCCCCTAGAGACCTTTTAGGATGTATCAGAGTCGGAGCCCTAAGCCCTAAACCCGCCAAACTCTATACCCTTAAACCCCAAACCCTAAACCCCAAACCCCTAAACCCAAACTCTTGGGGTCCGGCAAGATGGACAGGAATTTGAGGGTCGGGGTTGCGGGATGAAGCGAGGGAGTGAGCTTGCGAACTCCATAGTCTGCAACATAGGAACCTACGTACTTGTCGGGTATCATGGGGAACTAAAGGTCATGGGGAACTAAAGGTTAACCTTTTTGGCTATGTAGGGAGTATATATAGGGACTATACTACCCAAAAAAGGTTAAAGTCTACTACTAGGGGAACCTTTGTACTTAGAACGTGGTTTTGAGGTCTACCATACTTCGGTGTGTATAGATATAGGACGATCTACGGTGAGCAACTATCGAGATGCCTTTCTTTACGGTTCAGCCCCCGACACCTGGAACACTTCGATGCTGAAACCTCAGATCTTGACCCAAAGGCCGAACCTCTAAAATCTGAACGGATCAGCGCTACAGTAGAAGCCCCAAAGTTTGAAACCCAATAGCCTCAATTCCCAGTAAGAATCTGGGGGTTACTGTAAACCCTAAGGATTGAAAACCCTAAACCCTGAGAATTGAATGAGAAGCTGTGCCAAGATCACGCCGAAGCAGTAGAAAAGGATCACGAGGAGCACAAGGGTCCAAACCAGGGACCACCTCGAAAGCCAACATCCGAGAGTTTGAAAAAATCGTAAACCCAAAACCCCAAGCCCCAAACCCTCCCTAAACCACACTACCCTAAGCCCCAAGCCCTAAACCCTGAACCCCTGAAGCTTCTCAAACATCGTGGGCCCTGCCTAAAGGGGCTCTTGTCAACAGGATCCTACTGTGTTTGTGCGTATCTTTGGCTCGACCTTAACCTACTAGAACCTACTTTTTTTAGGGTCCCTATACATACCACATTAGGGTTCATAATGAGACCCTACAAAAAAGTAGGGTTGTCGGTCTAGGTAGACCCTGCGTGCTAGGGGTTATTCGGACCCTAGACCCAAAACCCCTGCCCTAAGCCCCTAAACAGCCGTAAGGGTACCTTGCGCCCAACGTACCGATATAGGGAATACTTTAAGGCCAATGTATATACTAAGGGGAGCTTCGTTGCGGCTGAGGGCTTCGGTTGAGGTCTCTCGGTTCCCCAGAAGCCCCTTGGCAAGACAGAAGCAGCTGGAGCAAAGACACATTGTGCTGCTGATGGAGAAGATGATCGCTCGCAGGGCACTGATAAAGCCTGGGCTTAGCAAATCTCTGCAGCTTGGGCTTTAGGGTTTAGGGCTTGGGCTTTGGGGTTTAGGGTTTAGGGTTTAGGGCTTGGGCTTTGGGGTTTAGGGTTTAGGGCTTGGGCTTTAGGGTTTAGGGTTGAGTGGCCTTCCCGACAGCTCCAAAGAACTGGAATCGGAACTTGATATAGGGCGGTCTTGGGGTCGCCCTCACCCAGGGGTCCTATGTACTGTTATGGGGGATACTTCCCTGGATCATAATAGTAATTCCTAATATAGAAACACTACATTCTACTATATAATAGGTACATAGGACCCTTTGGGCTAGGGGTTCTTCGGAAGGGGAGGCCCGCATGCGATTTGGGTTGCAGGGGCTTCCATGTAATTCCGAGGCAAAGCACGCCTGGCTGGGTCTTGGGAGTTTGGCTCAGTCTTTACAGAAGGTTTAGGATTTAGGGTTTGGGTTTAGGGTCCACCTATAGTCTCCATGGTAGTTCCTTCCTTTGGTCAACCAATTTTATGGTTAGGATCCTATAACAGAGTTTTTGGCTAACCAAAAAAAGGAACTACACTAGAGACGATAGGTAGGGCGTAGGGGATAGGTTGTTTTACAAGTTGTCGGCGGTTTCGGGTGTAAGGGATGGGTCGCAAAAGTAGTTTGCAAAGCTCAACGTGTGTTTAGGGCTTCGGGTAGGGCCCTCCATTATCCGGCATCCGAGGTTCTCTACTCTACATGTCATGAACAGGTGTTTGCACTCAGGGTTTGAAGTCTTGACATTATGGTTTATGGTTTTAGCGTTTTCATTTTATAGAACTACTCATTTTGCTAGTCATCTCACAACATGGCCTTGTTAAACCACTAAGCGGCGCATCCGAGTTCCGAATTCAAAACTGCTCGCAAAACCTACAAGGCCCGCCCTGCACCCTAGACCCCTAAATCCTGAACCCTCATCGAACGAACCCCGAAGCCCCACATCAACCTCGGCCACGGGGCGCAGGAGGCGAAACACCCGCACTCCACGAAGAGCCCGCGCAACGCGCGTGAAGCGCATGATTCGTAAGTGACTGGAGTTCCTTATGTTTGTCTTGGGGGTTGGGGATCCCGGCTGATAAGGGAGTTTCCGAAAATTAGGGGTACCTTATTCTGGGGTCCTTTTACTTGTCGGAAACTCCCATAAGTTTCGGGCCTTGGTTGGGGTAAAGGATTTAGAGTTTGCGGTAAGGGTGTCGGGTTTACCATGTATCAGATTTAAAGGTTTAGCTTGTGTTGGCTTTAGGTTCTTTGAGTTTCGGCTTTCGCAGTTGAAGGGTCATCTGTCTGCAAGAGCCCGGTATCGGGTTCTGAAAGGGTTTCATGAAGGGCCCCGGGTGTAGCGGCCCCAGTCGGGGGTGGCAGAGTTGCTTGACGGCTGTTGTGCCGAATATTCGAGGGAAAAAACTCCAGCCATCATCATTATCGCAAGCATCGTCGTCGACATCATCATCATCATCATGATCATTGTCAGCCTCGTCGTCGTCATCATCATCGTCACCATCATTATCATCATCTCGCGGCGTCGTGTTTCCGAGGTGTAGATCAGCAAATCTTTGGCTTGCTAAACTGCTGAAAGCAGATTTTCCTCATCCTACAAGTCTTAAACCAGAATTCGTAAACCATGCACACTGAAGTCTAAACCTCAATGCCCTAAACACCTGACAAACCTTCAGCCCTATCTCAGTATCGATTTCAACACGGGCTGTTGCTGAACCCAAAGACAAATCAAAAGTTATACCAAATGGGTACCTATCTAGGCTCTACACTTGCTTATGGGTCTGAAGGAAGCTGTGGCTTGAGTGTCGGGTTATCGGGTGCAATAAGGTTTAGGGTCTAGTGTTTAGGGTTGAGGGCTTCATTAGGGCATCATGGGTGTAGCGTTGCGTGTTACTTTAACGAGCTGCAATCAAAGGCGCCCAGAACCGCAAATGGTAGAGTTTAGGAAACCTACCAGGTTTGAAAAGTTCAAGCCGGACATAAGCCCTAGAGTCAAGAACAAAACGCCGCCCCCTCGCCAACACACCGCACAGTTGAATTTGGCTTATAGGCACCACAGAAGGCCGACAACCCAAACCCCAAACTAAAGCTTACAGACCCTAAGCCAGAACACCCGAGACCCAAAACCGTACACCGTACACCCCGCCAAAACAAGCAAAGCCCTTCGTATTGTTATTGGGACAAGCATTATACAAGTTGCTTTGATCATCTTTTCAAAAACTATAACTTGCACCATCCTTTTTATGGCCAGTAGTGTCATGTGAACTTGTTCCTGATCACTGGTGATAGTAACTAACAATTACTACAACACTCCTGCATTGTTACTACTATGAATGATCACGAAAGTGACGCTATTGCAGACTGCTGCCACTCAAGACTTTTGTTAGTTCTTCATAGGGTTACCACTACCATCTTTATGATTGCTGCTGCTTTCTCTTACCACCATATTTCTGACCAGTACTATCTTCAATATTGCTCTTCTTGTTGTCCTTCCTGACTCCTGAAAAGGCCAAGGGTCATGGCCTCACCGCCTTGCGAAGCCTTCAGCCGATGCTTTCGGAGGTCTTGGGGCAAAGATGCCCAATCTGACTCAGGGTTTAGGGTTTAGGGGTTGAGGGGTGTAGGGGCTTAGGGTTCAGGGTTTAGGGGTTTAAGGTTTAGGGGTTTAGGGTTTAGGGGCTTAGCGCCCAGGGTTTAGGGTTTTGGGTTCTTAAATGGCTCTTACATGCTTATGGTATGGGCTTCGGAACTCTCCGAGACTAGACTTTTAGGCGTTCTGAAGGAGTTCTCGGGTTTTAGCCAAGCCAATCTCAAGGCTTGCCCAAGACTGCCTAGACTACCTCCAACGGTTTGGATGCCTAGGCGTTGTAAGGTCCTGCTATAGGAACACCTGCAAGCCCTCCCTCTTCCTCCGGCAGATCACCCAAAGCACAAGCCATACGGAGAGGTTGGAATCCAACTGGACAACTAGAGTCTCAGAGTTGATGGTCCGAGTCGCAGCCGCACTCATTTTGGGACTCTAATCCTCTTGAATTTGGTTTTTACCCAGGGCATACGCGCAGAGTATTGCACTTTTAAGTCTATGGTGGCTACGATGGACTGTCAGGGAATGTTCCCAGCAAGTATTCATGAGCCCTATGGTTGATGATACAATAAAAAAGAAATCCCATAGTTCAGGGTCCTTGAGGTAATGCGGGATTTATATCATCAACAGTATGAAAACAATTCCCCATTGCCTTACACCACTCTGTCAAAGCCCTTTCAGGCCTTCCAAAGACTCGCTGAGCAGCACTCCAAACTACTCTAAACCCTAAACCCAAAAAAATTCAAAACCCTAAACCCTAGGGCTTATAATACATGCGTATGTATATATATATATATACATACATACATACATAATTCGTATATATAAACACACAGACACACACCTATATGTAGGAAAGAATCGATATTACCCTCCATTGGCCGCAAAGGGACCAGTCCCTTGCTTATCAGATCCGTCAGCGTCTCGATGATCGATGCTCCGACGATAGCCAGGTCAAAAATGTTCCACCACTTCCTGGGGTTCAGGGGCGGTTATGGTTTTAGGCTCCCCATGAACCCTAAACCACTTCCTGGGGTTCAGGGTTCAGGGTTTATAAGGTCTAGAGTTTAAGGGTTTTTTGTTTTTGTTAAGTGCAGTGGCTTCTTTCTGTTTAAGGTTTAGGGTTTAAGGTTAGGAAGCTTAGGGTTTAGGGCGGTTTCGGTTTTTGGCTCCGTATGGAGATTTTAGGCTTCGTGTTGATATTACGCTGATTATTCATATAGGTAGTAGTCTCACTATTCTTTTTCATTGAGTATACATTGTTATCGTTATCAACCGTGTTTGTCTTCTTGTCTATTCGTTCATGCGGCTGCAGTCTTCCACCTTAGGCAAAACCGACTCTGAGCGAGTGGGGAAGAGCTTTTGGATGATGTATGTTTACCTGTGTATACATGTGTACATATATAATCAATATCTATATGTATATATATATACATATAAATAAATATACCTACATACCTGTCATAACATATACATATATACCTATCCCCATACCTATACCTATACCTGCAATAACCTATACCTATCCCTATCCCTATCCCCATGTTTATGCCTATGCCTATACCTTTACATCTACATATGCACATCCATTTACATATACACAAACATAACTTAAAAAAAAAAAAACTGCACAAGTACATGTGTATATACTATACATGTGTATATATATATATATATACATATTATGTGGGGCTTAGGGCTAGGAGCTTTCCCAGTGGTTTCAAGATAGGGCTTGCGTGGGCATGTCGTTGGGCTTCTTCCAGGATGTACTCATCTACCCTAAACCCTGAGACCCTGTGAAAATACCCCTTACTTCATGAGCCTGCATAAATCAAAACAGTAAATACTACTTCCTAACATAGAAACCCTATCTAGTACTATATAGGTTGCGACCCCTTTCCTCATGCGCCCGTAGAGCAACTGCAGAAAATCAAAAGACCTTGCAAGGTTTTTGCGAACTTCGTACTCTAAATAACTGGCGTCGTGCAAATCTGGAAAGTGCTGTCTGTGGGATCTCTGCCAACCCTAAACCCTGGATGATTTCTACATTCGCCCCGGTATGGCCATCATTTCGGCAGCCCCTCAGATGATTTAAAGGGCTTGGTGTCGAAGGCTTCCGATCTCTGAGCTCCTACATGCTGCGATGGAGGTTGGGTTTCTGTAGGATTTCTCAAGGATTCTGTTAAAGGGTTGTAGAAGGGTTTGTACCTGTTCGCTTCGGTTCGGCAAGGCATCGCTTTGCGTATTTGTCGGGGTCTGGCCCTTTGGCTGTTGGGGCTTACAGTAAAAGCTTTAGGAGTTTAGGGTTCATTGTTCGGGGGTCACAAGATCTGGACGAATGGAAGTGCTCACCGACTCGGGTGAAGCTACACAAGCGCAGCGATGCTTGCGAATCCTAAACATCAGGGACAGAAGAGCAACCGGGCCGTACGTATAGAATCTAGAATCTATCTAGAGACGCTAAGGGTCCAAGTAGTCGTAGTTTATGGTTTTTGGTACCTCAAAATTAAAAGACCCTGAAGTCCTATCATAGGGAGTATCTGGACCCTCTGGGAAACATTCGAAGAGCTACGAACAACGAAAGCGCAGGGCTCCGAAGGCCGAATCGAGGACTTTGGGGGTTCCATCTGACGCTGAGGACTTTTTAGGGAACTAACCATTATTATCATTATTATCATTATTATCATTATTATCATGATTATCATGATTATCATGATTATATGATTATGGTCATGATTTTTCACGAAAGCGCAGCTGCAAAGTGCCAACACGCCACTCCCCCACGAATACGACTGACAATGATGCTACTAATCGCTGTTCAAGTGTCAATGCCAATGCTAGTTTGCATTTGGGGATCTGGTTGTGCTGATAAATCCATACAATCTAACTCTCTAAAGTCAGCGTGCCTGCAGAAGGAGCACTCTCACGATACTACGGTGAAGGTTTAGGGATCAGGGTGTAGGGGCTTACAGAACAACGGATCAACCCATCCCCCTCATCGAAAATCCAATACTCGTCTCTGCAAGCATGTGTCTCGCGACCGCAGAAGAACCCTGCACAGCCAAATGCCGCGAACCTGACATTCTGCTGAGACCCTAAACCCTAAACCCTTTTCGAACCCCCATATCGAAATGTTGGGATATTCGGTGGTTCAACAGATAAACCGGATACTCGTAAGATCCTCCTCTTCTTATACTAGGTTTCCCGGTATACAGTTACCCTACTTCCTACTAAAGAGACCCCCAAAGTAGACAGTGTGAAGGTGGGCTGCTGGGGCCCCATCTTGGAGGCTCATGGCTCGTGATAACTGTGGTTTTCTAGGTGGGGTTTAGGGGTGTATGGGTTTAGGGTTTAGGTTTTAGGGTTTAGGGTTTTAGGGTTCAGGGTTTAGGTATAAATAAATCATATTAAGGCACGTATAACCCGACTTAGTACTAGCCATGAAACTCCAAAGAGTATAATGACGCCTACAGGAGCTGCCTATATGTTTCAGGTACTCCCCTGGGCAGTCAGCAGTTTGAAGCATGAGGTTCAGGGAGTCGACTTGAGATGCCAGGCATCTTTAGGGATTGGGGTCTAGGGTTTGCGGCTTGAGGTTTCGGGGCTTCAGGCTTGCGCCAGAGGGTGGGACGATTTTGCTAAAAGGCTTAGCCTGTTGACCCTGAACCCCAAACCCCGGTTGCGGATTTGTCATGTGAGGTTCAAGGGGAGCACAGAGCGCAGGGGCCTTGAAATGGCCAAGCTTCCAAAGAATTTGGGTATCAAGCTCTACCCGCCCATCAGAACTGCAAGGTTTAGGGTATATAAGGCTTTTTAGGGTTTAGGGTCTCACTGTAAAGCATGAGCCGAGAAGGCGAACCGAACCTCTTGATCATCGCGCTCGCAGCTTTAGCACTCATTCGATCTGCAACGTTTTGCGGAACGGTTTGTAGCATCATGCACACCTGAACCATAAACCACTCACCCAAACCACCGAACCCAAAACTCCCTCAAGCGAAACATGATGGATCGAAGATTCGGAAGGGTTCTTCAGGCATTGAGCTCTAGGCTGATGAGCTGAGGGTTTAGGTTAGGTTGTTGAGGGTAGGTGGTGATAGGATGTAAAGAACTGGGAGTTTCCGAAAATTAGGGGTACCTTGTTTGGGGGTCCTTATAATAAGGATCCTACTATTTAGGGTACTATATTGGGGTCCCCTATTTTCGGAAACTCCCAACTACGGGCACACAGAAGGGTTGCAACCCTAAACCCTTGTCAGGCTCAATAAGATTTGGTAGCGCCTTGGCTTTCGATGTGTATGGTTCCTTGTATCCTTGTAGCACTGCATTAGGGTTTAGGGGTTTAGGGGTTTAGGGTTAAGGTTTAGGATTTTAGGGTGCAAGGTTGGCCCGAACCCTAAACCCTAAAGGTCCCCTTGTAACAGAATCCCTGGCAGGCTTACCCTTCTGGGAATTACGAGCCCCTGCTGAAACCCTATACTAGATGGGCCTTAGTAGTTAGAATAGGGCTTTGGGCCACTACCTTATTGTGTATATGCAGAATTAGGAACCCTAATTGGTAACTGTTGTTTAGGCCCCCATACAGCCCTGAACCCCGAATTTCTCCATCATCCAAGCTGCTTGAGCACCAGTTCGCAAGTGAAAATTCCGACGATGACGTTGTTGACGATGCCTGAGTTGAAAGTAGAATCCAGGCCCAAAGGCACCGTGTGCTTTCGATGCAGGGGTAGAGCTTGTAGGGTAGACTCTACTACATATGTAAGTACCGCATTCATCTTCGTGGTTTGGGGTATAGCATCATGCGGGTTCTGGGTATAGTGTACTATATACCACATTCATAATCGGGGGAGCGGGGTGGGTCGGGGTGCTTACTGCAATCTTGTTCGCCAGGCCTGTTGGGCAAGAACTTCCTCTGTGACTTATGGAGGAGTTACGCGACTTGAATTGGCATTTGGCAGCAGGCCTCGCAACGTTCTCACCTGAGAACCCAGAGCCAAACCAGTCAGGAAGCCTCTGCTCGTGCTGCGCGTGAACTGGCGAATGAGGCCTATCAAGAGGCCCCTCGATCATTCAACCCCACCAAACTGCAAGCCTTCTAGAACCCTAAGATCAATTTTTGAAGCCCTGTACAACAAAATCATACGATAAACCGTAGAACCCAATCGACCCAACAAAAAACCTAAAGAAAAAGATACAAACTACCCCATAAACCCCTCGACCATGCAGCAAAGGCTGCTGAACCACTCAGGCTCCTCGTTGAGGCGTAATGAGGCCACTGTATCCACCTGAACCGGGTCTCAGGGGTTTAGGGTTTAGGGCTCAGGGTTTTTAGGGTTTTAGGGTTCAGGGTTTAGGGCTTAGGATTCAGGTTTTAGGGCTTAGGGTTTTGGGGTTTGGGGTTCGGGCCTCAGGGGGGCTGAGTACCCTAGCCCAAACAAGGTTAACCGCTTCAATTCCCGAAACCCTAAACTCTCCTACGGCCCTACCCCAAAACCCCATCTTTCCAAAGACTTATAACGGCAGGAAACCATCATCAAGAATCTACGAATGTAGGGTAGTTGGGGTTTAAAGTTTAGGAGCCCTAACCGCTAAACCCCTAAACCCTAAAGGCGTGACTACTAGTTGTCGCTAAAAGACAGGGCCCTGCTCCAAATTCTTCCAAAGCCTGATCACGCCCTGAACCACGAAGAGTCTCTGTATTCTTGTCATTTTGCACTTGCATCATTAATTTGGTCTTCTTACCTACTACTACTACTACTACTACTACTACTACTACTACTACTACTACTACTACTACTACTACTACTACTGCTACTACTACTACTACTACTACTACTACTACTACCACTACTACTACTACTACTACTACCACTACTACTACTACTACTACTACTACTACTACTACGACGACGACAACGACGACTAAATGGCGATGACTGTACCTATCATATCTAGTACTACTGCTACCTGCTGTTACTATCTCTGATGTTGTTTAACATTATCGCTGTCGTCGCTGCCGCTGTTGTTGCTGTTGTTGTCGTTTTTGTTGTTGCTGTTAATGTTTCTCTTGCTCTTGCTGTTGCTGCCACTACTGCTACTGCTGCTACTACTAATGCTGTTGATGTTGTTGTTGTTGTTGTTGTTGTCGTTGTTGTTGCTGTTGCTGTTTTCGCCGCTGTTGCTGTTGTTGCTTTTGGTGCTCTGTTGTTGGTGTTGTTGATGGTGTTGCTGTTGTTGTTGCTGTTGCTGCTGCTGTTGCCGTTGCTGTTGCTGATATTATCGTTGTTGTTGTCGTTATCGTCGTCATGGCGGTTGTGGTTGTTGCTGTTGTTGCTGCTGTGGTTGCTGGTGGTGTGGTGACTGCTGTTGTTGTTAATGGTGTTGTTAGTGTTGCTGTTAACGTTGTGATGCTGCTGTTGATTCTTGTTGTTGTTCGTTACTGGCGTTGTTATTAACGTTGTCGTTCCTGTTGTTAGTAGTACAACTGTTAATGATGTTGAGGCTGGTGTTGCAGATGCTGTTGTTGTTGCTGCTAAGCTTGTTGCTAATGTTGTGATTAACCTTAATGTTCATTCTGTGTACTACAGATATCAATGCTGTTGTGAATGATGATGGTAATGCTGTTTGTTGCTGCTGTCGATATGTTGCTACATAATGGTATGTTGCTGTTGCTGTTGCTGCTGTTGTTGCTGCTGCTGTTGTTGGTTTTGTTGTCGTTGTGGTTGTCACTGTTGTGGTTGCGGTTGTCGTTGCTGTCGCCACTGCCGCTGCCGTTTTGGTTGTTGTTGTTGTTGCTGCTGCTGTGAATATTGCCAAATACGGTCATTTCCACCCTGAGCCCGAGAAGTCCACGAGTGCCTCGATGCCCATGATCACCATGTTGACCACGATGAGCAACCTTACGGTTTCTGCGTTTTTAAGGGTTTCTTCTGGGGCTGAGGAGCTTAGGGCTTCGGGTGGCGTAAGAGATCTAGGGCTTGGGGTTGACCGCGATGACCAACCTCGGGCGAGTGAATTTTCCCTCATGAGGGTTTAGGGTTTAGGGGTTTAGGGGTTTTAGGGTTTAGGGTGGTAGGGTGTAGGGGTTTAGGGTTTCAAGGCCATGACTTCCGTAAGGCTGGTGATGGCCACGGCGCAGCGCTTTGACAGCAGAGTTGTTCTTCCTCTCGCGACGACGACTGCGACGAGGACATGTGGATGAGACTACCACCATTTCCTACTGTTGTTGCGACGACGAACCTGAATCGCGCGTATTCACTCTATCCAACTCTTACTTTCATAATACTGCATGTGTGCATCGTGGTGATGATCGTGAACATGCAGCCATTGCTACCCTTAGGCCACCGAGTTGCATGATACCATAGCCGAACTGCACCGAAGAAACGACCTCGGCAGACGCACGCGACAGAAAATCGAGAACTGGTTTGGGGCTTAGGGCTTGCGAGGAGGTTCATGGGTAGTCAAAACTGGGGTTTAGAAATCGGGTAACTATAGATAGCCGGGGGTTGGGGGTGGAGGTTCATGGGTAGTTCTGATAGAGGTTTAGAAGTAGGGCAGCTATAACTAGGAGCCATATTATGGGACCTATAACCCAATTTGTAACTACCCATGAACCTCCAAGTGCAGGGGGAATTCCAGAAGAAGAAGCAACCCTAAACCCTAAACCCTAAACCCTAAACCCTAAACCCTAAACCCTAAACCCTAAACCCTGAAGCCAGACGACTGAAAAGCCTCGTTCTACCATTCGCCTACAAGGCTTCTCAGGGGGTTCAGGGGTGTAGGGTTTATGGATTTAGGCGGTTTAGGGTTGAGGGGTTTAGGGTTTTGACTCTATGGCTCAGAAGTCAAAAGCCACCAGTTGTGCAACAAAAATGACGAGAGCGTTCGACAAACCTGACTCTCAACTCCAAAATTCCTTTATTCCGAAAAAAGGGGACCCCAAATAGTAAGATCCTTATTATGAGGAGCCCAGAATAAGGTACCCCTATTTTCGGAAAGTCCCAGTTGGGCATTTAATTTCAGTTTAGGGTTTAGGCTTCCGTAGTAGCGCATGTGGGTGCCCCCATGCCTTGATACGTGAGCTCGTTCGAGCAGGGGAGGTTGCGCTACAGGTATAGGGTTTACTTAAAGGATCATGGGACTTAGTAAGTGGGGTTATAAGTATGTTATAATTAGGATAACCCGACTTAGGGGACTTATAACCCCAGTTATAACCTACTTACTAAGTCCCATGATCCTCGAAGTAGGGTTTAGGGAGATCCGATGCGGCTCGGATATAACATCTCAATCCAAAGCCGTAAACCCTAAACGCATCAACCTTAAACTCCTAAACCCAAACCCGTATTGCAAAGGCTCATTCTGTAGGCTTTAGTTTGAACTACCAAGACCAGTGTTTGTAGTTAGGGTCCCGGCAGTTAGATTCTATATCATGTAGGGTTTGGAAAAATGACCTACAAAAAACAGGCTATGGTAGCTTAAGTTTAAGGTAAGGTTGAGGGTTTAGGACCACATGTTCAACCTACCCAGCATGCAAAGGTGACCTGAAACGCAGCCTAAGGCAACCTCGGTTCAGGGGTTAAGGTTTCGGGCTTCGAGTTGAGGCTTTCTAAGGGTGGGTCAAGGGTTTAAGTTTCGGGGTTTGGCTTTAGGGTTTATACTTGGAGGTTCATGGGTATAGTTTATAAGTGGGGTTATAAGTCCCCTAATACGGGTTATAAGTATAGTTACCCTACTTATAACCCTACTTATAACTACCCATGAACCTGCAAGTGAGGTCTCGGGTTTAGGGCCAAAAGGGCTTAGGGACCCCAACTTAGCCTAATTTCCTGTTTAAGGACTTCTTTAAGGACATCATAATAATGGAGCCCTAAAAAAGGTAGGATCTTTGGGGTTATAAGGTAGGGCTTAGCGACTCAAAAGGCCCTTCACTTCCGGGACGTCCCTGGCAAGCTGCTTTGTGCGCGATCTGTTGAATCGTGTTGCCGCCCTTTCCGCTGTGCCCATAGAGGTCCGACAGAACGCCTGACGAAGCAAAGTATCCTGTTTTGGGAGCAACAAAAGGGGATAGCTCGGGCTTGGGGTACTCTAAACATCTATGCAAGCAGGATAGAGTATACTAAGGCATTCCTGATTTGTAGACAGGGTCCGGATTTGCAGCTACTGAGAAGCTGCAACCTGCATCTACCTGAGCACTTGGGGATTGCAGGGGGATTCTACTTAAAGGATCACGGGACTTAGTAACTAGGGTTATAATTAAGGTAACTATACTTATAGTTGCTTATAACCTCACTTAGGGTACTTATAACCCCACTTACTAAGACCCATGATCCTCCAAGTAGACCGCCGTGACCATGGGAGCTTGCTAGTGTTTGAATCGATTGCAGTCTTGATGTTGTTTGTCTGCACCTGAAGGTGCCTACTCACTCGACTGGCTCAACCAGTAAATTTCTACACTACTATAAATAAACAATAAATGAATGAATATGTAAATATATATATATATATATATACATATTGTCTTAAAGGGGACGAATAAGACTCAGCATTTTCTGAAATATCGGCCTAAACCTTTAAAGCTAAGCACTAGACTAGACCCTAAAGCCTAAAAGCTAAGCATAGACCGTGAACTCTAAACGCAAAAGCCTACTCCCGTGTAGGTTCACAGGCAACGGTCGGGAGTTTGGGAAGGTTCATCAAAAGGTTTAGGGTTTTGAGGCTATAGAACCCTCAATAGAACCCTAAATCATGGGAACTTAAACTAAGTAAATCCCTTGACAAGGACCCAGTTCTCGGCGAGGAGCTAGCAGATCTCAGCGTCCTGAGGACTCTCTTCTGCTGATCCTTGAGGACCTCGAGATTGGGGTCGGCTGGCTTAAGGGCTTCGGGTTTAGGGGTTAGGGTTTAGGGTTAAGGTCTTCGGGTTTACAGCAAACTCCAAGAAGTTGGAAACCTAATTAAGGACAAACAGTGCTGGGACTCACTATACTTTACTCTTAGGGATGGAGGCTATCGGGTTTCCACCTTGTTGGCTTCTACTGTAGGGGTTTAAGGGGTTTGGGGTTTATATAGGGTTCAGGGTTTCGGGGTTTAGGGTTTCCGGGTTTAGGGATTTTAGGGTTTAGGCTTGCGTTCAGGGCTGAGTTTTGGAGGTGCCTGGGTTGGCCAAGGACCCCCCAAGTGCCCTTTAATAGAGCCCATGTAGTAGTGGGTATATAGGGCATGATAGAGGGTAGTTGGGGGGTCTGAGTCTAGGTAGGGCTGAGGCTCAAGGGGTTAAAGCTTGGAGTTCAAGCAGGGCTCCCCAGTGCCCCCATAAAAATACGGGTGCGCTTTCCTAGTGTTCAGTTGTAATGAGGGGACCTTATAGACAAAAGGACAAACAGGTTCTACGGAGGAACCTAGGAGGAAACAACTAATTCTGCAAGCTGCCGTGATCAACTCTTCCTGATTCTCGTCCTCGCCCTCCTCTTTCAGGTTCACGCCAATGCGCTCTGCCTCATAAAGAAACCAGCCCACATGACAAAAATGAAAATTCTCCCTAATCTCGCAGGCCTACGCCATAAGCAGAACACGAGCAAGCGTTCAAGCATGCCTTGGACGTGTAAGCCGTGCAGTAGGAACAGCGCAGTCTTTCAAGCGTGAGGGCATGATCCATAAGCTGCGCTACACAAACCCCGCGCCAAACCTGCGCCCGGGTCCCTAAGCGCCAGTGGCTACAACAAACACACAAGAGAACCCCGAATCCGTAAACAGTAGCAGCAACAAATAGAATCAGCTGCGACTCCCAGGAGCATGGTCATCCGGATGATCAAGAGGATGTCGGTAATTGAGTGCGGTTTTCGACAAAGTCGGCTCCTCCAGAAATTAATGCAGGGTCCAGGGTGCGTTGATGTCACCTTCCCCTACACCCTAAATTTTAAACACTATAAGTCCTAATCCCTAAAATCCGTAGACCCTGAATCCCCCAACCCGAAAAGCACTAAACCCTATACCAAAAGTGCTCGCAATTCTGGTGGCAGTGCTGGACTGGGTCCGAGATGGCTAAGCCATGCTTCCATACAGTCTGCAATGCCCAGAGACTCGAATATCCCTCAGTTAAGGAATATGCCTAGGGCTGGGTCTCCGTTCGGATATCTAGAAGGGGTCTACAGGGTTTAGGGGTTTCTAACCTCCCTGACTCCCTGAATTAAGGAATATATCTTGAATCACATGAGGGATCCTACTATGGTTTAGGGTATATTCCTTAATCAAGGGATATTGGTCTCTGGGAGCAGGTGTTTTGACCAAGTCTACAAGCCCGATGAGCAGACGGAGCGCCCAATACTGCCATGAGGAGAGGAAGAGAGAGACACAGAGAGGGAGAGAGAGAGGAGACAAAGAGAAACAGAGAGAGAGAATGAGAGAGAGTGTGTGTGAGAGAGACAGAGAGACAGAGAGAGAGAGAGATAAAACAACAAAATTCATATTGCGGACCCGCGTCTGGTTTTCCAGTGTTCTTCTCCGGTCTCTCGATTTTGGGCATCTAAACTGTTAAAAACAGGTTGCTGCACCTACACACCGTAGTCCTAAACTTTAAACCCTGAACCCTACAGAAAGCCATCCTATCTCGAAGGGCTGAGGCACCACTGTAGCCGCTGTTTCGGCCCTGTGGGTACATGCGCTACAGCCGCTACGTCACTACATGGGCTTATCGACCCTATGACCTTCGGCGGTATAGGTAACCGAACTTCCGGGGAAGTTTCGGATGTTTTAACCGGCAAACCCTGAACCCTGACATAAACTCAAAGCCCACTGATAAAACCCTAAACCCTAAACTCAACCCCAAGCCCGCAACCCAAACCTTCTCAAATCTAAACTCCCGAACCCTCTAAACGCTGAACAGCACCTCCCCGAACATGCCCAGAGACTCCAAAACCCCTTAAACTAAGGAACATGCCTTGAACCTGAGTTCGCAGGCTTGATAATTCAAGGCACATTCCTCAATTTCCGATTTTTTGCAGTCTCTGGGCGCAACCATAAACCCTGTAGACCCTAACCCTAAACCCTAAACCAAGCCCCACCTGTGACAAGTGTGAAGCAGTCAAACTCTCCGGCACTCCTGGGACTGCACAGTCAGGGTTCCCAGACCTTCCAAAAATCCCTGAATTGAGGAATACACTCTATAAATTTATACACATATATATATATATATGTATTTCATAATCATATAAATATATATATGTAGTATTATTGTTTTATTACTATTGGGGATCCTACTACAATTTAATCTATCTTCCTCAGTTACGGGGAGGAAGGTCTGGCTTCCTTTACAGGTCCCTTACGGGTTCCTTTAAAGGTTCGGTTTAGGGTTTAGGGTTTAGGGTTTAGGGTTCCCTTAAGGGCTCCTTTGAGGGTTTATTAGAGGTTCCTTTGAGGGTTCCTTGGATGACCCTTAAGCTACCTTAAGGGTTCATTCAGGGTTTTGGGCTTCTTGGTTACAGAATATATGGTTAGTAACCTACTATTCAGGTAGCTGGAGCCCTAGGGTAACCACACAATATGTACTTGAAACCATCTGAACAAACAAACCAATGTACCCCTCTAAGCCGAGAGTGCATAAGTGTGCCCTCGAAAAGCCCAGCGCCGCGGAGATTCAACCCGCAGCGCTGACGACGAAACCCTGACGCCCGAAATGTCCTAAGTCCAATGCATTGTGCTGAGGAACAGTTACACTTTGAACTCCAGAGGTTTTGAACATGGCTGAAGGATCACCGCTGCTGTGATTTCCCGTAACTACGTTTACCTTAAATGCATCAGGATAATCCAGAAACCCTGGACACTGTGTAAACCCGAATAATTTTCGAAATCTGGCTTCTGCATCAGGCGAAACCCTGAAACTACACCCAGCCAAGTACTAGTAACAGCCTCTGTGGTCCGCATGGCAAGAAGTAACTCAGGTCGTAGGATCCAGACCAGACAATGCCGTAACCTAGTATGCACATGCAGTAATTAGCCCCAAACCAAACCCTAAACCCCTAAACCCTAATCCGTGCAGTAGCCCGAACCACGACGTCCCTCAAAAAAACTGTCCCCCTCTCTGTAGTATCTCCGATAAGAACGAACATGTGACAACCATTGCGGAACGGCACAAATTCAAAACCCTCATAGAAACCTATAAAGCCTATACCTAAAAACTTCAAAGCCTGAAGCCCTACAAACCTTTGAATCTAAATATACCTAAATACTAAACCCTAAAACCCCATCACCCTAAGCGCTACAACCCCAAGTTCCGAAGACCATAAAGCCTACATGCACCCTAAACCCTAAAACCGAAGACTAAAACCCCCGAAACCTCTAAACCCTAAATCCACTACCGAAGAACCCTTTAACCCTGAAACCCTCTCACCCTAAACCCTGAAACAGAAGAACCCGAAAAACCCTTGTAGCTGAAGGGCCCGAGGCTGCTCGTGACAGGGGAGGACTTAGCACCGCTGCGAGCTGTCCCTCGACAAACTCGCCCCCTGGCTTGGGGTTTGTAGTCTTCGGACCCGGGGATTAGGGTTCAGGTGTTGAGGGTTTAGGGGTTTAGTGTTTAGGGGTTTAGGGTTGAGGGCAAGCGCCGGGACGAGATTCAACTGCATAGCGGCTTAGCGATTGGACCTTGGTTGGGCCTAGGTAGTTATAACAGTTATAGCGGTACAGTGCAGACTATGACCAAGTTGATCAGAAGGATCCTCAGAAGACGTGTCCCAAACATTCTCTGAAACTCTTGTCTGATGGCAGATTAGGGTTTAGGGTTTAGGGTTTAGGGTTTATGGAATCCAAGATGCCCCGTCCAGTACAAAAGCCATGGCAACAGCAATAACGATCTACACAGGTAAAAACGAACTCACGGGAGCCGCTAGAAAGCCAAACTCTAAACCCTAAACCCCTAAATCCTAAACCCTAAACCCCCCAAATCTAACCCGAATACCCAGTAGCCTTGATTCCGTGCCTTCATTTGGGACGGCTTGCTCGTGGATAGGCTTGGGGTGAACCGAACACCTCGCTTCCAGGTTTTCGGCCAATAGGGTTTACGGGTTTAGGGGTGTTCTTGCAAAAGTTTAGTGGCCTTCATGTCGAGTCATATGCAGAAGATGCACGATACCGCCAGGTAACTGGGCTCTGTAGATAGAAGTTAGCGTGCACATCGTATGCCGCATATACACGTGAACCACGTACGAACTGAAACAGAAATAGCGCGAAGCCTGGATGTAGTGTGTATTGCAAACAACATGCATATCACATCGCAGCGAATGCAAGTATCTTGCACATGACAATGGTAAACTTGTATTGTGCCGCACCGATGGTGCATTTGACTGCACCGTATGTCGCCAAACAAACACACGGCACGAACCGAGCCTCCTCGGCCTTTGGGTCTAATCATGAATAAACAAAGGAATACCAAACTTATTTAAGCGAAGTATAATATAAGTCTAGAAGGATTAACCTAGAAGTTCGTTTGATGGCTTATTTCTGCTCGTTTGTGTTTGTAGTACTTTTCCCTGTTGCTTCGATGTTTCTTGTGCGTTTACCCAGGAAGTGGTTCGAACCGGAAAGGAACCGATACGAACTTCGGAAAAGTGTTCGTAGGTTGGGAAGATGATAAATCCCCCAATGCTCTAATCGATGATGTGATGCTCATGTCCCTTCGACATCCAGCCGAAGAGGCCGCGACCTGAGCTTTTTTATTCGCGCTTGGTTCTCCGGGACTTTAGCTGGACCCTAATTGCCTTTTGTACATTCCCAACATCTTCTCCATGCACCGGCTTGTCAACTTCTGAGGGCCACAGGTTCTGGCAAGTCTGCTGCACTTGCCAATGAAGTCCTCATCTTGCCAGCATGCGAAACCTCGGGAGGTGCAATCATACTCAAGCTGACCATTCATGCTAGTCATAGCTCGTGTATTGCATCCGAAAGGCATAGCTGGTTGATTGCCAGCGAATCACCAAGTAGGTTGTTCAAGCTCTGGTGTTGGGACATGTGGATTTTAGGCCGAAGGCGGAATAACTTCCATCCCCGGGTCTTTGCTGAAGCAGCTAGCCGACCGAAGCCTTCCTGAGCCAGGGGTTGCCCACAACTACACGATTTACCCTATATAGAATTACACGTGAGGGCTTCTTCTAGGCAAGGAACTTCCATATTTTGACCAGCAGCTGCTACCAACAGCCTTGTTTCGTGGGGTAGGAACACACCATGTTCTCGCTGAGTCCGGAAGTAGAAGTTTGCACAGGCCACTGTGTATTGCAGGGTCTGCACATCAGGATCCTGGTTTGCCTTGGGATAGCTCGATCGGTTTGGAGTTGGAGTTGGGGCTTGGGTTTTAATTAGTTCGACTTCTAGTGCTAGCTATTTGTACATACAGGGTTTGCCAATTTACTAGCTGTTCCAACATCATGCTCAAGCTTTCGCAAAAGGAAACCGCGTTCGCGAGGTGGTCCTCGATCCAAGCCAAAACCAAGAAGGTATCATAAGCCTTGCCACCAAGAGATGTCGGCCAGTCGTTGTTGTTCCTTAAAGATGATTCCGTATAAGACTTGGATTGACCTATGTTAGCCGCTACTGCGATCGACCAATCAAACGAAATACCAATTGAGTTTATAGCTTCTCCATATCGAAAGCTATTCTCGTGAACTTGTCACAGCCTGTGGTTCGCCCAGTCCTAGCACAGTAGGCCACGAACCTTGTGTATGCTCGATGCAATCGGCTATCCAGTGCACGATCATTGCCGAACTCGCCCAAACGGCATAAAAGGATAATTGCACTAGCTGCCAAATCCTGGCCCCATCCAAGATGAAATGTGTGCATAGGATCGGTCATGATTGTATTCGTCTGCAATCCCGGAATTCTGAACAGAGGGATATCGTCAGTCTTGTGAGGGCTGGTTGTTCGGCAGCCGATGGTTTCCCGCCAGCATGCATCTTTCGAGAGAACATGCCAATCCTCAATTGTACGTACAAATAAACCGAAAATTAGTAATAAGGCCTATAAACGTTTAAAGTATATTGAAGCCAACAGCCACGAAACCTCCGCTTGACAAAGGTGACACTTCTCCTTGCAGTTGTACCCAGTGGACAGCTCGTAAGCCTGGCCAGCTTGGGAGGAAACTTGGTGTTTAGAGCTAGCTGTAGGGTAGATTGGGCTGCACATTGTATTTCTTATGATAGGCTAGTATAAGGTTGCAGCCATATATGATTACAACCGGTTGTGTTTTTGTAGGGTTTACTTTAGGCCGGTGTACTATATGTTTAGTGTTTAGGGGTTCAGGGTTTAGGGTGAATCGTGCCTGGCGGAGATACTTCCAATCTCCTTTGCCGGCAATGCAGGCCATATGCAAGCGGATGCCCGAGACCTCAGATAGCCCGTGATATTGTCTTTTAAATGCACGGTTTTAACCTGATATACAATGTACTGAACTTAGTAGCACCATATCTTCCAACCAAATCAGTTGTAGCAGCCTCAACCCCATTCCAGAAAATGTCTTCAGCAGTGTCCGCTGTTGCTGAATGTAGATCGTACAGGGTCTTGTCGCCGGCGAACAGGTGGGAGGAGATACAAACTGTCAAAAATCTTGTGGTCAATGAATGCCTCAGCTGAGCTTGGGGGTTTCGGTGGCGGGTGCCAAGAACAACAGTTGCAAGTACAACTAGGTACACTGCCGAGTCGTGGGTTCAGGCCACTACATCGATTTGGAGTGGGTCGACGGGCAACATACTTTAAGTGTAGACAGGTTCATATTACACATGAGCAAGCTGTTGGGGAGGTAGAACTATGGGCCGATGAATGAAGCTAGACCTCTAGATACCTTTCGCATTGCTCAAACCTAGTAGTGTACTACCGACCTTACTACAGCGCTTATGTGCAATTACCACGGCTTATTATATGCAAATTCAAAGAAATAAGATAAACGGGTGCTGTCATTCCATCAGTGCAAGCTAGCTGCCCTGACTCATTCGTAACAAATGGCCCATATTTCGAGATGATCGGTTGGAATGATTCCACTAAAAATGGTTTGCCTCGGAGGCCTCGGCCTTCATCACCATGAATTGCATAAGGTATCAGCCTCGACAATTCAAGACCTGAGGTGTAAGCTGCATGGCTGGGGTTTATGGAACGATAATTCTCCCAAAAGCTCGAAAAGATCATTGACCATCCAAGCTCATCTTCTAGCTTGCAGCCGCCCAGTAGGTAGGCCGGGTTGTTTTCCAGAAGCACACGGGCCCAATCAGAGATCCGAATGACAGGCCACTGCAAAACTTCATCGTGCGGCCGAGGCTTGCGAAGTCTGATTGTCGTTGGCACAGTTGTCAGGGGAACTGGGTATTGAGCACCACTTTTCTCAAGCAGTATATGCAGGTTTCGGCAAACATTCGTGCGGCTTGTGCCAGCTTTGGCAAGCTTGTGTAGCAAGTCTGGCTTGCCACCTTGGATCATGCATGTATACATGGGCAGCCCGACCCCAATCATGCCACCCCACACAGCACGAAGCATGTATATAGTGCATGACACACACACAAAAAAAACACACAACAGACACCCTACATTCCACACTCCACATTCCACACCCCACACCTCACACTTCACCAAGCCACTCCATGCCACACCACGACACTATACCACACCATCCAAAGACATAACCCCCGAATCACAATCACATTGCTATATCATTAGAGCCTGGAACAGCGCTGTATGCAAACCAGGGGTCGCTTCTGTCGCACACGACAAATCATCTTGGCAATCTTGCTCGTTCGACAAGCAGACTCGGCCTTTGCAGCACACAGTTGCCTGTGACAGATGCAACATGTATAGATAGTTAAGCCTAGGGGCTCCGGAAAGGTAGTCATGCATCAGTTCTTGCGCCAGCTCTGCATCCTCGTCGTCATCATCCTCTTGGCCTTAGTGGCAGCTACATCATACATTAGGTTATCATATGTAGACAACCCGTGCCTGCACCTGGTCCCAAAAGCCGCCTCAGCGTGCGTGAACCTGGCACATGTACACAGGCAGCGGGCATCAGCGACCACCACAACATCTCAGGAGAAGCGAGGGCAGAGCAAGCAGCACTTTTTGACCCCAGTTGCATGAGTGTCGTACCCTAATTGCAAGCAGTCAGCAAGTGCCTAGAAGCACAGTTGCCGTTGTTGCCCCAGTCAGCAGGAGCTCTGCATGAGAGTGCACAGCTTTGCCACTCATGTAATTATGCATGGTTCATGTGTGCCAGTGCGTGTGCATGATTCACAGATAGCTGGACTCAAGCAGGCCCTGAACCCGGATGAATCGAAAAACTCAGCGCGTCTTTCGGCGCTTGCTCGAGGGTGCACCCTCTGACTTGGCGTCCTTTTTCACCTTCTTCTCCCGCTTGTCCTTGCCTTTCTTCTTGCCAGACTTTTTCTCCGGGGTATCCTTCTCCTTTTTCGAAGTCGGCGCTTTCACACTCCTGGCACGTATATGCTAGCTAGAATATAGCTACACGGCTAGTGCAAGCCGAAGCCCCGATCAAACAAGAACATTTATCATTCCCACCTTGCACGAGACAGCAAGTTGTTCATAGTAACGTCTGCTTTGGTGCAATCCACAAACTGCTTGACAAGTGCATCCTTCCAGGACCTTGGGGGCATGGCTTTGCTCCAGGCAAGGGCAGTGCCGTACACAGCGGGTTCATACCTAGAATAGATGGGCAATTAATAAGCATAGTTGCTTGGAAGGGTTGTCCATGATGTTACCTTGGACCTCGATCAGCTTCTCATAGATCTCTTGGTACTTCGACAGCTGCGTACCCATTTCATCAGCCAGCCTGACAGTTGGGCTTAGGTCTTAGGGTCTTGGGCTTTAGGGCTTTAGGGTTCAGGGCCATGGTTTTACGGTTTAGGGCTCTCTCTGGGGTTGAAGATTTTAGGTTTCGGGGCTTCGACTTTTGGAATGCTTTGTGCTTGGGTTTGGGGCTATGCTTCGCGGAGGACTTGGCTTTCGAATTTTCAGAGGAACAGGAGTCAGGGGTATGAGTTACACATGATGAATGAAACCCCACAACCCCAAGCCCTACCGGGTATTATAGGTACATGACCCTACAAGTACAAACCCTCATTCCCCGCGCTTCTGGCCACGTGCCACATTCATAGACTCCAGCTTCTCCTGGCGCATGTACTGTTACAGAGATTGGGCTTTATGCAGTCCACAACAGCTGCTTCAGTCCTTCGCTTCCATAGCCTTGTCGAGTTTCTTGCCGATGACATCGATGTAGACAGGCAAATGGCCTCGGATTTGTAACATATGGGCTTGAACAATTGGGCGCTGCAGGCTATAGGTTCTAATATTATGGGCGAGCAAGGCGCTCAGGGGGTCCGAGTTCTCTTGCAAGACCGGCAGTTGCAGCTGGTTCTTCCCGGAACCGCTCGAGGGGGCTTGCTGCATGGCACGAACATTCGTCACAGAGCCCCTCCTTAGATGAACATTGACATGCAACTGTGAGCAGCTAGTAGAGTGTACAAGCTGAGCCACAGCATGAGCTCATCAGCGTCTGCATTGTTGTTCAGCAGCTCCCCAGTTGGGTCCTCCCGCGTTAACAAACGAAACTTGCAACCTTCGAAGCCATGCACACGTACAGCTGTACAGCAGTGTCATGTGTGCATGCGCATATATGAGCAGGTAGTCCATGTAGTCCTCCAGTTCCATCGTGCCCTTCATCTCAGAGCTGTTGCCCTTCACTGAACGGTGGCGGTAAACCTCCCTCACTGGGATCCTCCACTCTTCTGCGCCGTGAACTTCATTTCGCCGCAGAAGATTTCGAGACAGTGCCCACTGCCGGCTGTGGGATATCATAGACCTAAGGATTTATTGTTCGTGCCATGCATTACATGAGTTCTCTAACTTGTTCTCTGCACAAACACGTATGATGGAGACAAGCATCTCCGTCCAGTTTTCCTTCTCCAGGGAGACTTGAGTATGCCATCCCCCTTCCAGCTCCTCTTCGTCTTCCGTCTTCTGGTAGCGCTTCAACTCCAGCTCCACCGCTTGAAAGGAACCGTGCTCGAGCAACAGCTGCCGGAGCTTCGTACCTCAGATACACATGGCACACATGAACAAAAAAAGGCTCAAAGTGGCTGGAAAGTCCAAAATGCAACTCATGAACGATCCTTGGTGTAGAGCTCCTGGGCGGCCTTGCTAGCAGTGATTTGGCCTTTGCTGTTGGGCTGGAAATATCGGCGCATCCTTAGGTGATCCATGTTAGATTGTACACACACACACACACACAAACACTCACGAGCACACAAGTACATAAAGAGGCTAGCGGCAGAGTACACTCGTGTGAGTTGAGACTCTTCCAGTACGACCCATCCTGGTATTGGCTGCTCGACTTCTTCGGTCCGGTATGCGGTGCACTCTCGAAGAGCTTCCGGGCTGTGCGATCACCTGCGCCTGTGCCCTTTGCAGGTTTCTCATCACCCCCCCGGAGCTCTGCATTGGAAAGAGGACTGGACTTGGGGCTCTTGTTGGACTTGGGGCTCTTGTTGGACTTGGGGCTCTTGTCGGACTTGGGGCTCTTGTCGGACTTAGGGGGGCTCTTGTTGGACTTCGGGCTCTTGTCGGATTTCGAGAGCGCTTGGTCACCAGGCTCATTCCGCAAGGCCGGTACACTTTCGGGTGTCGGCTGCGCCGGCTGGCTACTGGTAACCACTGTTGGTTGTGTATCCAAAGCATCAGGCTGCCTGTCATGCGGCCAGATATTCTGTTTTGGAGGGCAACCAGAAGTACCTTAGCTGACGGCTAGTAACCGGGTCTGCGTTGGAATTGAATTATGATCAGCCTGGGCGCTCAGATCTAAAGCACGTGGCTGCAAAGGGCTTCCATCCTTCGAGAGTGGCGATAGAGCTGCCTAGGTTCATAAAGAAAGCTCGACTCCGACTCCAACAACAACTCTCGATCAAAACCTAGCATGATCTAGACTGTAGGCAAGGCGCAGTAGTTGTCAACGAGTTCACACTGTCGGAGCGTGTGACAAGATGCTGTTCAGTCAGCTTTGCTGGCTGCAAACCAGGAACGAAATTGCCGGCAGCCTTCGACGTGTGATAGGCAGCGCCTGTTGCAATGGCACGACCCAGGAATGTAGCATCTAGCTGCTGCTAGCCATAGGATAATTATGTATATGCACTATATATTTAACCCGCAATGCATATCTATATTGCTGCAAACCAGCAACCTGGCAAACTGGCAGGGCTCAGCGACGATGGCGAGGGCACGGTACCACCCTCAGCACCAATCTCAGCTTGAAGATCTTGGATGCGTGCCATCATGGCCTGGGATGGGTGTACTCTCAAGGGTTACTTTCAGGTTGCTAGGAGCTCTAGTGTCACTGGGCTAGTACATTGGGTACCGGGGTTCTGTTATGACACACACATACACCCTTAAGAAGGCTACTACTGCTTTATGTCGCACTCAATCAGGCTAGGTGCTGTAATCTGGGCTTGAAGGACATTGGGGTCCAAGGCCATGGCTGTTGACGCTTGTTGGTCAGCAACTACTTTAAGGCCTTCAACGAAAGTGGGACAGCCTCGCAGGGTGTCCTGATCAGGCTGCATGACTGATCACCAAAAAGCTTCAAGCGGGCAGCGACACATGGAATCATGCAGCAGTACACACATAATGTCAGTGTGCCAGCAACTCAGCTCGAGTTCCCATGCAATGCTTTTGTTGCAGTCTCACAGCCACAGCTCCAAACATATTAATTGTCGGCCGACCGATCGAATTATTATGCAGCCAAGATGAGCCATCCAAAGATATACATCATCTGATCCCACTCGTTCCTCGGCTGTCCGGAGAGATTGGTGTAGTTTGTGAAAAAGCAAAAAACCACTAATCAGGATTTGCGGTGGTTTGCGTCAGTTTGCGGCGGTCTTGCGTGCAAATTGCGGCGGTTTTGCGCGCAAAAGTGGTCGCGGTTTTTGGTGGTTTAGTATGCATTCAGACTAGGCCAGCAATTCTAGGATCGAAATGTTGGATACTGTTGGGATTCTGGGGTCGTACTGTTCACTAGTGGGGTCCCGGTTGCATACTGAACAGTTTGGGGCTTATCTATATGTTAATAGCTCTTTTTGCAGCCCAGCTTCAGCTTGATCCCGTTGCAGAGCCCACCTGAGCACTCTTCCGAGTCATATAGGAACCCTACTAACCCTACCCCAGCCACAAAAACACCAGCAAAGTGAACATCTGCGCATGATTGCCCCCGAGTCACACTAGGAGCTCGAAGCTGTGCTTTGAAATCCATCATCGTGTCGAGCCATGAATCCGGAATGTTCAGGGAATGCGATTGCAGCAAATACATGAACACATCTGCTAGCCCTGCTTCGGACCACACATCCCCCATCGGTAGCCTCTGGAAAAGCTCCCTGTCACTGAATCGAGTGTCTATGAGCACCTTCTGTCGCAAAGTTGCCCCAGGCTCGAGCACGATGCTCTGGTGCAGCTGGAAGATGCGCTGGGCGAATCCCTCGGGGTATGCCCTGGGCGAAGGCTCGCAAGCTGGACCTATACAGATAAATAGCTATCTGTGTAAGCAGCTATAATTTGCAGGTAAGCTTCGAAGTTGATTTTAATGCGGAGGTCCCACGGAACTTGTCCTGGCCGTCCCTGGTTCTTTTGCGGCCTTGTAGGATCCATCTAGCTAAACCCCACATATGCTTAGAGCAGCGCACTATTTCGGCGAAGGCACTTGTAGTCTGGACTTGTGTACAAGCAAGTCGGAGCTCTTTGGTTAGCACCGGGGTGGCCTTTGCTGTTGTGTATAAATACTTACGATCTAGCCAAACGAGAAGTATCCCGCCCTGGTGCAGACTAGTCACCAAACCAGCAGCGAAACAATAATCATTGCACCAAACAATCGACGGCTTCGGGCACTCAGCTCCGTAATGCATCATCCAGAACCTTTGTTTCCAAACCTGAGTCGAGTTCAATATGCATGCTACACCCCCAGACATGTACCAGCAACTGCTCAGATAACACCAACTAGCGACCAAATACTTGCAGGAAGAAGAGCCCAACAGATATGATTGCAGAACTTTTCGAATCGCCAATGGCGAGCCAATATATGCTCTGAAGATGACGGCTGCTCCATCAAGAACAGCCCATGTAGTGCTGTGCATAACATCAGAAGAAGTGTCAACCTCGGCTGTCCAAGCTCTTCTAGGTATACATACATCTCAGAGCACCATAGTAGTGCAGGTGAAGCACCGGCTCACAGCAATGTTATTGTCCTCAACCCACTGAAGACCTTGATTGCCTGAAGGGTTTACAACTGTTCTCCAGGAAGTCCCTCTGCTCATGATCGTCCACGACGAGCAGTCTGGCGCCAGAACAAGGAGTCCACCAGGGACTAGACATAGGATGACTTGTATAGCCAGCCTAGGTGTTGCTGCGACACACATACTAGATCATAGTAGGGGTGAGATAGGGTCGACCCATATATGTGTACAAGCCATCGCAGATCATCCCCGAGACTAAAGTGTTACCGTTAATTCTTGAATACGAGACCCAAAATCCTACCTACCCTGGACACCCGAAGCCCTGGAGAAGCCCTGGAGCAAACCTTAATAAATAACCACCATATAGTACGTACTGTAGGTAAGTCCTCAACCTCTATACCATGAAACTTGAAACCCTAAGCTGACCGAAAACCCTAAACCTTACGATCCAAGTGATACCTATATAGCTGGGTGTCGAGCTAGCAGTACAGTATAAGCTGTAAACCAAGCAGCAGGAACCCAGCTGAAGAACGGAAATCCATCGATGATCCATGGATGAAATCATATTCTACAGCCTTGTAGCCAGCATTACGAAAGCATTTCGCAACCTGTCCCACTCCAGAGAACAGCTCGACAAGATGGTATTGTGAGCTCACATCAGTGGACCAAAGCAGCAAGAGTACC
Source organism: Symbiodinium sp. CCMP2592 (assembly GCA_905221615.1). Classification (NCBI taxonomy): domain Eukaryota; class Dinophyceae; order Suessiales; family Symbiodiniaceae; genus Symbiodinium; species Symbiodinium sp. CCMP2592. The sequence goes on from CAJNDT010001779.1 coordinate 88,675, forward strand.
TTAATCATGCAAGTAGGTAGGAGACACAGCAGCCTTCGTAAGGTATACCGATTGTCACAGGCTCTCACATCAGCCAAGTTGAGTCAAGTCACACAGGCGATGAATACCTAGGGCACGGCCCGGCTTCGAGGTTGCTCGGTTTACAAGATTAACCCGATTGGGAGGCGCCCTGAATCCCAGCACTCATCACACCACCAATGTGTCCCAAAGAACTTTCTGGAGAAGACTTAGCTAGCAAAACCATACCAGTCTGGACCCCCAGATTCCCGAACCTCTCGATTGTACTGCCTAGGCACTTTGGGAGCTTGCACTTGAATCAGTGCCACGATGAGATTCTCCGGAACCATATGAGCAACACAGGTCTGTGGTCAGCAACACGACTTCAAAACTCAAACCCGGGAACCCCAACCACACCCTCAATTAGGGACTTAGGGGCTGTAGGGTTAAAGTACTAATATCACATATATACATGATGAAGTACATACATATAGTCACAGTCTACACATATGTGGTATGGTATATATATATATATATATGTTTTTCTACAGAGCATGGTTTACGTCTGAGTTTTATAAACACATTTAACTCTGAGTCCCAGGGTTGCTTGAGCAGGATTGGTGCACATCTTTGCTAGGATGCGATACACTATGGCAACTACGGCCACGGTTGCGCAGAATGAAGGAGGACTGACCGCTTTAGCCACATGATGTCGCGCAAGAGTAACATGCCGGTCGCACATCCGGACTCGATCCTGGCAGCAGCTTGCCCAAGGACTTGTTGACCTGCGACAGCGTGTGTGTTATAGGCTAGTACATCAATTACATTGTACGGATGGAAATTCATTTGCACACTCGAAGCACAGTTTTGACCTTGCTTTGCGCAGTCATCGGCACTGATCCCCACCGACTTCTAGCCATCACATGTCTCCTGCGATATGCTCGTTCGGCACATCAAGCTCGAAATCCGTACTAAGATAGTCCCTGCAAGCTAGGTTGCAAGGTTGGAACGACAGTTCCCGCATGGTCGGGGGCAAACAATGTCAGGAGAATCGACTAGCTTAGGCCTAGTGAGCTCAAGGCCCTACCTTAAAATGCATATGATAGAGTACAATAGCTACATTAAGTCCAAGGCCCAAAACTGTAACCGATCATAATGTATTGTATCCCGACGAAGTGTAAACCCAACCATGATGGATCAGCCATTGCGGCTGCATCCGGCGGGCCCCTTGAGCAAACCCATGTCGAGCATTCACTCCGTTGCGGCATAAGCCTCGGAGCAGGGGTCACATCACAAGGGAGTTGGGGATCTTAAGTAGCATGCGTGTATGCTGTGTACGTGTGTACATATATTCTTAAGCCAAGCAGCTGCACGTGCGAGAGCCTTCCTCTCAGCCTCGGGTTTTCCTTCGGCCATAGCCTCCTTCAGTGCCCGGTGATAGGCACATGACTTCCTGCTCACGCGTGCTTTGTACTCGGCTTTCAAAGTGCACGGTGCTCGGTAGGATGAGTCCCGTGACTTAGCTGCTTTTGCTCCGGCTTTCGCTGTCGCTTTCGCTTTCGCCGATGTCTTCTTCACGGGCTTGGCTTTCGGGCGGGGGTCTTCGGGTGCATCTGGGCAGACGGCAGCAACAGACTTCTTCGACTTGCCATCACTCTTGGCAGCCGACGGGCTGGAAGGGTTGGCTGCATAGCGACCAGCCTTCTTCAAGATTGACCTGCGAGCACTCTTGGGGGCCGGACAGCAGGTTGAGGTCTTCTTGGCAGGCTTCTTTGAAGATGCACTGGGGGCGGACTCAGGGATTGCATCGGCTTCGGCATCGGAAGCAGGCTCCCTGGCAGACTTCCGGGCACACTTGCGGCTGGGCTCGGTGGATTCTGCGTCTGCGCCAGCTGACCGCTTGGCCTTGGCTTTCGACTTTTTCTTGCCTTTGCCCTTGCCAGGCTTCCTGCCCCTGGGCTTGGCAGGAACCTGATCCTCAGGGGACAAGAAATCAACGAACCCAGGCTTCCATGCTGCTGGCCGCCCAAACCTCTTCGCAAGCTCATCCTCGGCAACCAACTTGAACCCGGGGCTCTCAGGGGCCTCGGCCGGCTCGGCCCCGTCGGCAGCATCACCGATGGGAGCTCGCTCTTCATCTTCATCAGCGCTCGCTCCCGGAATGGACAACGACACTGAGGTAACCTCTGCCTGCTCAACCAGCGGGGCGTCCTCCTCCTCATCACTTGCGTCCTCCTCAAAGGAATAGTTTTCCGTTGCACGTTCATCCTCCGAATCATCGAACTCGGCCAAAGCCTTTGCAATTTCCTCATCACTGCCAAACACTCTTGGCTGCACAGCAGTCATGCTGCGCACAGGTGTTGGGATCACAGGCTGCATGATCGGCTCCTCCTGATCCGGGGCCTTGCCCACATCCTGACCTCTTGCACACTTCGCTGCATGCTCAGCCTGATCCGGCGCCTTGCCCTCATTCCTTGCTGCCCGCTTCTTGTCCATGTTCTGCTTAAACAGGCGCTTCATTGCCAGTGCATGACTCACCGGCTTTGCTGCTGTCACTGCGGGCACTGTTGGTTCCGGCATCACCTGCTGCTCTGCTGGGGTTGCAAGTACTGTCTCTGGCGTTGGAGTTGGCTCCGGCATTGGAGTTGGCTCTGGCATTGGAGCTGGCTCTGGCATTGGAGTTGCCACTACTGGCCGGGGCCATGGCTCACAGATTGTATCATATCCGGTCACATGCACTGCAAACCTGTTGTGGGCTTTACGAAGTCTGGGTGGCGCAGTTTCCTCCTGCTCTGGGCTGTTGTCGGGAGGGGCACATGTGGTCGATTGCTCGCAGACTCCGGTAGCTGCCGGCACAGCCTCATGGGTACATATTCGTACGTGAGTATACACATGCATGCACGTGCGTGCCCACACACAAACTTATAAATTTCAATTCACAGCCGTGTTGCCGAAGGAAATGAAGCCGCCAAGGCGTCGAGATCCATGGGCAGGGTGTCGACATTGTCAAGGCCTCCAGTGGCAGTAGGGGTTGATTAGGGGTGATTGGGATTCGGGTTTGCAACACGTACACGTACGATATTGAGTTGAGTTACATCCAGAAGGAACAGGCGGAGGGCAAGAGCTTTGAGCTGCTTGAAGCTCCTTGAGCTGCTTCTTCAACTGGAGTAGCTCCGTCAACTTCTGCAACTGATCGATGAGCTGTTTCTGTTGAGCAACCTGGCTTCTCATCGATGTGTGCTAGCTCTCGAACCACATTTCAGATCTGGCAATAAGAAGCCTAGCTACCGGGTCCTGCTGCGCCGTCTTGTTGGGAGTCACCAACACCGCATTGCTACCTGCAACAATATGGATCAATCATAATGTACATATGTACATGCTAGCTGGTGTTTGACTGCATGATGATCGGCAATGCTGGCCTGTGGGAGATGCTGTACTGATAGGGCTCATCTCGTAAGTAGGGCTTGACTCGACAGCGGGGCTTGGCTCCACAGCAGGGATCATCTCGGGGTTTGTACCGCTAGCAGCACTGGTCTCCACAGCACGGCTCATCTTAGGGCTTGTCTTGACAGCAGCACCGTTGGTCTCCACAGCAGGGCTCATCGTAGGGCTTGTATCGACAGCAGCACTGGTCTCCACAGCACGGCTTGTATCGACAGCAACACTGGTCCCCACAGCAGGGCTGGTTTCGACAGCAACACTCGTCTCCACAGCATTCTCGATGGCCCCTGTAGGGACCACCAAAGCGGGAGCTCTGCTTGCACTCTCCTGTATCAAAGCAAAGTCTGAATCCCTTGGCAAGCCGATCTAAACAGCAGAAAGCTGAATGTCCTCTGCAGGTGCAGAAACTTCGCGATCACCCAGGTCCGGAATTGGCAGGGTACCTTATGTTAAGCAGTGGGATGGGATATCTAAAGGAGGAGTCTGAGAGTTATAATCTAGGCAGGTTTACCACATACCGTATTCAACATGCGGTAAACTATTGGCCGGTGCATGTACAGTTTCATATGTATAGTTTAATTTACGGGTCTTACAGCCCAGGCACTAGGAAGCTCCTCTTCATCATCAGTCAAAGCTTCTGATTCTCCAGCTTCCGAACATCCCTCATCCTCTGAACTCGCACGTGTACTGCTCTCATCACCATCAGCGTTGGGGGTGACTGTCAACCCAACACTTTCCATAAGCCTGACAATCGCAGCCTCCCTTGGCGTGTGCCCTCGCCGAACAATCAGATTGAACATTGAGATCATACGACGGAGGGCCCATCCCTGGGTATACACATGTGCAGCAGGAATTGTCAGCTGCATCAGATCAAAAAATGATCTAATATGCAGCATACACGTCTGCACACTCGGTCGCATCCCCAGGTGTTGTAAAGCAGACTTGAGAACCGCCTCGTTCTGCACGATGCTCTCCCTTGTGGTCCCAGTCCCAGCAACTTGAACCTAGGACAACATGCGATCGAGTTACTGTGCTTGGGTGGGTGCTGGAGTTAGGATATGCATGGTAACTTCAGCAGCTAGCGCTTCCAAGAAACAAGCACCAGCTTCTGAGCTAGGCGTCGAAGCTCCGGAACGGCTTCCCACTCTTCAGCCAATCGAGTCGTCATGGCCAAGCGTATGCAACCAAAGCCCGAAGCGGAACAATGCTCAACCCTCGAGCCCAGAAGCCCAGATCGAACAGGAAACACATCTAGTGTGCACACACAAGCACGATCATCTCCACAGCACGACACCCTGCACGGGATGGGCGCACCTTCCGGAGGCGCACTGCTTCTCGCCATCGACGAGATCGGATGATGGATGGCATGGTGGTGATCGCTGATGAGTAATGTGTGGCCCATATAATATCCGCCCTACAGCTGTACTCTTAGGGGTACCATGTGGCTCGCTAGTTGTCGGCGGCTTCAAGCAGCATGTAGTTACGGTACGTGGTAGCATATACGATGTTGAACACAGCAGCCTGGGGATAGTCCGAGATCGCAGGAGCAGCATCTGGATTATTGTGAGTAGTAGTCAATGTGAACATATAATCAAGACATATTGGAAATGGTTGTGGTAGCTTATCCGATAGAAGCTCTACCAGTAGGTATTTTATATGAGCTACCATATACCATATACAGCATATACCGACTTCTGTTTTCATTCACATATCTCTATACCTTTCTTCAAGTCTTTGGTAGGCCGGACTATCATCATCAGAAATGCTTGTATATATCGAGGCGAACAAACACAAGAATGATCTTGAATCCTCTAGCACTTCAATCGGGCCAACAAATGCAAGCAGCACCTGAAACACGAAGAAAGGATACGAATCCTAGGAAACTAGTTTTTATTAACGAACCCAGATTAACTTGTCAAATACCCAGAGAACCAGGCAACAACACAAACGACCAAGAATAAATCACCGAAGGAAGTTCCAGGAAGATAACGGTTCTGCGCCATATAGGTCTCAATGAGTACAACAGAGTCACGCGGTATAGTGTTTGTGGACTAATGAACATACATACGTGTGAATATACATATATATATATATATCAACAAATGTATATATATATATATATAAACGGAAATATATGTATATAACGATATGTAGTACGGCTTGCTTTGCTTTATACGCATTGGTTCTTCTGAGAAGAAAACACACTCTGATGTCGTCTTTGCCGAGACCATGGGTTGTAATAGCTGTAGCACCATATTTTGGCCACTTAATTTCTTACGAGGAGAATTCAGACCATAAAGCAGCTTCTCCCCAAAATGACTGTTACACAGATCAGGGAAGAGGCTTAACATGCAAGGTGTTGGGTGTAGCTGTCGCAGAACTAGGGATATGGGGCTTGCGCATGTAGGGGGGGGCTGGGGTTTCCAGATTGGGCATAAGGGGTGTAGTTGGAGCATGGAAGTCGCCTTCAAGGGCTGCACCCGCAAAATGGGTAGACACACGAAACCCTGAAAGCCCAGTCACCCTTGTCATGGTCACGAGAGCAACACTAGCCTTCTTATCTCAGCCTGAGGCCGAAAACATAAACCTTCAAACCCGAAAACCGTAACACCCTAGACTCTTTGCTCCCTTAACACCCAAACATAATCCGCAAATATCATCCCGGCAGCGGTGGTGGCCGCGGAATGGCGTCAAATTCCTCCAGCCTGCACAGCATTCTCCGTCCGGCAAGTTTAAATATCAAGCCAATCCTTTCGGTTCGAAGATAGTGTGGCTTTGAGTCGAATTACATCCACACGGCTTGGGGTTGAGGCTTAGAGTTCAGAGTTCAGGGTTTAGGGTTTCCCATTTTAGAGTTTAGGGTTGATGGTACAGGATTGAGTGTTTGGTGGGTTGCACTCACTCAACAGAGCTGGCTGGTCTTCTAGCCTTGAGGGAGCCCCCTGTTCTAATCTTTCAGCCTCTTACCCTGTACCCATAGGCTCCATAATAGTTCCTTTTTGGGATTACCTTATACGATTCTACGTATGAACCCCCAAAGGCATTACTACGGAGCCTCTAGGTAGTATAGAGCTCTTGTAGTAACCGTCTGCAAACCCTTAAAGCCACTCCCTATTCTATATTGTTCAACCCTAAACCCTAAACCATTCCGCACCTGCTGGGTATAGGCACCGCCGCCGCGGTGCTAATCGCTGTGGTCAGCTGAAGGCTGATCTCCTCCAAGGCGTTTAGGGTTTATAGTGTGGTCGGCTGAGAAAATATAAATGTACATACATATAACTCAATAAACAAGTGTCATTAAATTATTCAAATCAAGATTAATACAATCACATTAAAAAAATATGTATATGTGGTCACGCACTGCGCGGCCCCCCCTTCTCCCCCCGTAAAGGTCAATGGTCCGGATATGGGGTGGGGCCCCCCCTCCCCGTGGTGTGGGGTGTGGGGTCCCTCTTCCCCCTGTGGGGTGGTTGTGGGTTTTGGGGTTTAGGGTTTAGCTTAAGCTTTTGAGTTATATGTTTACGGTTACAAGGTATAAGGCTTCGAGTCGACAAGGGCTTAGGGAGGATTTGCAGTGTATGTTGGAAACGCCGGACGCCTGACCATACATGTGCATATCATATGTGTCTTCGAAGAAAACTCCCACGGCTCCACACCCCGGACTAAACCCTCGGACCTAGGCCCATAGCCGAGAGTCCAGACCGGAAAGCCCGAAAGCAGAACCTCGGGTTTAGGCGTAGGTTTAAGGTCTAGGGTTTAAGGTTCCTAAACCCTAAACCCTAAACCCTTTTGGGTCAATAGGGTTTAGGGCCAGGGAGCCGCAGGCCCTAGATCAAAATCCTCCCCCCGCCCCCAACCGTGATCGAACATCGTAAGCGTGCAGCTTAGGGCGTATAGGGTTTGCCGGGATTTAGGATTTACTTCTCAGCCCTATAACCACGCAAAATGAGCTGGCTGCGGAACTATTGCGCCTTCCATGACGTGGAGTTCCTGGCACATTGAAGTAGGTTAGTGAAATCTACCAAGTCAATATGTGGATGCAGAAGGAAAGCCCAGAGCCCACGATGCAAGCGTCAGTTGTTTCAAGCATGCAGCATGCAAATCGCTTTCAAAAAACCTTCAACCCTTGACCCCAACTACCCTAAACCCTAAATACTACATATGAACCCAAATCGGAATACCCTACATAAGCCCCACACCCTAAGGCCCTCAGCCCCAAAACACCTTACAAGAAAAATCGCTTGGAACCCTAGGATCCTTGAGGAGGTCCGCCTGCGCTTGGAACTGCTCCTGTCCGACTGGAGATGCACAGAGAAGCCCAACACCCCCTAGTTAAGGAATATACCATAAATCATTGTATTGAGGCCCCATATATTTCAAGGTACACAGAGCCTACCCAGACTTGTAAACGTAGGTATATAAGTCATAGCCCAAAAAGTCTACAGTTGAGGGTAACGGCCGCAAGCCACAAATTCAAGATTTCGGGCTTAGGGTTTAGGGTTTCGGGCTTAGGGGTGTTCTCTGTGCAGAAAAGGATCTTGTTCGTTGGACTAACGTGTAATTTCGAAAATCCCTGGCCCTAACGCTTAGAGGACAGTGCTGCAGGGTGTTGTAAGGATTTGCTTATTCTTTATGAAAGCTTTGTAGGGAGAGAGAAAGGCTAAAGATTGTCCTGTCTCATTACTGAAAATACGCTTTGGCACGCATGTGATCCTGCATTGCTTTATATCATATCATACCGTAGTATATAATACTGTACATTGCTGTTAATGATATAAATTCTGCATTACCTTAAGGACCCTAAACTATGGGAATCATGGTATATCCCTTATTATGGGTAATGCAGGATTTATATCATCAACCGTACTGTACATTCTCTTGCCTTTTAGGTGCCGGTCCGAAACACTCAGCTGTTCAGCCTGCGCAAACACAAGCCCGGATCTTACCTTTGGTTAGTACAGTAGGGACTGGAGGAATGGGGTACAATTATAACTACTCTTACTACCATTCTTCCATTCCCTACTAAGCAAGGGTAAGTGCAATCGCCAGGAACTGTTGCATCTGGCCTGGCTGTTCTGGCGAGATACGAGACGGAGACGTAGGCTAAACCCTCTAAACCCTCATCCGGTGAAATGTACTGCTTGAGCCTAAACCCTAAACCCTATGAACCCTGAAATATCACCCGGTGAAATGTGCTGCTTCATCAAACTGTGAAGATGCGGCCGATGCAACTCCCAACTGCTTGGCTTGCGGCTGAGGGTTCACCGTGTGTAAAGTTTATAGGGCTTCTGATGGGATTGATAGAACTCTGGGCTCTTTCGGGTTATATGGTTTGTGTCAGGCTTTACGGGTTAGGATTTGATTAAGCATTGAAAGTTTTTATGGAGTTGGTGCGGGGATGTATGGCATCTAGAACCTAGAATGCACCAGCGGCGTGGAACATCTTCAACCCTCGGACAACCTATAGTCTCCACTGTCCTTTGTTTGGTTAACCATTTTTATGGCTAGAATCCTATAAGAGAGCTTTTGGTTAACCCAAAAAAGGAACTACAATGGGGACTGAAGGAAAGTTTAACTGTAGGGTGCTACCGGGGCTAGTGGAGTGGAGACGAGTCTGGTGTTGTGTCTGAGGTTTGGAGACTTGGGCTGAGGGTTTAGGGTTTAGGGTTTAGGGCTTAGGGTTTAGAGTTTGTGCCTGGTGTGGCTATTGCAGATTGGTGCGGGGATGCACATTGGATCCACACTGGGCAATTGCACGGGGACCATCTGCTGAACTCACGGTCAACCCCAAGCAAGCTATCGTAAACATGTGAATGCTTACACCAGGGCTGTCGGGGCCTGTGCTATGAAAATAAGAGAGAATCCCACATATCAGGAATGCTCTGGCTGATATCAAGGCCTTGATGATTAGAATAGGGTTTCGGGGCCCACTACACATGATAATAAGAAACACCCGAAAAGTATGGCTAATTATTAAGGCCCCTATACTATATATCCTCATAGTAACTCTCACAGTAGCCCTCATAGAACACTTTAAAGGAACCCGAAGGACTAGTAAGGCCCCTTAGTATAATGTAGTATGGCTAGTTATTCAGGCTCCGACGTTTCATGAGCTTTGTATCGGTGCCCGAACTCTGATCCCGCCCGTCCTCGATGAAGTTCCTGGCAACCGAAACCGAGCAGGGGAGGGGAGGGCTCAACAGGTATAGGGTTTAGGGTTTAAGGTTTAGGGTTAAAGGCTCATTTAGGGTTTGAGGTTTAAGGTTTACAGGGTTTAAGGTTTATATAGGTAATGACAGTGGCGAGGGTGAAGGCCAGACGTACACATCTCAAACCTTAAACCCTAAACCCCTGAACCGTACATCCATCTGGGTGGTTGTCAAAATTATGGCCCCAAATGGGTACCCTAAATATGAGGTGCCGTATTTTAAGGACCCAAAAAGTCAAAAAGGGATCCTAATTCTGACAACCACCCATCTCAGCTCTAGTCTGCCAGACGTTTGATTACGGTTCAACCCGGAACATGTAGAGCTCCCTCAAAGCTTCAACCAGAAGCAGCAGACCCGCAACCCAAATGCAACCCAAACCCCAAGCCTAAACCCTGAAATTGGCAGTCTCATGCGCATTGGACAATTACTAAATTAAACTCGATAAACTTAATCAAAAGGGGCGAAAACCAATCCCTAAACACAAACTTGAACTGCAAACCCAACACCCTAAACAATGAATCTCAACTCGAAAATTTCAATTCCCTAAACCTCGTTGTAAACCCTAAAATGCGCCAAAAGGCCGAAGCTGAAGCTGCTCATGCCCGCTATGATGATCCAGGAAGCCAGCATCCATGGCTGCACACCCCGGGGTCCCCTCTTTGAGGAACTCTGTTCTAGGCTACAGCAATGAAGTAAGGTACTTGCTGTAAGCTCCTATAGCAGCAACACAACCATGCAGGATGTCCTTGAGTTCGAAGCCCTTTGGCACCCGATCCTAGTCCATACTTCAAGAAGACTGGCAAGAATCGTCAACGGATTTTGCAGGGCACTGGGTGCAAGTTGGTCGTCCGGACCCAATGAAACCTGCCTGCGTCAACCTGCTTGTGTGTATAGGCTCCTGCAGATGCTACGTTGCGGATGACATCGAGAGCCCTTATATGGTACCTGATTTGGGTTTGTGTGGAGTGTTCGGGAATATGATAAGACGGATAAGGTACACGAGACACCAGCACGTGCAAATCCTGCGACTTGCGCATATGGCAGCGGCGTTGACAGGAGTTCCTGCCCCTGGGCCCAGGGCCCCGGTAAGTAGGGTTTAGGGTCTAGTCACTTTTGATTTTCAGGCCCCCAATATAGCACGGCACCTTTATGCAAAGTATCCAACTAAGGACCCGAATTCAGAGAATTAGCTATATGATGACTAGGCAGGTGTCCGTCTCGTAGGAGGACTCCAATCAGACCCAGGCCCCCGGAAGGAGCTCAAAAGCAGATGCCCCACATCTTGTTCAGGGACCGACCTTTTTGGATACTCCGGGAGTTCATTTAAGGTGTATCCTTTGGGCTTCCTTTAAGGATACTGTCGTAGTGCCTTTGATGGATCTACAATTTGGATCCTCCCAAGGATCTGGGCACGCTAAGGTCACGAAGCTAAAGGAATATATGGAGGCCCACTACAAATTCGTAAACGTAGGGGCTGGAGCACTAGCAATAACATCCCCTTGTAGTCCATACAAAAGGAAGCATCATGTACCCCAACAAGCGGAACAAGCGAATCTGACTCCAGGATTCTTGGGAGGGTTTTGGTTTAGGGGGGTTTAGAGGGCTTAGGGTTTACAGTCGACTTTAAAATGGAGGGCTTATATAGGGTTACGGATTTCGGCTTTAACTTTAAGGGCTCGGGGTTGAAAGTGTTAAATGGAGGCCGGGCTGATTACCAGGATTAACAACGTCAAAACGCTTCTCAAAGACCCATGCCGACGATGCCTGTGTCTCGATCGTCATGTGGGAGTGTCCGAAAATCGGGGACCCTAATATGGCACCCCAAATACTAGGATCCTTATTATAACGACCCCAAAAGAAGGTACCCCTCATCTCCAAAAACTCCCACTTCTGAAACATCCTGTAGGGCATAGAGCTCAAGGCTTTTGGCTTAGGGGAAGTCTAAACTCTGGTGTACAATATACGGGTGGTTGTCAAAATTCTGGTTCCTTCTTGGGTACCCTAAATAATAGACTGCCGTACTACAGTAGGGACCCCAAAAGGGACCATAATTTTGACAACCACCCATATAGCAAGCAAAAAGAACTGCAAATCCTAAGCCCTTGTAGAGTCGAGGCCCTACCGAACCCAGAACCCTACGTCCAAATACATGACCCTAAACCCTAAATCCCGAAACCCAAAACCCCTAAAAGCCCTAAACCCCCAAACCCTAGACCCCTAAACCCTAAAACCCTCACCCTCTTACCCCGCCGCCGTAAACCAGATCTCCGATTCTGAGGGCCGGGCGCTTACGCTCCACCGGCCGGTCCATCCAAATGATGTCCTTCAAAGGGGAAACGGAGGGACCCTTAATTTAGGGCTCTTAGGGTTCCTTTAAAGGGATCTATAAGCCCTTAATGGGGACCCCTACCCTATAATGAGCTATATAACGGGTATAATATTACATAATAGCTAGTATATTCAGGGTATATACCTATGGGTCCTTATTAAGGGTCCTTCCTTTTACCCTTGGATTCCTGCAATGTAGGGGCCTAGTTAGAACTAGGGTTTAGGCTTGCTTTAATGGGGTCTAGAAGGAGTTTACTATAAGGATATGACATAGGGGCCTGAATAATTAGAATAGGGTTTTGTGCCCCATTATACTAGGGAACCCCGAACAGAGTCTAGGTAAATTTAGGCCCCTATATTTACATTATCGGCTGAGCTTTCGCGTCTTTAGAAATTCAGGGTTTGGCAGCTGTTGTGTTCATATAATCCCCTCATAAGGTGGGCATGTAACTACTACCCTTATATTATATAGTAACCGTCAATCGGGTAGTCATCAAGAGTTCGAAGCTTGTTGGTTTAGGGTTCCGGGTTTCCGGATTTTGGCAATAAAATTTAAGCTTTAGGTTCAGGGTATGCCACAACATTGGACCTTGAACCACTGACGTTCCACCCCCTACTACAACCCGAAAGATCAACAGCCCTCATGTGCAAAAACGCGACGGCTAGGACACACGAAACCCCAAACAAATGCCACACCAGCCTGTATAAAGCGCTTTCCCTTAAGCCGTGAAGCCCAAAACCGATCAGGCCTTACATCCCCATACTTTCTAGAACCTATTGAACCAAGCCTGTGGAATTATGGAGATTCGGGAACCCATCGTTGGTTTCCGCGTTTTGAGATTTTTGAATTACCCATTTTCTCGGACTCCCATACATCCTAACACCCTGAAAAGGAAACTAAATCCGCAGACCTTGCGACAAGAAACCATGAGCAAGCATGCCGGATGCAGCTTCCCCCCTCAACGAAAACAAACACGCACGAACGGAACCCTAAACCCCCCCCTTTCCAACAAAAAACCCTACGCCCCAAACGCCGACACTCTAAAACCTAAATCCCTAAGCCATCCCTAAGCCCTATTAAGCAACGTGCCGGTCTTGTCCCATAGACCGCCAGCACCGTGTCTATATAGAATGCATGTGAACAATGTCTGCACCGTGCAGACCTGCAATGTCGTCACATGTGGGCACCGTTCGTCATCGCTCGACGAACAAAAGGAGAGGTTGTGCTTTTGCCATACCTGTGGCAAGACGGGTCGCAGGTGACGAGGCCATAGCGTGGCGCCGCTGGTTGACGTGCAAAGGCACGTTGAGGAGGAGAACTTTTCTTTAGCCCACTTCGTATAGCACCGGGCCGTGCAGGATGTTGGACCTCCGCACTGACTAACACCGTGCATTATAACAAAAAGCTGGTCCCGAGCATAAACCCTACACCCCGAAACCCTAAACCGTCCGAGCCTCCAGTGGGATCACCTCCCACGGGCTGGCTTTGAACATCTGAGGCAGGTCCAGCTCACCACCTGGGCTTGGGGTTTCAGGGTTTAGGCGCTTAAGGCCTAGGGTTTAGGGTTTAGGTTTAGGAGTTTAGGGGTTTAAAGAAGAGTTTAGATTTTAAGGGCTTGTGTTTTTCTCTTGAGCGGGATTGGGGCGAGGGTTGGGATTTAGGGCTTTAAAGCTTTAATGAGGCTTGAGTTTAGGGTTTAGGGTTTTGTGTTGGGGGCTCTCTGGATTTCGGAACCACCCAGATGTCAACTTGGCGCACCACCCACAGATTCTTCAAAAGGCAACTTGGTGGGCTTTTTGGTTCAACTAGCAGTGGCAAGAAACCCTACCTTAACTCCAGACAATCCGCGTTTTTAAGGACACATTTAAGGCACTCATATTAAGGGAACACTCAGGTAGGTTATTTGGGATCCAGCTAAACCCTAAACCCGGAACGCTAAACGCTAAACTCAAAACCCGAAAACCTGATCTTGCCAAGTATAGAGTCACCGACTTCCGCTCGTTTCGGATCACAAATCCCAGACATTGCCCCAAACACCCAAAGAAGGGTTACCCATAGGCCCCACAGTAGTTCTTGTTTGGGGTTCATATATAGAATCCTGGAAGGTAATCACAAAAAGGAACTACTTTGGGGGCCTATGGGTAGAACCAGTTACCCTAAACCCGTTCCCCTAAACCCGAAAACCCGAAATCCAAAACCTTAAACCCTAAGCCCTGAAACGGCTTGAGGCTTAGGGCCCCAGGCATGCTAAGTGTAGCCGAGGCGCTCAGCAACGACTGTGACATGGCGCTTGTTGGCGTGTGGTGCGAAGAATCCTCGAACAGGGACATGCCACGAGCAAGAGCATCAGGCTACTGGAATTGAATCCCGCTTCCTCCCGCTTCGAGATAAGGTTGATGATGCAAATCCTGCATCACCTTAAGGACCCTAAACTATGAGAATCATGGTATACTCCTTATTATGGGTGATGCAGGATTTATATCATCAACCGTAGCATCTAAGGCATGAATAGCCAAACCCCAGTCCCGTAACCCTGAGGGTCGGACTCCTGACCTAAACCCTGAATCCTTTCAACTCCAAACCCTATAAATCTAGATCTTACAAACCCTAAACCGGCCAAGATCTCAACTCCAAAACCTTGTAAAGCTCTCCCAAGTCCCCAAATCTACAATGTGCATGGAGGATCCTTGCTACATCTAGACTCCGCAACCTTCTAGAGCTCCCCAGATCTATGGAACTCCCTCGGCCTGCAGCAACTATACCTCGAAAACCCAACCCTCAGTTTGGGTTTCGGGGTTTAGGGGTTAGCCAAACTTCAGCCTAAGTAAGACTGCAACTCAACAGGAAGTCAAGCCCTCCTTCCAGGAAAGGACGGTTGAATCGTCCACAAGCTTACGGCTTCAAGGCTGTAGGACGACGGAGATTATTAAGTGTCCCCTAAAGCCTAAACCGAGCAGCCCCAGAGCCGAAACCCTACTAAATCCCCAGACACGAAATCCTAAACCCGAGGCCCCAAACCCAAAACCTCAATTATGTAAACTAGACTGAATTAAGAACCCTAGCAACAATTATACCTTTAGCTGTTTCTTAGGGATTATAATAACTAAAATTTAAAAAAAATATTTCTAAGCACCCCTAAGTAAACCCGTGCCCCACCCCAGAAGCCCTGACGCCCCGCCGACGTCCTTTGCCGAGGGATGCTTGCTCATCGTCTTTGGTGGATTGACCTGAACTCTTGGATGACCGCTCAGAGGTTCTCGGAGGCCTTCATGATTGGAATCGGGTCCAGGGAGTGGGGTCTAGGCATTCATGATTTGCGGCATAGAAAGTCATACTTAGTTGATCTCGACGGACTATATTATGATTGCCCAAGGCCCAAGGCTTAAACATCTACAATGAACAGCAGGATTCAGAGGCAGCCTGGCTTAGCAATGTCGGGTTTCGGGTGTTATCGAGGGGATTTCGGTGTAGAGTTTAGGGTTTCGAAGTTTTATATAACTTGGGACGCAGAGCTTCGCAGAGCACCCATTTGAATGGAATGGAGCTCAAGCAGTCCTACAAACTTCTTTGGTTGCGGGTGCCTCTCCACAAATCCACAAAAAGCGAAAACAACATGCTTGGGATTCAGAATTGGGTTTCTTGTCGGCTTAGAGCTCAGGCTGCAAACGTCCCTTGTAGCGTCCGCAGGTTTTTCTCCGAAACGCACAGGAGCTCAGTCTGATTGGCCGCGAGCCCTCGTGGAGCTGATGCCGAAAATTGATTCTGCTTGCTTTGGGTCCTCCTTTAATGTAGGAATCTGATTAAGAAACCCTGGGCCCGTAAGCCCAAAATAGTAGGATTCATGTAAGAAACCCTAATAAAGGCCCAAGGTTTCTTAATCAGGTTCCTGCATTACTGCGGATACAAAGGATGAGATCAGCCTAAACCCCAGACTCCAAAGCATACACCCTAAACCCCAAACCATAAACCCTAAACCCGAAACCCTGAACCGACTATCATTGCGTGACGACCCAGTACTCGGTTCAAGGCTTGGTGTGAAGAGCTTGGAAACAAAGCCCCCAATCTCTAGGTTGCTGTGTAGACCCTAGAGTATAATCAAGGGTCTCCTTTTTTCTACTGTTTGGTTTTGACAAGGGTTTTGGGTTTAGGGTTCAGGGACCCCCGAAAAGGAACAAGTGCAAAAGGGTGCTATTCAGGAACCTATATCTGGAAGCTGTGAAGACCTCAAACCTGTGCGTGGTCAAGGGCTTAGGCTTAAGGCTTACAGTAGAAGCCACAAAGTTCGAACATGGATTTAGGAGGATTAGTGCTAGGAACCCTTATACTTTACCTTAAGGGCATGGGGATATGATATTCGAACTTTCTGGCTTCTACTGTAGGGTTGCGGAGCTTTTCGAGTCGTTGAGTTTAGTGGCTTTTGGCTGTTTAAGCACACCTTTTGCAAGTCCACAGGTATGAGGTTTAGGGTGTCAGGCGTTAGAGTAGTGTTTAGCTAGAATATGCTGGGCTTTCCCAAAATGAAGACTTTATAAGGACTCATAGATCATGCAGGCTCTTGGCCCAACCACCCCGCCGTGTTTGTCACCAAGGGCTGAGCCCAAGAGGCTGCACGTGAACTCCACGGACGCTATCACCCTTTAACAGGAACCCGTATAGTAAGTATAGCACCCTTAAAACAATGGAGTAGTACATAAGATTCAAAGGCTGTTGACAGCGTGCTCGACAGTAGAAGAACCCAAAACACCTCAGCGGTCGCAACACGCGTTGTGCCATTGCTCTCAACAAACCATTGCTAGTTCTTCGCTTCATGGCCACGGCCCAGTGGGAGCAAGTCCGCACGCCAGCTTGAGGCTGTGGTTCGAGATGTTAAAGTGAATGGGCCGGGGACTATATACTTCTAGGAACCTATATCTAAATTCTGGGCTTTGGGCGCGAATGTGAGAACAGTCGGAGCAGTTTCAAAAGAAAAGCTGCGCCAAGTGCCTTGAGTACGGTATCATCCTGCTTTCAGGAGGGAGCCGTTTGCCACCGGACCAGTTCGCACAGTCCAGACATGTGGCATATATGTACACAAAGCCCCACAGAAAACAATCTGAAGGGCGGAAAGGTGACTGCTGACTACTGACCACTGGCCCTCAAGACCACAGAACATAGACAGCAACATGCCCTCTTCTATATTCCTCCATATAACTCATTGTCACGGATCACCGGGAGCTTGCAGATTCGAAGCCATCACGTATCAGAGGCGGCTGCGGGGAGGAGGCTGTATCTGAGGAGCTTCCCTCACTTCGGGATCCTCTCCTCTTTTCAAAGATCCGGGCGGCGCACAGAGCAGCGGGGCGTGCCAGAGGAAGGGCTCCCCTACGAAAGTTCTGGGGCTCAGAAGCCCCCATTTGCTTCTTCCACGCCTCTCTGTGAAGTCTGTCGCGAAACGTAGGGTGCCAGGCAAGTCGGTGGAGAAGCCTTCGACCCAAGAATCCGGAGCGAACAGCATGAGAGAGAGGCTACTAACACCGAAACAGATGGCAGTTCCACGACCCCACTTGTAGCCCCAAGCCCTACGAAACAGTAGGTTGTGACCATTAATTGTGGGGTACAACCCTTAAAACAGTAGTAGGTTTTTGGATCCCCAGGTAGCATTCACGAAATTGAATCTCCCCAGTCTCCCTGCTTGTCTGTTAATGAACAAGGCCACGGCAACAGTGTACATATCTACGCTTGTTCACGGGTCGGATGCTGTCCTTGGGCCAGTCTCGCGTCAGCACGCAGGAGGGGACAATCGCCCAATGATTGAGGGAGGCGGCACCGGGGGAACTCCAGGAAGAGGACGGCAGAAGAGTGCAACAAAACTAAACAGAACATGAAAAGTTTAGATTCGAAGCAACACATGCTTGGAACGACCCTGATTTTGTCCGGGATACTTGTGTCTGCGTTGGAATTTTGTGAGACTCGGAATGCTTAGCAAAAACTCAGCTGCTGCCTTTGACCTGCAGTCCTCTACAGCTATCCCTAGGCATCTAAGGACTCATATATATATATATATATATATATATTAATGCTTTTGGGCCCAAAGACCATACTATATAAGGCTTTTGGGCTATTTTGATGCCCAGGGTGTGCCAGCTACGTTATCTGCCGTGCTTAAGCCTTATAGGCTATCTCTTTTCATGTGGATGGTCGTATTCGCTACCGCCCGTGCACTTGTAACGGAGAAACGGATAACATGGCCGCTAACGGTACTGAGAGTGAGAGAGATCTGCATGTGCCTGCATGCATGCATACAGACAGGCAGGCAGGCAGATTGGCAAACAGAAAGACAGGCCAACGGACGGAGGGACGGACGGAGGGACGGACGAACGGACGGAGGGACGGACGAACGGGCGGAAGGATGGACGGACAAAAATACGTATAGACACCAGGCGTGTGGAACCGTATCTATAAAGTATACAGCATACACACTATACACGTGCAGACCTGGAGAGAGAGCGAGAGAGAGAGAGAGAGAGAGAGAGAGAGAGAGAGAGCAAGAAAGAAAGCGGGGAAAGCAGACATGGTCACAGACTCGGATGCGAGTGCGCACGCACATCCATCCATTTGTGTGTGTACCGGGTCGGTAGGCCTACCATAACAATGCAACTGCATGCCACAAAAGCAAACCAGCACAAAGCGCGGGAACTACTGGTCATGCGACAGCTGATCTCAAGAGAATTAAATGCAGAGTCCAAAACAATAATGCCCATGTCAATGCCAAACTCGGCAACCCTAAACCCCTAGACTCTCAACCCCCATTGCCCTAAATCCCATAATTACCTCTGCGTCGAAGTGGCCAACCCACCATGGTGCCAAGAGCTCTCGCCATTGCCGAAGCCAACTTTGTCCTGCACCCCAGCATGGATAAGGTTTATGTAGGATTCATGGTGAACCCCAGAAAGTTGGAACATGGATTTGGGATAATTCTTGCTGGGATTCCCTTTACTGTACTTTAAGGGCATGAGGCTACTGACGCTCCAACTTTCTCGCTTCTACTATAGGGGCTTAGGGTTTTACGGGGTAGTTACGGTTTAGGAGCCGAGACGTTCTATGGGCTTCTAAAAGAGTTCTATCAGGGTTCTTTGTAAATTCCAGAATTCCAGAAGGGCTCCATACAAGTTCGAATTAACAGGATACCACGAGAGTTCGCTTATATATGTATATACATATGTCTATAGGAGCTCTATACGACATTTAAGACGATTCTGTCTACTTCGGGCTATATATAGGGCTTGAGAGTTCTGGGGTAGATGATGTGGGGGTGGAAGGGTTCGGAACCTTGGGATCGCAGGCTGTTGGGTTCAGCAGTACATTCCTGGTTAGCCTCTTCCGGCGCTGGGTCTAGAGTGGGGTTTAGGGTTTAGGGTTCAGGGTTCAGGGCTTAGAGTTTAGGGTTTAGGGTTCAGGGCTTAGAGTTTCGGGTTAAGGATTCAGGGCTTAGAGTTTAGGGTTTAGGGGCTAAGAGTTTTGGTGTCGGGAAAATATAAAATATCCCAAAGGCCTACCTAGAAACCCGCCAAAGCCCGGAACCAAAGGCCCTGGTGCCTTGGAGCGGTCGTAGACCATGCCCGAGGCACACCGGCTTTCGCTCTGCCCCAGTGTCCTGGACCCAAAGGGTCCTAAAAGTTGATGATACAAATCCTGCATAACCTTAAGGACCCTAAACTATGGGAATTATGGTATATTCCTTATTATGGGTAATGCAGGATTTATATCATCAGCCGAAGTACCTAAAAAGGAACCCTTAAAAGACACCGAAAATAACGGAACCCTTCAAGAAACCCTTAAGGAACCCTCGTTGGGAATACCTTCTCAAAGCCAGAGGTGAAAGTCTTACTATCGAAACTCTACTTTCTACTATATAGGTGCTTAAGGTCCTTTGAAGGAATCAGACTTTAGGGATGTATATATCTTAGGGAGTCATTTACGGCTGCAAGCTCTAGATGCAACATGGCTTAAGGAGTGATTAGGGTCTAGGGCTTATGGCCTTTAGGCACATTTAAGGACTTTACAAGAGCTTGCTGAGTCTCTACAAGGGTAGCGTGCTCGTCAGGATTTGGGCGGTCTGCCGGTTGAGGTCTAAATTTTCGGTATTACCCGGACGCCAAAAAAGTATGCAGAACAATAGTCCTTTGGTCTGGGTAGATTTCAGATATTAGGATTTACATCAGCCTGCGGGATGTAGACTTTTTTGCTCAGGGTTTAGGGCTTGTCGAGTTTGGGCAGCGTTCGCTTCTGCTCTCCTAATTGTTGTGATGACCGTGGCTATGGACATCATTGCAGGCGTTGTTCTTGATATTACTCGTGTCGCCGCTTTAGCGGCGACTTGTAATGCTGGATCTATGATATCACTGTTTGCTCAAGCGATCCTACCAGCCGGTCAAAGAGCAACAAAACAATCCTTCAAACCACGCTAACAGTCTATCTATAGTCTGCTTTATTCGATTATATTACAGTGCATGCTTTTGCGAAATGGAACTGCAATGAAGGGCAAAGGTCGAGCTAGAGAAACCCATGTTTGCAACGCTCATACCCCACATTCCCCAATACGAGCGAATAAAGTTCAATCCCACGACTAGCATGAAACGAAGCTTGGAGGTCTGGTCCCGGGGCCTTGGACAGACTCGCACACTGCGCCGCAATGCATGGTTGACACGAATATGTACTTGCAACTTGCAGACTAGCGGCACATGGCCACTGAGCAAACGTTGGACGTCGCCACGGTTACGAAAATGGTGGCGGTCACTGAAATGCAAAGTGAATTGCCACACCTGCTCAGCATCCTCGGCCTCGGAAGGCTCTCTCGTACTGGCACCAGCACCATCCTTGCTGTCTCGGCCATCCTTGCCGTCTCCGGGAGGCGATGTCGTGGTCAGCACAAAGATTTTTCGCAATGCCTCGACTTCGTCGCCAGGGCACTGCATGTTCCAAGTGCCCGTGCTGCTTTTCTGAACACGCACTGGCCTTCCAAATAGGTATCTGCAGGACAAGTGCCCCCGTAGGCCTTTGCAACCCCAATCCCAGAAACTGGGGGCCCTCCTCCTTCAGGTTCTGGGCAAACTGCTACAAAACCGATGCACTCCCTGTCGAACATTTTTTCTTCATAAGAATAGGACCTAGCACGTGGCCTTCACCTCTGTGCAGCCTACACCGGTGCAAGCAGGACCAAGATTTCAGTGCAATGAATATATATATATATATATATATGTATACATATATATATATATATATATATATACATAGAGGTTAAAGTTGACCTGTGTAGCATTCCCACCGCAGACTTTGTTCTGCTCCTTCAGGCTCTGCACAGAAGCCTACTTGTCGGGTATCATGGCGAACTAAAGGTTAACCTTTTCGGTCATACAGCGATTAAACAGGGACTATACTACCCTAAAAAGGTTCAAGGTTGCCTACTCTACTAGTAGGGTTGTGTTTCTCGTCACACATTTACATAGCTCTTCCAACGGACCCTGAACCCTAGAAGCCTAAAGACACCAACACGTCCTGGGGTCTATGAGTGTACTCACCATCAGCGCATTCTCCATGAGCACAACGTAACCTTGGCTAGTTGGGAGCGTGGGAAAACGTAGTATAGGAGCCTTAAGAAATAGAATAGGGTTTGGCGGCACATTATAATACATAGTTACGATTTCAAGGACCTCTGCGGAATACCTTCCCGGTAATGGCTCAGGCCCGTGTATCAGAGCATATCGGGCTTACGGTGTAGGGCTTTGTGTGAGTTCGTTTAAAGTTTAAGGCTGTGGGGTTCAGGCTCACGGTGCAGGTTCTGCTGGCTTGCTTGAACCCTATAAACCCTACCTTTTTCGGGTTCCTGTTTATGATGTCCTCTTGTAACATCTTCTTCAGTCAGGTCGTGATTGAGGAGTCATGGTGGACGCCTCTGTACTTTGAACCTGCCATGCTCGTCCGTCAGAACAGAATGCCTATACAGTACGCTGATAGTAGCCCTTAAGAATTTTCATCTAATGGGATTCGAAGCGGCTAACCCTAAACTTTAAATCCATACTCCTTTAGGAACCAGAGCCTTGTAGACCCATGTAGCCTAGACCCTTGAAGCCCTAGTGTGTTCCTAAGGGTTCCTCTTGTACTTAGAATATATCAACTTCAAGAGCATGAAAACTGAACCCGAAGCGCTCAAGTTGATGTGCTTCAGGCATGCCACATAATGCCACATAATAAAGCCATCAAAAGCTGACGACTTAGAAGCTGCGACTTTTCATCAGTGTTTATGAGCTAAGGGCTTCGGATTCACGTCTTTTAATGCTTAAGCGAGAGTTTGGGAAAGGGTTAAGGGTATAGGATCCTGTTTTTCTTTCGGGAAGTTGCCCTACACTAGAACCGTGGCAGTTGCAGTTCTCTTCTGCACCTGAGACCCGCTTGGGGCAAGTTTATTTCGAGTAAACCACGTGCAAAAGCCCCGTGCTCTCCGGGTCCGTGCCCCTGGCAATTAGGTTCCAGGGTCCGTGTGCATTTAGGGCTTCTGGGTATAATCAACCACATACGCCGTGACAGAGAAGCAGCGACAAGAATGTTGACCAATGTAAACGCAAACGGCAAAGTCAACGAAATGATTCGCCTAGGATCTTGATGACCAAGACCGTCTTGACTACTGAGCAACCCTGTGAAACACAAGACCTAAGCCCAAAGCCCACAAAAACTCCTGAATCCCTAAACCCTTAACACCACAAGCCCTACACCCTATACTATATGCATGCCCAACTTTGCCGAAGAGCGGTCATCAGACTTGTGAACCCGATCCATGAGTCGATTGTGCCTGGTGGCAGGTATGCCGGGGCCTCAATAATGAGAATAAAACCCTAGGGCTCGCTTTAAAAGGAGTCGCTTTGCGGGAAGGTTTCTATGCCGACATAGGGGCCTGAATACATAGAATAGGGTTTTGGGTTACCATATCGCATAGCTATCATAAGGAAGCCTGTGGAACAATACGACTTGTTGTGTAGGCCCAGCGAACACATCTAAGCGGAAGATTTTGTTAGGGCTCCGACACCCTAAACCCCAAACCCCCAAACCCTGGTCGTAAACCATCCAAATAAAATCTAAGATTGGGTTTGGGTCCGGGCCAGTGAAGCTCTAAGAAGTGCCTTAGTGTCCGGCAGTGTCCGGGTTTAGGGTTTAGGGGCCCGTGGAATCGGCGAACCCGGATATGGGATTATTGAATGGGCTGTAGCTTTGGGGGCCCTGGCAAGTATTTATGAGTAGGTCCGAGTAGGTACCTCTACAGGACAGGAACCATACGGAAAATTCTAAGTTTCCCAAGGTAGCTTCCACCTTTTGAATGTCCATGTAGCCCCGCACACTGGCCCAATGGGACCCACCGATTCGAGCGGATGAGAACAAGCTTCCCGAGAAAGTATACTGCTACTCATGTGTTTACGTTCATATACATGCAGGTGCATACGTGTGTGTGTGTGTGTGTGTATGTGTCTACCTGGCTATCTACCTACCTGCCTATTTGTTATACCTACTTCTCTATATGTAGGTGTATGCAAGATGACCATCCCTCCATCCGTTTACTGGTCTATATCTATCCGTTGTTCTTTCTATCTACCTCTACCTGACTCTACCTGTCTACCTATCCATCTAAGTTATCTACCTGGCTAGATGATGTGCATATCTATCTATGTATCGATCGAACTATCTGCTGCTCAATCTATCTATCCAGGTTTTGTGCTTGCTTGCATTCTTGTTTATGCATGTGCTTGCTTTTTGTCTAGATACTTATGCATGTCTTTTTCTTTCTGACTTTCCATCCGAGATATGTCTTTGTTGCTTATGTATGTCTTCTTTCGCTTGCATACTTACATACAACTGAAAACAGAATTACATGCATTTGTATGCATGCATGCATGCATGTACGTATGTATGTACGCATGAATGTATGTAGGTAGGTAGTGGCTTTAAGAAATGTATGCAGGCGAGTTGATTGATGTGTTGAGCACCGATGCATACTCAGAAACTCCAAGCTTTCTCTTCATCGTCTTTAACTTGAAAGTCTATCAATGAGAAATACGTAGTCGAACATCCAGGCGAGGAGCATGTCCACGCGAACTTTCAGAACGGTGCCACCTGAGAGATTTCGGGCTCTGGGTTCGTGCTACCGGTGCTTGGGTTCAAGGCTGAGGTTTACCCTAAGGCCCCAAAGTACTTCCTTTTGGGGGCTCATATTTAGAATCTTATGAAGTAAACCCAAAAAGGAACTACTATGGGGCCTCTGGGTATAGGGAGCAGGTAGCGATGTGGCCGAGCCGGACTCGCTCGTTACGGCTCGGCTAAAAACTTAGGGTTTAGGATTTAGGGGGACGCACGGCTGTGGGACAAGCCAAATATCAGAGCTGCACGAGACAGCATGCGCGTGGAAGTGCAGCCCGAAGGTTCTTCGCAAGTGTGGAGGCAAACTGCCTGCAAATGATTGTATCTGGACTCTCCATCTACCCCCTATTAACCCTAAGTACCCATTATTTGGGACCATATACTCCTATTTGAGGGTACAAGGAGGGTCCTGGTAGATAGTCGAACTTATGAAATAATCTGTGTCAAGAGCCGTCAAGCCGACGTCCCAGCTGGGGATTGAACGGGCTCTGGGAGATGTTAGATCTTAACCTTTTTGAAGGAACTTGAAGATAGGCCCTTGTTGAAGCCACAGCCTGGCGTAGTATGTGCTGTATTGTTTAATTCAGAGGGTCCATATATACTGCCATTATGGGTTTAGCCCCCAAAAGACCATCCTAAAAATGGTTTCGGGAGGCCTGATTCCATAATGGTGGTATACATGGACCCTCTTAGTACTGTATCATCTACGAAATTCTTACATGTTACGCTCAAGCGTGCATCTGGTGACGATGACTCCGGCCCGAGGCTCAGCTGCCACATGGCTTCTACGGGGCTTGGGGTGCAAGCTCTGCATTGCTTCTGTGGCCAAGCCCTGAACTCTAGACTTGAACCCTAGCTAGAGCGCCAAAAGTAGGTAACATGCAAAGGCTAGTATTCCGCATAATTTTGGGGTCCAGGTACCCAAAGAGCCCCCAATGCCCGGTAATTAGGGAGTATGCCGAAAATCATAACATTAAGGCCCCTATAATTTAAGGTATATTCCTTAATCAAGGAGTTTAGGGCTTTCTGGGTAAACCTTTGTCGGGTTGTGAAGAGGGGCGTAGGCCAGCCTCAAAGCAGCGACTCCGCATCTCTCAAGAGCCAACCAGCCGAAAACCTAAACCCTAATGCAGGAACATGATTAAGAAACCTTGGGTGTTTTTTAGGGTTCTCCAAGGGTTCCTTTGGGGGATCTATAGTGTAAAGGGTACCATCAAGGGTTTAGGGTTAGGGTTAATGTAGGAACCTGATTAGGAAACCTTAGGCCTTTTTTTAAGGTTCCTTTAAAGGGGTCTATATATGGCTTACTGTAAGGGATCTATAAGGCACAGCAACAATGGTAAACACAAACCATTCTTGTTTTCAGTGTTGTGATTGTTGTACGCACTATTCTGCAACACCCCGATCTTCGGGATGCTGTGGGGATCCGTGCAGCCCTAGACCCTTCAACTCTGAATCAACCCACACCCCGATCTAACACCTCCAAACCTTTAAACCTTAACCCCCAAGCCTTTAAACCGCAAACCTCTAAACCCCCAAACCTCTAAACCCTGAAAACCTCTAAGCCCCCAAACCTCTAAACCTCAAGCCCCGAAAGCCAAACCCCGATTCAGCCAGGATACTGGAGGGATCCTTGCAGTGGCTGGCATCGTTCCAGTAGCGAACCTGTGGGCCGCGCCAGGAGTTGAAAAGCCCCCACCCTAGGGGCTCCTTTAAGGGATTTTTTGACGGGATCTTATGGGGTTCCTTTAAGGAGTCCTTTAAGGGAGGAAAACGGTCCATGTACCCAAGTAGTATATCATATATATATATATATATATATATATATATATACTGCGGCCCCAATGTATCTATGCAGGGCTAGTTTAAGGAAAAAGTATGTACTACTGGGGTGCATGGACCGTCAAGACCAACCCCATGCTGATTGTTCAGGAATTAAAACTTAGGGCTGCTTGAAATAGACACCTAGACCCTCCATCTACCCCCTATTGGACCCTAAGTACCCATTATTTGGGACCATGTACTCCTATTTCAGGGTACAAGGAGGATGTTGAGAAACCCTAAGGAACTTCAAACGTAATAACAATGTCCAGACTAAAATGAACCCAATACAGATGTAGTTAAGAAGCCCCTAAAGAAAATAGACGTAATTATTCCGGCCCCCATGTTAGACCCAATACCCTAAACCCCTGAGGTTGTCTGAAGTCCGACCAACACTGCGATTTCTGGGGTCGCCGTGCGGGGCTTGCAGATCTTAAAAAGTGTTGGGCCTTTGGCCGTGCTGCCCAAAAGGTCCAAAGGACCCAAGAGCTAGGTACTTTTGGAAAACATTAACAGTTATGTAGGCTACTATTTTTTGGAGAATGTGTGATCATTAGGTACGTACTTGGATCCTTGGGGTTCGGCACAAAAGGTCCGATCGAAATCTGGAGTAAACCGATTCGGAACTGGAAGAAGACTTCTGTGTCGCTTTGAAGTTTCGTGTGATGTAGGGGCCGTAACAATTAGAATAGGGCCTGGGGGCCATCATACTCTAATTATAATAAGGGAACCCGCAAGATAGTATTGGTAATGATAGAGGTCCCAATTAAACCCGAAACTTATGGGACTTTTTGAAGGCACCCCAGGCAGTAGATCCCTTATAGACCCCTTCAAGGGTCAGTCTAAAGGAACCCTAAGGAAAAGTATGGGTAATTATTGCGGCCCCTGCAGTCCCTAAACCCTAAACTCTATAGATCCCTTAAAGGAAACCTAAACCCTATAGATCCCTTAGAGGAACCTGATAATACCTTCTAAAGGAGCTCACGGCTGTAGTAGTAGGTTCAGGGGATGAGGCTGTCCCACTCTGGGAATGCAGTGTATTACATAATACACTACAATACAGTATAAAATGTAGTATAATGGAATATAAGATGGTGGAATTCTTATAGTATAATATGGAAGAATGTAGAGTATAATATAGTATACTCTGATAATATACTGTAGTATAGTTTAAAGTTGTTGGTCCGTACGAAGAGGCGCATCTCTGGCTTCAGAGCCTGTTCAATGCAAGCCCCTTCAGTTGACTGGGTTTGGATAAGGCCCAAAGCCCATTTCTCAGAAAAAGACAAGCCTGCCTGCTGAAGCACTGAAGTTCCTCCCATCCTCGAACCCTGCATTAAGGTTTAGGAATTCAGGGTTTCGGGAACCTCGATACGCGTGAATTCCGATCGCCAGGCCGGGTGACAAATGGGAGTTTCTACATTCGTATTCAGATAACTGGAGCCCCTAGGGTGCGACATGACAAGAGAAGAACCACACCGCCAAGTGAGGCTCCTGAGTTCGTAATGTAGGGGCCCTAAAAGTTAGAATGGGGTTTTGGGGCCCATTAAACTATAAAGTATAGTCGCAATGGTATTGGTAATTATTACGGCCCCTATAATATTACATTGCCCAGGGGGGCAGGTTGCAAATCGCAGGCCGAAGCTTTTGTGACTTTAGCTCTCGAGGCATCATGGGGGTGAGCAGATACCCCGGTGTCTGATTTCGAGGCGGCGGGTAATTGCACTCCTCTAAATTCCTGAACCCTATAAACCCTAAACGTCTTCAAGTTGAAGTGTAGACGGCCAACGAGGGCAGCTCAGGCTTTCTGTGACCAACCCGAAACACCGAAGCATGATATGCGAAGGGGCCTCAGTAAGTAGAATAGGATTTTTGGGGCCCAGTATACTATAAATATAATAGGGAACCCCCCAAAAAATAGTCTTGGTAGTTATTCAGTCCCCTGTACCATAGAACCCTACTATAGATCCCCTATAGACCCCTTTTAAGGAACCCTAAGGAATAGCATTGGTAATTATTTAGGAACTTATATGAAATCCAAAACCCACCTTGATGGGGTCCGGCCTCAACAGGGCTCTAGATGCAATGGGCCGAGGTATGCTTGGGTGTTTAAGAACAGTAGAAGCCCAAAAGTTGGAAACCCAACAGCCTCAATCCTTCAGACCTTTGTATAGGGAATCCCAGCACTAGTTGGCCTTAGTCCGGTTTCCAACTTTATGGGGGTTTGCTGTAGATGCAGTGGGCTCTCCACACAAACGTTCTGGCTTCTGGGCTTACGCATTGGACTGTCTAGGCTTTTGGGTGGGTTCAAAACCTGAGCAATGCTTCAGTTTCACGCGGGGCGCATTGCTTGCAGGTTCACGGATATTGTGAAGTGGGGCTTATAAGTAGGGCAACTGTAATTTCAACATATATATACATATATATGGGGACTTAGAACACTGCTTTAACTACCCATGAACCTCCAAGCACAGTGGACTCAAAAACCACTTGATCAAGGAATCGACCTCAAATTATATCCGAAACCCAAATAAGACAAGATGTAGGGTGCATTTTTCAATTAACGGGTTTTGGGGTCTCTGGGTAGGGTGAGCTGAACCTTCTTGCTCGAGAGTGCTCTGGTGTAGCGAAGTCAGAACGACCCCCACCGGCACCCAGCTCCAGCCATTACAGTCTGGTTCTTAGTAAAGCGTGGGGGAATGGATCATGGAGACTACTACTAGGGACCCTTGAGGGACTACTATAGGGATCCATTCCCCCATTCCCTACCAAGCACCAGGGAGATTATCTGGCACTCAAACGGGGTTTATGAATAGGTAGTAGAGGAACCACAGAGAAAATTGAACGTGCCGCCTAGTTACGACCTCCGTGAATAAACAGGGACCTTAAGAATCAGAAAGGGATGTGCGCTACAAACTAATTTCAAAAGCAAAGAGACTCTGAAGGGCCACTAATACTCGTTTTGGGCAACTTATATATCTTCAACAAGAACCACTTTATGCAGGTTCGACACCCCGGCGAAGACTAACTTCTGTAGCGGCTTTCGTCAATGTGAGGGATGAGGTGTTCGCTTGTACGGTTTGTGGCATGGGGACAAAAGGTGAAGTAAAACATCTACAGCGTGGCCCGAATCGTTTACGGATTGTGGTAATGCTGCGAACCACTGCTTGGCGGTTCTCATGGGTGGTTATAAGTCCGCGGCTTAAACCTTTTAAGTATGTATGTATACCCTTGTAAGTGTATATGTATGTATGTATGTATATATATATATATACATGTACATATATATCTATATATATATATATATACATATGTATTTTTTTCCTTATGCGCGCACCCACCCTGTACCTACCCATGAACTGCACCCTGAACCCTATAGACCCTATACCCTAACCCTAAACCCTAAACCCTGACCTTAACCCTGAACACTGCCCGCCCCTTTATGGAGCCCATTTCGAGCTCCCAGGCGCTAGAGTCGTTCTAAACCTTACGACCTTAAAAGATCCTAAGGGTCCTTATATCCAAACAGTGTATACTTCGGCCCCAATGTACTTATATGGGGAGTACTTTCAGGGCAAACGATGTATTCTTTGGATACATGGACCTTGAAGGGAGACAGTATCCGATTCCTCCTAAACCCAACCCGGAGTAAAACATGTACTTTAGAACAAGGATATGAAGCATCAGGTACCCTGGTGTCTGATGGAAAAATCTGTAGCCGGAACCCTAAACCCTAAACCCACGCGAGTCCCAGGGCGCTGACTCGTTGGTCTTGGGGTTCAGAAGCGGTGACATCCGAAACAGCGCGCTGGAGGAGAGATCCGAGTCCGAATCTGGGTGGCGGATGAAGTATAAGGATTTCTTGTAGGGTTTCAAAACTTGATAGAAGGGTTTATCCTAGGGTTAAGTCTTTATTATAAGGGTTTAGCATAGGGTTTAGGCTTTATTCTAATTTTTCGAGAGTATCGTAGGGCTCTGGATTTTTAGGCACGTCGGGCTTGTAATAGGGTTTACCATTTATTGTCGGGCTTCGGGTTCAGAATTGGGCTAGGGTTGACGATAAGGGTTTTAGGGTTTTAGGACTTTAGGGCTTTAGGATTTCTGGATTTTAGGGTTTTAGGGTTTTGGGATTTTAAGGTTTTAGGGTTCAGGATCTTAAGGTTTAGGGTTTGGGTCTAGGGTCTTATCATTCGGCTTAGGCTTTATATCGGGATTAAGGCCAGCTATTTTTGGGGGCTTCGGAGCGCCACAGAGTTTGGAAATATCGGATTCTGTCTACATGTGTTTGTCTTTGTATTCGTTTTGCGGAGAGGGAGGGGGAGAGGTTGAGGGACCTTTAGCGCGGGTTAGGGGAGGAGTATATGCAGGGTTCGGCCGTTTCGGTGACACCCGGTCGTTTATTTTTTTGTATAAATATAAATAAATAAATAAAAATATATATATATATATATAATGTATATATCAACATATATATATATATATGTATAATATATATATATATATATATATATATATATATATATATATATATATATATATATATATATATATATATGTATGTATGTATATGTATATGTATAATATATATATATATATATATATATGTGTGTGTGTGTAGTGTTTACAAATGTTGATTATTCACACAGAGTCGTGAGTTTCTGACCTACCCGAATAGGAGCTTCAACCAACAGGGGACTCTAAATAGCAGGAGTCTTGCGGTAAGGACTTCCAACCAAGATCCTTGGGAGCTGTAATCAGTAGACATGACGCAATTGCTATGTTCATACTGTTCCTGAGGTTGCTTAACAAGACTGATACGCTACAATCTCCCCCCAGCAATATTCCACCAATAGATCAAAAAAGACTCTGAAAGCCGCATTATGGAACCCGTCAAACGAACCCTTGAAGGAAGGTTCTTCTTAGTCCTCCCCAAGTCTAGGAAAGACCAGGAGTAGAGGGTTTGGGCATGCAGGACTATAGGGGTTAGGGGTTTAGGATCCATGGATTTAGGATGTATAAAGGATTTCGGGAGTTTAGTGTTTGAGGGTTCACGGGCTACAGTGTAGCCCGGGTAAAGCGTGAAGCAATCCGGAATGCTCTGACTGCCGCTGCCGATAAGTATCCAACCCTGGCTGCCAAAGTCTCTGTTGCAATGGTTTCAAGGTTTGGGCTCGATTCTATGTCAGATGGTTTTCGGTGGCTTAGAGATCGCTAGGATACCCGAAACCCTCCCCCCGTGCAGCCCTAAACCCTTGAACCAAGCCCTATGTGCAATAATGTCGGAACCTGATTAAGCCACCCTGGCCCTAGGCCCTAGAACCCCCAGTATATTACGATTCATATAAAGAACCCTAATAAAGGCCCAAGGTAACTTTAACCAGGTTCCTACAGTAGGCTGTACACCTCTAAACCCTCAACTCCTCGGTCTAAAACCCAAGTGCCCCAATCACAGTACATCCAGGTATCTCTTCAACACTAAACAACACCGATCACCCATTATATAGGGCCTGAGTGCGATTTTGGCATGATATAACTACAAAAGGCAATCCTCATGAGTGCCGATACTAATTATATGCGTAATTCCTTCGGTACTAGCAGATCTAGCCCGAAACGGCAGTCACAGACTCTGAGCGCGGGACTGTCGGAGTAGACACCGCCTCGTCACATTTTTTTTGGGGGTTTGGTTCTGAGGCCTTGGGTGTAGAGGTTAGGTTGCTGCAGGTAGACTGTGGTTTAGGCGTTGTGATTTGGTGTGTTCTTTCTTTGATGCCTTCGAGTCTTCGATTCGGTCATGATAGGCTTGGTTCAGTTGTGAGTGTTCATGAGTTTCTCTCAGGCTGTCAAGGATTTCATATTCGCTTCTGTGAGGAATAGGGTTTAGGCTTGAAGCTGTCCCGGGGTCCAGGGTCGTCTGGTTTAGGGATTGCCGGGTTTTGGCACTGTGTTGCCCAGGGCTTGGGGTCTAGGTGGGCGCTCCTGTCCTTTCTAAAAGAAACTCTAAGCCCCACAGCCTCCCTATAAGCCTTACACCCCTAAACCCTAAACCCCTAAACCCTAATTAAACCCTACACCCCTCACCCCTTTGTGAAGCATCGATAATTGGTTTTGGGTTGCAAGGTCTGGGAACTGTGGGCTCCAAGGGATTTAGGCTGCAGGGTGGTGCTTGTAAGTGAACGGTTTAGGGTTTAGGGTTTAGGGATGCAGGGCTCAGGGTCATCATTCCAGTCGCTGCGGTAATACCACAAAGGTCAAACTCCTACAAAGCCCAATGCAATCAATCCCTGCAGTAGACGCGTACAGTAATGTAGGTACCTGACTACGAAACCCTGGCCTTCGGCTCTATCTATATAAAGGTAAATACAGATGTGAATTAAAAATAAATAAATAAATAAATAATATATATATGTATATATATATATATATATATATATATATGGCACTGTGGGGCTTAGTTTCGGGGCGCTGGTCTGTCAGTTTAGGTGCGCGGGGTGGGAACTGATCCGAAACTACCCTGGCCATTGCCTCAAAACTCCGCCCCAGCTTGTGCCTAGTATTCAGTAGAGACCCCAACATGACAACGGCAAGCAGCTACTACTAAGGCACGCTGACAACCATAAAACTGTAGCTCGTGAGTTCGGCACCCCGCAAAACTGCACACAGCAATCACGAAAAAAAAAAACGGAAGCCCCTGACCCCCTAACACCCTGCAGTACTACCCTAAAGCCCGAAGTAGGCTGGAAAACCCTCAAGCCCCAAGTCACCCCAAACGGACCTCAAAGCCTTAGTCCCGAGGCCCTAAAGCTCTCTGCTATGTTACTACACTACCTATAGTCTCCAATGTAGTTCTTGTTTTTGGTTAGCCAGTGAGATTTTTGTTAACCAACAAAAGGAACTACAATGGAGACTATAGGTAAAGCGCTCTGCTATGTTTCTACCCTAAACGCCCTAAACCCTAAAGCGGGGAATCCTACTATTAGGACTATAAGGCGCTACTATCCCACGACCTTGAGAGACCTCAGAACCAGCAACAAAATCTTAAACCATTCCGTGGAGCTTCATTACTCGAAAAGAGACACAGAAATCCTTAGAGCCCTAACAGTTAAAAAATACCCTAAACCCTAAAACTGCCCCCCAAAAAAACCCTGAACCTAGAACCCGAAACAGCCCTAGAACCCCAATCCCCTAATCCCCAAACTCAGGCCCCGGAGGCCTCAAACCTAAACCCTAAACCCTTCAGCCCTACTTAGTTGCTGAGTTCATAAGCCCCTAAAAAGTGCACACTTTCAGTTTTATGGTGTGTAATCTTGTCCCCAAAAACGTGTAAAGTGTATCCACTCAGCTACTAAGCCCTAGGGCCCACTGAGGGGGCCGCTGTCTCCCGTGCCCACGCGGCGCTCGCTCAACTTTCTGCTCAAATCCCTGGTGTTAAGGGGGCTTAGGGCTTCTTTTCGGGTTTTGGGGTTTTGGGCTTGCTTTGGGTTTCAGCGTTTCAGGCTACCCTTTACGAGTTCTATAGCCTAGAAGTGTTGTATTAGGGTTCTACAGGCTTTCGAGCTCACGGTTTAGGGCTTTTTACTTCCTTTATGTATTAGGGAATGGAGGAATGGAGTACAATTATGACTACTATTACTGCCATTCCTCCATTCCCTACTGACCAAAGGTAAGTTTAGGGCTTTAGGGGTTTGGGCTCTGGAGTTTGGTTGATGGGGGCTTCACGTTGAGAGTTCAGGGGTTTGTGATTTCGGGACTGGGTTTTAGGATTTAGGGTTTCGGTAATCGCGGCTACAAGTAGGTATAGAGTTACCTCTGCAAGACGTAGATGCTTTTACGTAGGCAGGGGGGGCTTCTAGGGTTCGTACAGTGTTCCGAGTGCCTACCCAACGACGTCGCTAGCTGGGGTGAGTCTGTGTCGCCAGCTCAGAGTTTAGAGTTACGGGTTCCGGGCTTTATAAGGCTATCGGCGGTATGGAGAAAGTGTAGCGTCCCATAGTGTTTCCAAATTATCTTCCTTGGGCCGAGTGGATTGTACTTGGAGGTTCATGGGTTGCTCTAAGTAGGGTTGTAAGTCCCCTAAACTGATTTATGGTTATTTTAATAGTTACTCTACTTGTAAACCCCACTTGCAACTATCCATAAAGCCACAAAACCAAGCTGAACATGCCATGGAACCCAAACAACCAGACTAAAATCGTTCAGGTACCAGTGGACGGGCTTAAGGTATGGAGTTCATGGAGGTTTGGGTGGGATCTGCAGGCTCAGGGTAGATAGTTGAAGCCAAACCGAAAACCTGCGCCCAAACAAGAAAGCGGAAGCCGAGTCGGTGAGCTGTCACCGCTGAGGCATTGAAAGCTTCGAAAATTCGAAAAAGCCTTGAACCACCGCCCGCCGGAAAGAAGCAAGAGCGGTTTGGGAGACTCGAACTTTCCCAAGGAACGTTGGCCTGGCCAGACGACGACGGGCGAGCCTGCAGGGAGGCAATGCTTGAATTCATGGCTTCGCAGGTTTCGGGTTGAGGGGATTTGGCTTAGCCCAAAGGGTCCTAGGTACTGTTATGGGGAGTACTGCCCCAAATCATAACCGTAATTCCTAATATAGAAATCCGGCATTCTACTATATCGGTACTTTAGACCCTTTGGGTAGTTCATGGCTTCGGCTTCCTCTGATATCTTGGACCACAAGCTGACCTGGGCCAGTTGCTATGGATTCTAAAGCCTAAGCTCTCTCAGCAGCCTTAGCATACCCAGCAGAGTGCTGCCCATGTAGCGCAACCGACACTGTTGACCATGAACCCTCCTTCGGTGGTAAGAAGTAGCAATAAACTTTGAATCAACCTTGCTTCTGCGTGGTTCGGAGGTAGTAGATATAAACCCTAAACCAAACACCCTAAACCCTACACCCTATGAACCCTATACCCTAAACCCTAAGCCCCAAACCCTCACTCCCAAAGCATGGCCACGGCTTGGTGGGAGGTTGATTTCAAGCAAGACGACCCAGAATCAGAGCAGCCACAGCGACACCATTGATTTAGGACTTTAGGGTTTAGGGCTTAGGGCAGAATTTAGCCAGAACTAAAAAAAATCAAGCACCAAGCCTCAATCCACGGGTCTCATGTGCACAACGACTCGCGAAATCCTAAGACCCTAAGCGCTTAACTCCTACATCCTAAACCCTGAGACCTAAACCTCAGAAGCCCAAACCTTAACCCCATGCAGGTACCTGTACAAATGGTTGCAGTAGTTCTTAAGGCTTGTGGTTTAGGGCTTTGTGCTTTGGTCTTGCAGTCTTGCATTGTCATCTGTCCCGAGATCAGCAACTTCACCATCATCACCACCATGGTCGTCATTGCCAAAAACACCTTCAAGTTACACAGCATCTTACTGTTATTATCACGCAGTTGTTCTTGCGACTTTAATCGTTGTTACTATGGCCATCTGAATGGTTATATTTCATAAGCTTCAAGCCAAGCCACAGGCCCTGAAAAAACCTCCGCAACTTCGTCGAGTAGACAACCACGAGGACATATACCTTAGCTTCTCTCGTGGTCGACAACTGTTCTGGGCCTTAATGCAACCCTAACCCTATACAACCCGTCGCACCTGGCTTGCAACATCACGCCAGGAACCCCTAAACCCTATACAACCCTAAAGCCTAAACCCTACACAACCCTAAACCCTACACACCCCATGCATCCAGGGTTCAGATCTCTGGATTTAGATCCTAATACAGGGGGGCCTTAATAATTAGAGTCGTTTTTTTTTTGGGGGGGGGGGGAGGGGGGGGCGTTCTAATATAGTTATACATGGTGTTGGTAGTTTTTTAGGCCTGGGCTTAGGGCTGCTTAGTACACCTAACATCACAACAGAAAGACAACGTGTAGCAATGCTCCGCACTGTGACAGTTGCCGTTCAAGCTGATCATGCTTCATGATGTACCTACATATATACATGTATACACTTAGATGAGGATCACATCCTAAGCTCACAAAAGGCGCAGGCCGGGACCGACGAGAGCCCGGATTAAATCCTTACGCTCAACCCCCAAATTCCAAGCCCCAGAAAATTAGTTGGGCACCCTGCACCCAGATCTCAGACCTGAACACAAACCCTAAACCCTAAACGTGCTGAACGAGGCAACCCCCAAGCCCTACACCCTTTAAATGAAAACAAGAAACCTACTGATTTCGCCAAGCCACCGCTCCTCCGGAAAGGAGAATCGCAACATCCCTGAGTCTCACGGCTTTAGGGCTCAGGGCTTACAGGGTTTAGGCTACCGGTTTAGGGTTTAGGGCTGAGAGGGCCTGAGGCATTTCCGGGTCTTAGGTTTTACAATGCCGGGGTTTCATCTGCAACAACCTCCAAAAGAGCTTGAGACAATCTTTACGTTGAGCCCTGATTTGCGCGCTTCTGAAAAGTACATAGAGGTCCATTGCTGGTGTGACCCAGAGGGTACATATGCACTGCCAGTCTGCAACTAGGTCCTAAAGGACCATCTCCATTTAGGGCGCCTAATTCCATAATGGTAGTGTATATGGACCCTCTGGGTGAGTTTAAATTACGGTCCTCAATTCTCTGGGACTCCGGGTACTGTGCTCCAAAGCCTTAGGTCAGGCTTGGTGGCTTGGGGGTTTATAACGCGTTTAGGGCTTTGGGTTTACATCCTTGCTTTCATGAACTAGCAGTCACGGGAAGAAATACGAGAAAAAGGACTGGAATACCTGGCTGCTCGGAGAGCTAGAAAACCCCGGAGACCCGAAAACAAAACCCCTGCACGGCCCAAAACGGTTATCGGGTTCTGAAGGCTTGGAACAGCTGACCGAAAAGTCTACAGAGCAAAACCATCAAAGCTCCAAGCTCACAAGTCCTGGCCTTCGGGCACAAAGGCATTGGGGTTTAGAAGGCTTGGATCTAAGGTTCAGGGCTTGTAAGGCTTAATGCCTGTGGCTTTGCATGGGCTTGAGGGCTTCAGCACTTAGGGTTCACAGCGAACCAGTGAAGCCCTAAACTAACCCCTATACCCTAGACCCTTCAAACCCTAAAACCCTGAACTCTAAACCCCTAATCCCTAAACCCTAAAAACTATACCCTTTAAGCCCTAAGCCCCAAACCCTCTTAAACCCTAAAACCCTGAACCCTAAAGGCTCCAAGTGGCCATTGGCTGATCTGCATGTCGTGCAGTGCGTAGTACAGCAAAGCGACCGACACGCAGTAGAAGAGGACGTCTCCTCGGCAGTGAGTTTTGTGGGGTCTTGGGGTTTAGGGTGTAGGGTCTTAGGGTCTTGTCTTCATAGGTGTTTCTTGACCTCTACTAGGGCTTTGCAAAGGATCTATAACGTCCATGTACCTATCTAGTATCTGTACCAGGGGACTCAACAAAAGCTCCTAAAATACATGTTTGCTACGCCCCCCGTTCCTGGATGTACCTAGCAATGATGTGGTTAAGGCAAGACAGGCACGAAAAGACTAGGTGCATGGGGGAAGGGACCAAATATTGGTATATGTAGGGTATACACGCAAGCCAGAGCAATTCCTTCTATGCAACCCTGCTCTATCCTACTCTGCATGTACTCTGCATGTGCTTAGGACTCTTTGGCTGCGGCGGCCCTTTCGTAGAGTAGCTTAGGCTCTGGGAATCAATGATCACAACCGTTCTAATTCAGCGCCGACTCTCTCGCTCTCAGCACCCACTTACACACACACACACACACTCTATCTCTCTCTCTCTCTCTCTCTCTCTCTCTCTCTCTCTCTCTCTCTCTCTCTCTCTCTCTCGCTATCCATACATATATACATATATATGTATAATGCATATCTCTCTCTCTGTCTCTCTCGCGCTGTTTCCATGTATGTATATACACATGTATACAAGATGTACATGTATATGTATGTACAAACGTACGAACATGCGAATGCAGATGCATGCGTACATGCACGCATGCATACATGCAAACATAAGCACATGCATACATACATACATACATTAATTACACACACATTTACCTTTATGTTTACATTTACATGTTTGGTACGTACATATACACCGCTCCAGACCCTAAACCCGAGACCGCCGGTTTCGGACCCTCGCAGATGCGGCCCAAAGGCGGCCGAAGGAGAACTTCCCCAACTGCAAAGGCATGTAGTCCTTGGCACTTTGAGGGGTTGAGGGGTTCAGAGTTTTGGGGTTGAGGGTGAAGGGCTTTGGTTTTGTCGTTTTTGGGGACGGGGTTTGCAGGGTTCAGGGTTTAGGGTGTAGTCTTTGGTAACAGGAAAATCTTCAGGGTGAGAAGCTGGGTGTCGGGATTCAGTGTTTTCGGTCTTTTGCTATCGTTGTTGTTGGTTTTACGTGGAGCATCATGGGGTCCGAAATATGGTGAGTATACATATCATCGCCCATAGCAAGCCTCAGGGTGCGCATCAGCTTACTTACTGAGTCTCCTGATCCTCCTTCTAAGCTTGTAGCACTGGGTTT
This sequence comes from Symbiodinium sp. CCMP2592, assembly GCA_905221615.1. Classification (NCBI taxonomy): domain Eukaryota; class Dinophyceae; order Suessiales; family Symbiodiniaceae; genus Symbiodinium; species Symbiodinium sp. CCMP2592. The sequence continues at coordinate 127,099 of CAJNDT010001779.1, forward strand.
GTGGACTTGGGTTTGGGTTGCAGAACTTACAGTATTGTTGGTTTCAAAAGTAGGCTTTAGGGCTGTAGGGTTTAGGGTTCAGTGCTCAGCAATGGATCGTCCCCTTAGGCTTCCCGTAAACATACATGTACCCAGTCATCATATTCTCCCACCCAAAACTAAGCTACAGGGTTACTAGGTCCGAAACCCTATTACTTGTTTTTAGTCCTTCGAACCGTTAGGGTTCTTGCGCAAAACTGTAGCAAGGTCACGGAGGCTTAGGGTTCCAGCTTGGAAAGCACCGCTGAATACCAGCAATTGCACCTCATAGAGTGCCTGCTCACACAAACATTGCAGTTCAGAAATTAGTTAGTTTCGTAGTGGCAATAAGCCGGAGCCCAGAACCCCCGAAACCTCAAGAAGACGAGATGTTACAGTAGGTACTTGGAAGCGTCGGGTCAAGCGAACTCCAGTCAAGCATCATCTGGCGTTGCGAGAAGAGCCGTCCTGCGCCGGCAAAGATGCCGATACTTGAAGGCTTAGGGCCCTAGAAACCAGGAGGATCGGTTTAGGCTTTAGGAGGATGCTTGGTCGCGGAAACAGTGGGCCAACATGACATGGAAACTATAATATAGGGGCCTGAATATATACCTATACCATTTATTGCGGGGGTCCTTGTTGTAATTACGGAATATATGGCCCCAAAACCCGATTCTAATTTTTTAAGGCCCCCATATTAGTCACCATGCGTTGTTGCAGCCCGAGACTTCAGCATCTTGGGTTTCGGGCTTTTGGTTGTTTCGGGTTTAGGGCTCAAGCTTTGCATGATGAAAAGGTGGGGTCAATGGCAGCTGAAGTACCCGGTCAAAATATGCAAATGGAGTATGAAAGTCACATGCACCGCAACATCAACAACAACAGCAGCAACATCAAGAATTGACTTCAATTCCAAGCAATTTAGCCCCCGTTAGTTCTCATCCAGATTTGTGCAACAAATCATGCCCAAAGACATGCTACCAGTGTACGGGTTGGAGATTTTGGTTTTCTGCTTGACCTTCAGGACTTGCTTCGATTTTCGATGGACTCGGAACCATACGCGTGTGAAGACTCCGACTTCAGGTTTTGGCCACGGAGTGGCGGTAGGGTAGTTGACAGCTAGCGGTTTCTGAATGCAAGGACGAGGGCGTCTTACACTGTAAACCCGAAACCCTGAGAAGCAGAGCTGGTGTCCCGATGATCACGAGCACATTGAAGACTTCGCCGCCAATGACTGCACCTTCGAACTACCCCACTTAAGACATCAGGGCTACAGGTTTTGGGGCTCATTGTTCCAAGCTCAGGGGTATGGTTGAGGGTGCAATGTGTATGGTTTGGGGTTTGCGCTTCTGGAAGTTTGGGGTCCAGGGATTAGAGGGCTTGGGCGCACGGTGCTTTCGCTGATGCGGGACTGATCATGACGCAATGAAGGAAACTCCCAGAGTTCAGTACCTATATCTTCAGCGCAAACAGTAAGTATGAGTCTAAATAAACCTGTATATATATGTATATATATATAATATAATGTAATGTAATGTAATGTAATGTAATATAATATAATATAATATAATATAATATAATATATATATATATATATATATATATATATATACGTGGGGAAAGCGGGAGAGAGAGAGTTAGTGTGCTCGTGTGTGTGTACAATATAAGTATACAAAAGCAAACAACTTGACATACATACAGACGGATCGAGAGACAGATACACATGATGTCATAGACATAGATAAATTCATAGATGTACATATATATACACACATGCATACATACATACATACATACATATGCATGAATACATACATACATATGCATATACATCTGTCTGCGCATGTACTGCGCCCTAAAGAACCTAAACAGGCCCCCCCTTGATTGAAGGCACAAGTATCTAGTATCTCGGTACTTGGACGCTTAGGGTGATGCCATTCGGTAATCCTGCATCTGCAGAACCCTATAATGCAGCCCCAACCTATATGTGGCTAAATTCGCTTCGTTGGTATAGGGTTCGACATCAAACACCCTGTACAACGCGTCCGCACTTATGCTGTCCGGCAAGGCTCATACCAGATCATGTATGCCCTAAATCCTAGCTTTAATGGGTAGTTGCCCGTGTCGGGAGTTCCTCCTCTCCCTCCTCGTCTTCCTAGCAGCAGTCGACGTCATCGGCGTTGTCGTGGTAGCACTGCCACCACCACTACCACTGCCACCACCACCACCACCACCACCACCACCACCACCATCAGCGGCAGCAGCTAGCGCTACCCCTACTGCGACTGCAACTGCTACTATTTCTGCAACTTCGGGTTTAGTGTGTAGGTTGTGAACTCAAGGCTTTGCACAGGGTCTCGGTTTGGTCATGACCTCGGGGAAGTTTAGGGAAAGGTTGCAAGCAAACGTTAGAGCCCAGCATAATCAGGGCAACGGACCAACACCAATGTTGGAAGGCTGCCAAATCGCAATCCTTGGCATTCAGGTTTGGAGGCTGTAGCGCTGTTGGTGCTTATTTCAAAAAACAAACCCTGCAAGCCTAAATCCCGCGCCGTGTTGGGGGGTAGAGAGCTATCAGACAGAGGTGCCAACAAACAAGGCACATGGTTCCAGAAGCCCGAAGACATGACGCAGGCCTTTGGAGCCTACTATAGGGGCCTTAATAATGAGAATGGGGTGTTGGGGCCCATTATACTATATTTTTCATAAAGAGCCCGCAAAATATCGTATAAGGCTTAGTATAAGGTCCTCAAGGTTTTGGAGAGTGGGACCTGAAACAGCAAGAACAAACTTGAACATGCTGTCGCTGCTAGTCGTGCGTTTGTTTCCACCCAAAGCCTCCATAGGAAGGGCCCGGAAAAGAGGCCATAGTATGCTCCTTATACAGCTGACTTTTACTTTATCTCAGGCCGTAGCTCTGGTACCTGTGGGCATTTATTTATCACCTGTGCAAGAACTCCTAAACTTCAACAAGCCCTAACGACCTCACCAAACCTATGCCCAACACAATAGCCCAGAGTTAATCTAAGCCCACCGAAAGTCATAGAACATAAACAGCCTATAGCGAACACAACAAACGCACAATACGGTACTAACAAATAAGACTTTCATATGAACCTAGCGTCAAGTTCAAGGACATCTCGGGTCCGTTGCACCCCAGTGCCATCAGCGTCGCCCCAGCAACCTGCACTCATCTCTTGGAGCGGGTCTTTTATTGCTGGCCGCAGAATCTGCAATCACACTTCCATATACCCTCAACAAACTCCAAGACCAAAACATGAGGTGCCGGGGGCGATAATATCGGATTTGAGACGTCTGGTAAGGGTCTAATATAGGGCCCTACTAATTAGAATAGGGTTCTGGGTAAGTTATACTATGGAACCCCCAAACTAGTGTAGGTAATTTCTTAAGGCTCGTCTAGTGGGGTGAAGGGCCTACTCCGGGAGTCAGCATGTATTGAGGTTTAGTCTCGCATAAAAGTTTAAGGGTTGAGGTTTTGGGGAATCACGCGGGCTTCGGGCAGTCTTCGAGGTCCCACAGCCGTTTGGGGTGACAGTTAAGGGCTTGGAGGTCTGGAGTGTTGCTACTTGATTTCGGGTCTCGCGATGCTGCTTGCAGTCGTGAAGATGTTACTATACAAGCCTTACTAATTAGAGAAGGCTTTTGGGAGCAAATTCTACTATAATCATAATAAGGAACCCCCACAGTAGTATAGGTAATTATTTAGGCCACTATGTTAGATGGGAGCCGGCTCAGCGCCGAACTGCGAGGCAGAGATTCCACTTTCAGGGACCCATAACCCTAAACCCCTAAATGCTTAAACCCGAAAGCAAAACCCTAAAACCCTAAACGATTTGGCCTTTGGGTACTTGAAGGCGCCAGTTTGTCATCGCATACAAACGAAGACTTCAAAGAGGTGGTTAGGGAGCCGGGCTGTAGAAGCCGGGGATTGAGTGTCTAATCTATAGTCTCCATTGTAGTTCCTTTTTTTGGTTAGCTAAAATCTCTATTCTAGGATCCTAACCATGAAATTGGTTAACCAAAAAAAGTAATTACTACAATGGAGAAAACAGGGGCCTTCGCAATAATTAAAGCAGGGTTTATTAGAGTACGGTTTTGGGGTATATTTTGTACTATAACTAGAAGAGGTACCCTCCAACATGGTGTAGGTAAGCAATTAAGGCCCCTATATTTGGTTGTAGTTGGGTTGCAAGGAAAGTAAAAAAGCGAAACCCGGTTTGGTCTGCAATGCCCCTTGATTTTTCCAAGCCTATACTTGCTTGTGACGCTGGATCATTGCGTTCTTCCTTTTTAACGCAAGCCTCTTGCAGAGAACTGCACAAGCCTGGCTAGTATGTCAATCCACTGCTCTTTGGGCGAGGAGCGTCTTCAGAGATCTTGAACCGCTTGGTGATCACATCAATCGCGCTCACGAAGTATATGTCACACACCTTGCATGTTGAAGTGCTGTGTCACAGTCACGAGCAACTAAACTTGAGTAACCCTAGCCCCGCTCACTCAACACTGTGCGGCTTCTATTCACTGGTTGAACTCGATGAGGCTGGATAGAGTGCTCCTGTCCCCTCGCGCAAAGACTTCTAACGCATACCTTTTAATGTCAGCTTGCCATGACCTACTGTGAGAAGTACGAACCTAGACTTTTTGTCTGGGTACTGGGCGCCACGCGGATTTGTTTGCGTGCTCGAAAACGGCTCCTTTACATCAGTGTCGAGTGTACATGCCTGTCGATTTGTCGGCTTATCTTTCTATCAACCTATCTACCTATCTGCCGGTCTACCTATCTATCTTCTTTTCTGTCTCTTTCCATCGTTCAATCGGTCGGTTTATGTATGCATGGCTTGGGTTTCGGTTCGTTCGTTGGTCATGTATTTTGTGATTTTGTTCTGTGTTTCTGTGTATGTCTGGATAGGTCTGGACTTGATATACCAAGAGCATATAAACTTCGGTTTTGTATAATAACCTGGCAACATCATGAAGTTATCTCGAAACGTGATATCAGATCACATACATACATATACACATCAACAGAATTTTAGGTATATCTTGCCATACTGTATCGTGGTGTACTATACGTGATATTATACTAACTACATATTACATTGTATTATAACAGCGTCTATACACTGAGCGCATACAGTTGGCAGATCCAGTCTATCCATTGCAGTCAGGTCACGTGCGCCATGCCCCAAAACCTCGTCTGTGCTTGCGATATACTCAGTGAGAGACTGCAGGGTGTGTGAGTGTGGGAGATTGGACATACCTGTCTCGTGACCGGGGTGTAGATTGAGCAGGGCCAGTCCCGCCAACTAAGTCGAGAACTGCCGCACAGGTGCTTGAACATGTCTCTTCTGAGACCGAGTAGCAGGTAGACGATGGCTGGCCACCAAAGCCATCTGAGCACTTTGACATCAACGCGCACCGTCCTGACACGGGGGGATGTTGAAACTTAGACCCCGAAAGAGTTTCTCATGAACGGGTCTTGGACCACATCCGGATCCATCCATGTGGACACAAAACGCAAGGGCTGAAGCGACGAATGTAGTTGGGGCCTTAACTAGATTCTAGTACAATGCATAACTTAGGAAGAAAGTCAAGGAATCATACTGGTAGTTCACCAGGTTTCTTCTCGTGCCCTGAAGATGGTCAAACCTGATAACCACAGCCTCAACACCTATGGCTGATGATATACATCCTGCATTACCCTTAAATAGGCATATACCGCAATTCCCATAGTCTGGGGTCCTTGTGGTACTGCAGGATTTATATCATCAACGGTAGGCGTCTCTCCTGAGTTCTCATCTACAGAGGCCAGAAACCTCCGTGTTCAATGTGCAACCCAAGAAGAGTTCACTGTTTCCCTTTAGGAAAATCGCGCCAACTGAATCTGAACGCGAATAACAGCAACGCACGCAAATCCAAATCCTCAAACGACCACGCCACCTTACCTGATGGGGGCCCTTACAATTGCAATAAGCTTCTGGGGCCCAGTATACTATAGTTGTAATAAGGAGCCCCCAAAACAGAATGGGTAATTATTGGCCAGCAAAGGCCCCCTCTATAGCAGTCAGACAGGGGTGCGACACTTCCCCGTACCTCGCCGCCAGCGCCAGCGGCGATGGTACAGGACCAGACTGCTGAGGTCGAACGGCGCACAGAACCAGCACCCTGGTCAGCAAGAGTTGCTTCAAAGCCCATCGATTCGCGGGCCAGAGTAAGTTCTGCGATTTAGTAGGTTGTACATACAGATTTTTCTATATGTATATAATATATACATATATATATATATACAGATACTGTATTATCACGTACTGCGTGTGTGCTTTATTGCGTTCTGTCGTTTGCTATCTTGGAATGATTGCAATGTTTCATACTCTGCGGCGGCAATGTAAGGTCTGGGCCCAGACTTGGTGGAAGAAGCCCTCTAGAAACTGAAACCACCCCAGCCCCGAAGAACCGAAAAACCCTCAACTGTTTAAGGTTTAGAGCCAGTTCAGAGATGCTGGGTTCATGGATTTAGGGGTTTATAGGGTTTGGGGCCTTTGGGGCTTCGTCTTTTGGCGTTTAGGGTTTAGGGCAAGTGCCAACAAGCGTCAGCACAGCCGCGAAGGCGAAAACGACGCCTAGTCGAAGCTTCCTGCGGCTGTCTTTGGTCGTGTCTCCATCCATGGCTGCAGACATATAAAACCGGGGTTTCGGGTCGCGTCCATGGTTAGAAGCTAGATGTGCAGTTGTGTTAGAGATGCAATTATGAAAAAGGGTTCTACAACCTTTTAAGGCCTAGGGTGCAGGGCTGGGGGTGTCTATCTCGGCAATGGGCCCTATATTACCCGAAGCCCTAAACACTATCAAGAATGCCATGGGCAAACCTGGCAGAAACGGACTCATTGAGCTGAAAGCCTGCGGACGCTGCCGTTCAAAAACAGATGCTTTAACTTCACGGAAACGGAAGAGGAACACATGTATGCAGGAAACAGGGTTTATCTCTAAAGGTTACACATGTACACGCGTATACATTAATACGTATGCATGTAATATACGAACTAGGGTTGAGGGCGTGAGGGCTGCTTTAGGGATTTTAGTTTTAAGGTGTGAACTATAATAGGTATGAGATCTAGCACATGTTAGCCCTCGAACGGACTCATCCCATGACATTTCGGATGATGTCATAATACTTTCCTGATACAGGTTGGCACGTACACAGAACGGGTGCGATTGCATCGCCCCAGGCACTCACGTAGAGATTAAAGTTTAAAGCATGATTGAAACTGAGCCCCGACCCCTGTACGGACCTTCATGCTAGAATAGGATTTTGAAGTATCTGCTATGTTTGTGTGAACAGGAATTAGTAGTATTGAGCCCTAGAGCCTACACCCCCACACCGGGCTTTAAGCCCTACTGTAGTGCCTGACTTCGCCATCATTCAACTGTCATCACGCGCAGAGGTTCCCATGTACAGACTACAGCACGACACAGTAAAACATGCACACGCACACAGACTTCTGCATATCTGCATGATTGAACCCACCGGATCCCTGAACTTAAAAACCCTTAACCCTCAGACCCCGAACAGGGCTGACCTTTTGAAGCCGTCATGTGTTTCTTTCCTAGTCTTGATTCCCCACAACTGGAATCCAGCAGCAACCAGGTGTGCTGGCCCCCAGGAGACCCAACAACAGCAACCTTAAACCCTAAGCACTAAACCCCTACTAAACCCTAAACTCTCAACCCTGAACCTTTACCCCTAAACCCCTAAAGACCTACACCCCTGAACCCATTAACCCTTTTAACCCTAAGCCTTTAACCCTAAACCTTAAACCCCCTTAAAGGAGCCTTCAACAGAATCTGTAAAGGCAACCTTTAAAGGCACCCGGAAGGAACCTTTAGGGCGAAGCCTTCGAACTCGCCCTACACCTCGGACGCCCTAGACCCCAACCGTAGCTCCGTATACTGGGTCTAGGGTTTGGGGCAAGGCCTTTAGGGTTTAGGGTTTATAGGGTATACCATAGATCCGTTTACTGTAGAAGCCGACATAATTACAATATTCCATAGGGTTCCTTGTATTGAAACAGCGGAAGCGAACATGATTACGAAAAAATTGCTAGGGTTCCTCATTACTGGCGGCTGAGTATCCCAGCTCAAAAAGTTAACCATCTCAACTAAACATGGCAACTTAACCTCTTCAAGGACGGTAGGATTGCATAAACCTCCAAGAAGTCCTAAAACCCCAGACCCCTAAACCCTAAACATGTCTTCTTCAACAGCCGGGCCCCCAAAAGCTCAATCGTTCTAAGATAGAGCTAATTATATAAGGCCAAAGAGTTTAAAGTTCCCAAGTTCACTATCTAAGAAACCCTAAACCCTAAACCGTAAACCCTAAACCCCTAAACCCTAAACCCAAAAACCCTAAACACTAAAACCCAACTACGAAGTGATGGAGCCGAAAGCTTTATGCACCAAGCCCCATAACCCGCGGAGCGCCCCGGGCTGGGCCCCGAAACCCCACCTGAAGGATATTCCAAGGCTAGGGTTTAGGGTTTGGGGCTTTTAGGGCATTTAGGGTTTAGGGCTTAGGACCTATAAGGCCTTATTATTCCAAGGCTAGGGCTTTTAGGGCCTTTAGGGCCTTTAGGGCTTATAGGGTTTGTAGGACTTATAGGGTTTGTTGGGCTTATAATAGGGTTTATAGGGTTTAGGATGCTAGGGTTTAGGGTTTGGGGCTTTTAGGGCATTTAGGGTTTAGGGCCTTTAGGGTTTATAAGGCTTAGGACCTATATAAGGCCTTTAGGGTTTAGGGTTTATAGGGTTTAGGATTTTTAGGGTTTAGGAAGCCTACATCCTCAGTTAGTCTTCAGACAAGTTTCCCTTCTTACAAGTTTGCTAGGATACACCGGCAACCCTAAACCCCGTTTGTATAAAGTTACAAACTGTGAGAACGAGTCCGTTTGCCAAAAGAACAAGCAGTTTTACTCTCTTGCATTGTATGGGCATCGAGTGCGGCATATGCGGGGATCCGTGTGTGGCGGAGATGAGCCAGATCTTTCTCTCAAAGATGGGGAGCTTCGTAACACCCAGATTTGCAATGCAAAGCTTGCGAGATACACCCTAGATGGTCAGATCCTAGAATGTTAATCAGGCAAGGATCCCCAAGCTGGGACCCCCTAGTTACTACTTTAAGGCTCCAGAGTAGTTCCTTTTTGGGGCTCATATTTAGAATTCTGTAATTAAGGTAATCCCCGAAAGGAACTATACTATGAAGCCTATGGGTAGTTGATAAGAGCCCTGCTAGGATACCCAGTAACCTAAGAATAAAAAGGCCTCTCTTTTTGGTATTGGGTAACTTTATAAGGAACCTAGGACTACAAAAAAGGAATAAGGGTACTACTGGGCATCCTAGCCTGGCTCCAGCCAAGCCGAGCTGGCCATCTCCCACAGTGCGAAAACACCGCCCGCAGCAGCCGCACGTGATTTTAGATTGCCCTCACGGCAGTCTTCAGAAGAAGTTCCAGCTCGTTCCACGTAAGGACTTGGGGATATCAGACGTCATCAGATGTCTCAGCGGCCCAACTTAAGTCGTATACGCAAACCTTGGAAGCGGCATGATGAGGTGTCAAAGCGCTTAATGCAAACTGCGAGAAGTGCGTTCATGCATTTGCCCCCTCCCCATCAAAATTCATGAAATCACCGAACAATACGAACAAAATCCTGATCTGAACGCTCATCTCCCCAATTCCAGGCCCCATGCCCTGAAACCCCGGACGGTGAATGGCATAGCTAAATCCGCAACCTTGGACTCTGCAGGTCTTGTACGGAGCAGCTACTTAAGGTTCGTGGCTTAGGGTCTGTATTATAGAGAACTGAAGCATGTTGAACCCTACAATCTGTGCACCACTAAGCCCTCCACACTGGCCGACAAACCTACCAAGATGTGTTCTCGCGGTAATCTTAGGAATTCCTGCTCGAATGCAAGGCCACCACCCCAAGTCGGAAGAGTCCGACAGTCGGGACTCTCAAACTTTCGTCTGCTGACACTGGGTGAAGGATCAGCAATCTGCGGGGGAAGTGACAAGCAATAACAGGCTTCGCCCCTTCAGGTGCTTGGAGGGAGGGTTTAGGGTTTAGGATTTACCCAAAGGGTCCTATGTACTGTTATGGGGAATACTTCCCCAAGTAATAGTAGTAATTCCTAATATAGAAACCCGACATTCTACTATATCGGTACTTTGGACCCTTTGGGTTAGGGCTAGGGTTTAGGGGCTGCCCGCTCCAAAAGGTCTCCAGTGCAGAGGCTTTGCTGTCTCAGCTATTCCCAGAACTTCTCTGGCTTGGCTTGGGTGGCAACGGTTTAGGGTTTAGGGTTTAGGGGCAAGATAAGACATGTAAGGGGCTTTCGGAGTGGTATTAGGGCACAACCGCGAGGGGGGGGAGCAAGGGCTAAAGGCTTACAAAGACAAAGTCTCACTTTAAGCTCTGATCCTGCACCTTCCGACCTAAGGCGGTCGCAGTCGCGGATTTCGACGGGCCAACTGCTCACTCCTCCGTCTTCTCAGACTCCAGGTGCTTCTCATAGGCAGCACCTACATTGGGCCATTGGCGATCGGGACAGGGGGGGCTGCCTTCAGATGACATGTAATCCTCATACGATCTAAACTCCTCATACGAGGGATCCTGCTCTGTCGGAGCTTAAGCTGCGGTCTATACTAACAGTGAAACTAAGTTTAGGGTTTGGGGTTTAGGGTTTAGGGGTGTAGGGTGACTATTAACACTCGCACATGGAATTAGGGCGGTATGAGGCTTCGGTCTCCAAGACATCCAGAATCCAAAAGTTGGGATATGCGCATCGCCGGGCTCCCGGCTCGTTTAACTCCGTCCGTGGATACACAGGGCATGGTAGTGAGGACGACACGGACCACCACTGCTGCCGACGAAGTAGATTAGATGTCAACATAGAGGTCTGGACGTCTGAACGATCAGCAACACTATCCCCTTATTCACACACACTCTCTCTCCTTCCATGTGTATGTTAACATTCCTTCATATATCCGGCTAACCGGATTGAAGGTTCGAGCAGTGTCGAACAACAAGGACACGACATACATCTAGAATTCTATGTTGTCAAAACGGGTCCATAGTGCATGAGGGCTCGATTAAGGCTGCCATATAAGGGCTCTTACAAGTGTAAGTAAAGGGTAGTAAACGCAGATTGTAAACAAAGAAATCTTCAGGCTTTCTGGTGGTGTACGTAAGCTGGCAGGAGGCAGGACAGGGTCTACCAGCAGTATATATGACCAGCAATCCCTACTTGCAGAACCCGAACAAGCTCGTCTGGATCTCCTCCCTCGAGACGAATCAGACTTACAATTCTTACACTTAGGGTTTGGGGATCTATGACAGTACACTCCTAATCAAGAACCCTGAGCAAGAGTTTGTGCAATCACACACGGGTATTCTAGGATGCCCAGTAACCTAAGAATAAAAAGGCCTCTCTTTTTGGTATTGGGTAACTTTATAAGGAACCTAGGACTACAAAAGGGAATAAGGGTACTACTGGGCATCCTAGTCTTCGGTACCCGCAACCCTGAACTGAGGAACCCGAGACCTGCAACCCACACACACCGCGAAAGCTTAAACCTCAACCTGGGTTGCGGAACTTCCCTACCCCAAAGGCCCCATAGTAGTTCCTTTTTTGGGGCTTACCTTGTAGGATTCTATATATGAACCCCAAAAAGGATCTATTTTGGGGGCCTCTGGGTAAGCCCTATACCCTCCAAGGCCAAGGCGATCCATCAGGGAGCTGGCATCACCGGAGAACTTCACCTGCTTTGCCCAAACTCCCAGAAATGCGAGCGATTCCCCTCAGGCTCTACAGGCATCCATAGGTTTATGAAGTTCATTGGGTCGAAAGACCATACTATCAAGGGCAACACAGGAAGAGAGAGCTTTGGAGGTGTTAAGCTTCTGAGGCTTTGGACGCATAGGATTCAGGAATTTGGGGGTTGAGGGCTCAAGGGCTTGGAGTTTAGGCTTCTAGGGTCCAGCGGTTAGGTTCTGGGGGTCTCAGTACAAGAGCAATAATAACAATAGTAATAATAGTAATAATAGTAATAACAATAGTAATCTTAACACTAGTAATAATAGTAATAGTAATAATAGTAATAATAGTTGCCTAACTTGTCTTCCGACTGCCAACTGCTCATCAAGCTGCAAGGTCTGCACTGTGACTGTGTCATCTACAATCGAGATATTGCTCACAAATCCTGTAGGCACGGGATGCTACAGTTCTTGAGCTATTGAGCATGTGGACATGGCCGTAACCCAGTACTGGCAACACAATGATCGCGCCGTCCACGCTGAGCATTTCCTTGATGACCAATGGTCACACAGACAATCGCACAGGTACAGTAGAAGCCAGAAAGTTGGAATATCATTATCGTAACCCCTTTAAGGTAAATTATAGGGGATCCTACCTTGAAACCATATTCTAACTTTCTGGAGTTCCCTGTAAGGGCACACTAGGTCGCCTGGTTCCCTGGCCCTTCTGACGTCTCGGGCTCTTCAGCTTCTTCCACTGTCGCTGCAGTTGATTCCGCCAAAGCCTCTTCCTGCTCACTCTCGTCATCGAAACGACTGGAGGCGAAGCCAGCCACAAGCTTGAAGAGAGGTACACCAATATTCCACACAAGAGTGAAAACTTTAGTATTGACGCGCTTCTCCGACAAAGCCAGGCTTGCAGCAGCCACCAGGGCCACATTTTCCTTGACAACCATGACTCGCCATTCATGCTTGGTGAACACACGAGCATGCAAAAACCTGAGCCGTGTGGCAAAACGTAGTGCTGTTGAAGTCTTCAAGTAAAGCAAGCTTCCATACGCAGAGCATGCCTCATCTTTTGCCTTCGTAGAGTAGACCATTCGTACGCAGTGCATAGCAATCAGCCAGAATAGCACAAGTACCCCATGCCCTGCACGAAGTGGAAGCTAGAATTTGCACATAACGCTGCCAAGATGATGTCCTTGCTGAGATCAAAGCCTGCACCAATACCGGGTGTGACGTAGAAGACATAGCACTTCAGGAAGTCAAGCCCGCTGAGGCCCGGATCGTTCTCAGACAAGCCTACTCGCAGAAAGGCCTGGAGAAGCAGCCAAGCACTTGCCATTAGCAGCAGGAACTGCCAGGTTGACCAGGGAGCCCCAGTCTGCGAGTTGAGGGCACCACTTTTTGCATCTTCGTGCAGGACCGAAGTCAGAAACACCACATGAGCAAGGAACAGCGTGAGCGCCTGCAGCCGTTCAACCACAAAGTAAACGATCAGCTTTGAGATGAGATGGAAAGGCAGCAAGATCGCGGCACAAGAAAAGCGCAGTAGCAAGGCCACTCCTTTGAGACACGTCCGGATGGGACAGCAGGCACACGTCAACAGCCTGTGATACCAAGGTCGCACCGGCTCGATTTCCTCCTTGGAAAATGACGTATAGGGGTTATAATTAGAATAGGGTTTTGGAGCCCATTATACTATAACTAAGATATGGAAGCCTCACTTAAGACAGTATAGATAACAATTAGGCCCCTTTAGTAAGTATCGTGTCGCTGGTGCTCAAGGTCTCAGTAGTTTGCATTAAATGGGGTCAAGAACCACACCTCTGGCGTCAAAATCCCTGCTTCTGACTAAACATGCGAATCACGCCGTGGTAGTGAGCCCCTGTTCCTGAATAACGATTGTCGTTTAGGGACCCCAGTATTCTCAAGATAGTGAATTGGTCAGGGGTTGACAAAAACAGGGTCTGTATGAATCAGAGGTTTATTCAATCAGAGTCTGTTTGCCTCGCACCCCCGTAGCTCGAGCCCCAAACGATCTGTCCGGGGTCGCTGTCTTTGGAGGCAGGCGCAGCTCCAGTTAACAGGGACGCCGCCCAGCATTTTCAGGCTGAAGCCCTTACCTTCGCGAGAAGACAGCGATGCAACCAAGAGCTAAGTGTTGGCAAATACGGTTTAGGGATGCCCCCGAAAAACGCAATCTGGTGCACTTGCTACGGTGGCCTGCTCTAAACCCGCAAAGCTCAAACCCCAAGCGGAATACCTCTTGTTACGTAAGGCAAGCTGCCAAGAATGAGCGTGCCAAGCAACAGTGTGAAACCGGGAATACAGCTCAGCACCAACACAACCGACTCGTCAGGCAGGCCACGGCACGCTGTGGTTTCCTCTTCAGAGTTTTGGGGTTAAAGTTTAGGCCCTGAGGGAGCCATCTTCGACAAGGAATTTCATGGTTCAGCACATTCCCGCTGAGTCAACACCTCCTCCCTTTCAGGGAACTGCGCTTGATGGAACTGAAACAAAACCCATAGCTTCTACTCTATACCCCCCCTTAGGAACCATAATACAAAAAGTATTGTTAATATTCTCTTGGGTTATATATGAACAAAATAAACAAAATCATATAAGGAGACCGTGCCACGCCACCTTTAACTCTGGACTGAATTATCGGTCTCTCCAAAGGCAAACTCCCTCATTAAGGTCTTCTTGTAGTCGTCACACACAGCCTGCCCCCTACACCCTGAACCCTAAACACCCTAAACCCCCTATCTCAAAAGACCTAAACCCTAAAACCCCAAGCCTAAAGCCCTACCCCCTAAAACCCTAAACCTTAAATTTAGTCAGGGGCTCCTTTGATGCGGCCTTGCCAGTGTTGAGGCTTCCTGGTTGGCTGCGAAAGCCCACAGCAAAGTCTTCTAAGAGCTCTGTTGAGGCGTCTCCCTATAGTCTCCATTGTAGTTCCTTTTTTTGGTTAGCCAGTTTTATGGTTAGGATCCTATAGTAGAGATTTTGGTTAACCAAAAAAGGAACTACAATGGAGACTATAGGTAGGGTCTACCTAGACCCCAACTACCCTGTATTGTATCCTGAAGGCCCACTATATTAAGCTCTATTAAAAGGGTTCGTCTTGAAGTTTGGGGTTTAGGGTTGCCGTTGAGGTAGGGGGTCCCCTGAAATCCTAAACCCAGGGTTTAGGAGTTTAGGTTCCGCCTGAGAACTCGTCCAGGCTGTCCAAGCGAAACGCGTCCAGTGCACCGGCGACAAAGGCGACGAAAATCCACAGAGTGCCCCCCATGAACCCTTCGGCCGATACGTCAAGGAGAGTTTGGCATACCCAGACGCCCAAATGATGGTATGATACCATCATGCGACTCCTAGATGGCCCGTGGTTCTCTTCGAAGAGATTTGCTTCCTAAACCCTTATATAGGCAACTGTAAGCCGAAATCAGCGGGGTTGTTGCTGATGGTCGGAATACCCATAGGCCCCAAAGTAGTTCCTTTTTGGGATTACCTTATAGATTTCTATATATGAAATCAAAAAGGAACTACTTTGGGGCCTATGGGTAGTGCCATGGCATGGGTATGTTCGAGTAGGACCATGCGCGGACAAAACCCTGACATTCGTAAACTAGGGTGGCTCTCGGCCCCAGTGGAAAGCAAGATGGTGGAAGGACAGGACAAACTAATGTATATCGTCACCCCCATGGATTTAAACTCGAATTCGAAAGAAGAATTATTCCTACTGACCTACTGTTGATGATATAAATCCTGCATTACTTTAAGGACCCTAGACTATGGGAATTATGGTATGTTCCTTATTATGGGTCATGCAGGATTTGTATCTTCAACCGAGGATGACCCAGGCGCAAAGTCCGTTGCCTTCACGAGCCAACCCTCATCCTCTGGAGAGCTGTTGATAGTTGCCGGCTCGTCTGACAGCTTGACGTTGATGTCGGTGACCTGAAGGGTTTAGGGTTTAGCATTTAGGGTTTAGGTTTTAGGGTTTACCTGAAGTTTGGGGATTACAATGGGTGTGGCAGCATCCAGCCAGCTCCAGTCTCATGTACGGATTGCTAGATAATCAAGAATCCAACCAAAAAGAGCAGCTGGACATGGAACTATCCAGCCCCTGGATTCTGGCATGCCTTATTGCAGGCTCCTAACCATAAAACAAGCTAACGCACAAAACCAAGCATTTCAGTTCCAGGGCGCGCGCATAGGTCCACTTGGTTTCTGTTTATGGCTTTGTGGTCAGAGGTTCATCACGTTCCGAAACCTCCCAAAAACTGTTCAGAATCACTGAAAACCAAACATGTTAAGGCATTGGCAACTCTTCCCTGCAGCTGCTCTCAACATGTGGACCTAAATCGAAGTATGATGCTGTAGACGGCCAACTTCAGCTTTGTTGCCAAGCGGAGCGACGAACACCTCCAGCTGTTGTTCCGAAAGCGGACCCCCCAACCCACCCCCCTCCACCCCACAACCGCCACTTCGCGGGAGGGAGCTGTGCACAGACCCGATTCCGGAGCACACAGGGCAGTTTCTGCAGCTAACCCCAGCGGCCGTGCCAGTTTCCACTCTATCTCTACGCAATCTGCGGCTGAAGTCTTGCCTCAAAATTTTGCCGGTTGCAGTGCAGAACACGCCTAATCTCTTCTGGAGGCATCTGGGTCCCCCTCGGATTGGGCCGCAAGCTCTAAGCAGTTTCACGGAGTCTGCTCCAAGACTGCGAGTTACCTAATTAGAGTTGGGTTTTGGCAGCTCCTTATTATAATTATAGTAGAATATAACCCTAAAACCTATTCCAATAATTGAGGCCCCTACAGTAGATGTTTGTGATCAGGGTCTTCCTATAGTCCCCATTGTAGTTCCTTTTTTTGGTTAACCAGTTTTATGGTTAGGATCCTATAATAAAGTTTTTGGTTAACCAAAAAAAGGAACTACAATGGAGACTATAGGTAGTGCGCCGGGATAGTACGGAATAGTGACGAAAAGGCACCCAAATCCTGCGGAATAGCCCGACATAGTGTGGAAATAGTGTCTATCCCAGCACGGACCATGGGGGCAGGGTAAGGGGGCAGCACAACATGCCTTAGATGTGAGAACAACACAAAGCACCTACCAAACAGTGATCTTCCCACAGATCCGGCCTCCATGTCCACCGGAGCGTAGACCTCTCCAACTGCTTTCACACTCTCCAAGGTGCAGATGGTGTCCTGGAGCTCTGCGAAGCTGCTTGAATTCGGTCGGAGAATTTGCTAGTCGCACGGTTTCTGGTCTAAAGGGTGGCTACTAAGTCAGCATAATATGCCCAGGTCAGGTCTCGGCCCAGCATCCTGAACGTTAAGGTTATCGTGTAGACAACATTGCTTCAATGCTCGTGTTGATTTTGTCTGGTTTTCTTTTTACTAAATAGTGGTATACAGTATACAGCGTTGGAGTTTACTAAGTTGAATGAACTGCTACCAGTACTACCACAGATGCCAGTGCTGCTACGACGACGATTACTACTACTACTACCACTACTACTACTACTACTACTACTACTACTACTACTACTACTACTACTACTACTACTACTACTACTACTACTACTACTACTACTACTGCCACTACCACTACCACTACCACTACCACTACCACTACCACTACTACTACTACTACCACCACCACCACCACCACCACCACCACTACCACTACCACTACCAAAACCACTACCACTACCCCTACCCCTACCGCTACCGCTACCGCTACCGCTACCGCTACCACTACCACTACCACTACCACTACCACTACCACTACCACTACTACTACTACTACTACTACTACTACTACTACTACTACTACTACTACTACTACTACCACTACCACTACCACTACCACTACCACTACCACTACCACTACCACTACCACTACCACTACCACTACCACTACTACGACGACCACGACCACGACCACGACGACGACGACGACGACTACTACTACTACTACTACTACTACTACTGCTACTACTACTACTACTACTACTACTCCTGCTGCTACTACTACTACTACTCCTGCTGCTACTGCTACTGCTACTGCTATTACTACTGCTACTACTACTACTACTACTACTACTACTACTACTACTACTACTACTACTACGATGACGACTAGTACCACCGCTACTCATCCCCGGATTTGTTCGCAAGCGATTTCGATGTTTTTGGCAATGAGGAGCGATTTCGATGTTTTTGGCAATGAGGAATCATGAATCATGCTTTGTACCCGCATTGACATCATCATCAACATCACCAAAATCATCAGCACCACCCACATCTGCACAAGAAGCAACTGCAGCACCGCCATCTTGGACAAACCGGCAACCCGTAACCGAAAGGCACAACCATATGTAAACGGCAATGCCGGAAGCCTGAACTGAATGGGTTGCGACACTACACAACGCGGTAGCTAAACTAACAGCCTAATAAGACTTGCACCGTAATCCCGATCCGAAAACTAAGAGTCGAGAAACTCTGAATCCTCAACCTGTAACACCCTAAGACCTTAAGCTCGAAATCTTTAAACCCCTAAATCTTAACTTAAGCCCAACCCCAGCCCCCAACACTAAACCCTAAACCCCCAACCCCCCCCCCCCCCCCCCCTAAACCGTACATCCTAACCCTGAGTCCACGCCGCCCCTGCCTTCGTGGAGAACTTGGCACCTACCTCGGGGAGCTCGACATAGACGACCTGGCATTGCGCGGCTTCAGGGTTCCTTTAACAAGGAACGGTTTGATGTTTTGGGTGGGGTTCAGTTACTATAATCAATACGGGGTTCTATGAAGGTTTAGTGAATTCTGGGGCTTGAAGGCCTAGCGACACCATGTAAAAGCAAACCAAGCCCCCGAAAACATAGACCTTCTCGGCAAAATTCAATTAAAGCCTGCTGTCACCACACAAACCAGAACCTGTCAAGTGGATTCCAAATTAGACTTACGAAACCGTACGCAACAGCACATTATTGTGGAGACTGCTTGTACCTTTCCGCTACACCCTAAACCCTATACTAACTACATTCACATAAATCAGGCCTGTCCCCTAATTAACCTAAACCTTTAAACCTCAACCCAAATCCTATACCCAGAATCCCAAACCCCAGATTCTGGATCCTAAACCCTACACTCTAAACCCGAAGCCCCAAGAATCCCAAACGCTGCCTCACCCAGCTGGCCCTGGGCAAAGTCAGAGATGCCCAGCGTGGCGGTGTCGCCTCCGAAAGATCAGGGCTGAGAGAGTTTGGGGTTTTAGGGATTTAGGATTTAGGGTTTCGGGTTTAGGGAGCTCTTTTCGGTTGAGTTTACCACTTTGTAAATTCGTAATCACCATGTGTTGGGCCGGTGACTCTGCGGAGTAGTGGCGCTCACATGTGATTTTGTAGCCCTTCGGGCTGCCAGGCAACTGCGCGCAGTGCCTGTTTTGAGACACACATTAACACATTGACATTATAGGGTGCAGGATGGTTTTGGGATTCAGGGTTTAGGGATTTGGCGATTCGGGGTATAGGTATTCGGAGTTTAGGGGTTAAAGACTCAGGGAGTTGGATGGATTTGAGGTTAAAGGATTTAGGGCTTAACCATTTAGTCTTAAACTGTTGGTTTTGGACTCAGGATTTGGGGCTTAGGAGTTGGGGTTTTGGGTCACTCAGCAACTTTCGGCTCAGAGGATTCAGAACACTAGGGAACCCTTACTTCGATTTCATAGCTCGGTCGGTAATTTTGCTGACAGCCACCGGCTCCTTCGATCAAGGTTGATCGGCAGTCGAGGAACATGCAGCGCGGTATCAAAGCTACGCGCACGCGCAACTTCTTTACGAACGTTGCTCGGTAAGGCAGGTTTGCCTGAGGCATCCGCGGCCACAGCAACGAACTGATCGCAGAGCACTGACAGGCACCACACATCCGGCAGCAGCTCCTGGAACTCGTTGCACC
This sequence comes from Symbiodinium sp. CCMP2592, assembly GCA_905221615.1. Taxonomy (NCBI): domain Eukaryota; class Dinophyceae; order Suessiales; family Symbiodiniaceae; genus Symbiodinium; species Symbiodinium sp. CCMP2592. The sequence continues at coordinate 146,913 of CAJNDT010001779.1, forward strand.
GTGCCAGTGCCAACTTCGGCAACACAGGACCAAGATTGGCGACAACTCGAACAGCAGGTGGGTGGTTGTTAAAATTATGGTCCCTTTTTGGGTCCCTATTATAATACAGCACCTAATATTTAGGGTACCCAAAAAGGGACCCTAATTTTGACAACTACCCAGGTGCCGTTGTCTGCTGAGTGTCCTCTTCGTCAGGTTTTGTCGCTCCGGAGACTCCCGTGCTGGTGAGTCATGCGGAGATCAGCCTGCTTTAGGGTTTACCTATAGTCTCCCTTGTAGTTCCTTTTGTTGGTTTAACCAAATATGTATTAAGGATCCTAAAAGGTAACCCCCAAAAGGAACTACAATGGAGACTGTAGGTAGGGTTTAGGTGGCAGGCCTCGTCTGCTCCTCATCGCGTTGTTGAGCATCTTAGCCCGAGCACACTGGATTCCCTCCGTAGTTATATCTATACCCCATTCCTCCATTCCCTACTAACCAAAGGTAAGAAGCTTATCCTGCAGGTCAAAAGCCCAAACCGTATAGTCTAGGATCCTTTCACTTAGAATAGCGTTTTGGGTTTGGGGGTACAGGAATTTCCCGGAACCCTTCTAGGTCTTATATGAAACTATGAAACCCCTTCGATCCAACCCGGGAGCCCGTCAGGTCACCCTCAAAGTGACAGACAAGTAGAAGCCTCCCTGCAATGCATTCTCAAACAACGGAACCAATACACAGGAACCCTCCCCTAAACCCCTACCTGCCTTAAAGGAACCTTTCAAAAGGAACTCTCAATAACAGAGGCCCTTAAGGAAACTCCAAAGCCCCGAACTAAACCCTATAGACCCTACTCTCTTCTCCAATAACCAGGCCCAATCAAAGTTCTAACTTTTTAAGCTAGACCAAATATATGAAGCCAAAAAGTTTAAAGTTCTCCAATAGGCTAAGTAAGCCTAAAAAGCCAAGGCATCCCTTTAAAGGAGCCACGTCTTGGGCCGGCACCCTCTGCCTTGAACCTTGGATTCGGCAGAGGAAGCTTTGTGTTTTAGGGTTTAGTTGGGCGTTGTGGGTTTAATCTTGGGGTTTTGGGTTAGTTTCGGTGTATAGTATAGAGTTTTTAGTGGGTTTTAAGGGTTTTTTGGTTCACGAGGACGATGCGAGAGGTTAACCTAAAAACCGTAAAGACATGCAGCTCAAGACTTCCCTCAGCGGATTCAGCCATTCACCGTGGAAAAATAGGAGTTTCCAAAAATAGATTGGGGGTACCATTCATAGTAGGATCATTGTTATTATGACCATAAGGTATCCCCTAATTTTCGGAGATTCCCAAATAGATGCTCGGACGTGAAATCCAACAGCCCACACAACATGCCCAAGGGCCACTACAAACCTGGGAATTCAAGCATCTGCGATGTAGACCTCTGAGCTATGACCAGCTCTTTTTCAAAGGGTCACAATGGTACGGTTCCCAGAGAAGGGGAGCAACTTTCCAGGATTCTCATGTCCGGCAGTATTCCTTGAATCAGGGCTCTGAATCAAACCCCGCAAGCCCCGCGCTCCCTGGAGCCATGAACGTAAGCCTTGGGGCTACCAGGACCAACGGCTAGAAACCGGGGGAAAAAGCACGACAAAGCACAGCATCAAAAGTTTTGAGGCTCGTGCCACTCATGGGTCGGGGCGAACCTGACATGAGGCAGGAGGTGTTGGGATATTCGGGCTGCAGGGTTTGGAGGGTGTGGGGCAGTGTTTCAGGTTTGTACGGTCTTGTACACGACTCTGCCGGTGCTCCTACTTTTGCTGCGCTGCTACTGGTGCTCCTTCTTCTGATGCTGCTCTTTTCCTACCCGACTCATTGACAGAAGCAGCACCAGTACGCGATCGAAAGAAGAAACACACGCTCGCCTTCCTGATCTATGCACTGATGACGACCATTCAGAGGACCCTATCTGCTGGGAATGGGCACAGCAGGCATGGCAGCATAGCAAGAGTACGTAGTAGTAAAAGTCGCAAGAGGCCGTCGTGGTCGTCGTCGTGAATTCTACTGCTGGTGATGCCGTTGCGGCTGCTCCTGCTGGGGCCACCTCTGCTGCTGCTACTACACTACAACCACTACCATACTACGACACTACTACTGCTACTACTACTGCTACTACTACTACTACTACTACTGCTGCTACTCCTCCTCCTTATGTACTGCTACTTGTAATTCCTACCGCCGGTGCTTTGAAAACAGATCTTCTTGATACTGTTGTTTGCGCACCTTAGGCGGAGGATATGCCCTTTATGCTTACTATGTTCCTAAAATTCCTAAAATACCAAACATCGCCCTGAATTCCAAACCCGTAAAAACAGCCAAACCCTGAATACTAAACCCTAAACCCTAAACCCCTAAACCCAAACCCCACAACCCTCGAAGCAGCCAATGATCTGATCACCCGAAACAGAATAATAGCCGGCTAAGGTGATGGGCCATTATTTGCCTACTTTTGTCGGTTTAGGTAAACCCCAAAACCCCAAACCCTTATAAAACCTCTAAGCCCTAACACCCTAAATCCAAGAAAAACGCCCCCAAACCCTAAACCCGAAACCCTAAAACCCCAAGAACAGCAGCCTGACGTCGGAGAAGCATCGCAGGCCGAATCGCGGGGCCGCAAACGTGGGAGCCTTAGGAGCTTTTCTTTCTTTTCCTCAAGGTTTCGGGTTTAGGGGTTTACAGTAGAAGCCGGAAAGTTGGAATATCATTATCATAATCCCTTTAAGGTAAATTATAGGGGATCCTGCCATTATTCCATATTCCAACTTTCTGGACTTCCCATTCAGGGTTTAGGGTCAGGGTTATAGGGATTTAGGGTTTAGGGGTTTAGGGGTTTCGGGTTTAAAGTTTAGGGTTCAGGGGTTTAGCGTTGAGTAGGCCTAAAAAGGTTGACCTTTTTTATTATGGTAGGACCATATAAACCCCAAATGGATCAAAAGGTTAAAGGTTCCTACTCAGCTACTAAGTGTTTGTTTGCTGCCGGGGAGTCTTTGCTTTGTTTGTGTGCTTTCGCTCCTTTGTTCTTCTTTGTGTATATTTTTGTGGAGGAGAGGGCGGGTTCAGGGTTGAGGGATTAAGATTTTTGTTGAGGGGCTGTTGGGAAGTCGAGGGTGGATTAGGGAGTGTTGGGGATTATTAAGGGGTTTGCTGGTTTAGGGCTTGTTCGGATGAAGGCTTTAAGGGTTTCGGGTTCTGGGGTCCGCAGGCTTGAAATGTTAGGGATTCGGCTGTGGATGAATGGATGAAGATCTGGGGCCCCAGGCTCTTTCGATAAAGGACCCAGGCGATGTCTGTCTCAACCCTACACCCCGCACCATAAACCCTGCCCTCATCCTAAAATGTTATAAGAACGTAAGACCTGAACCCTGCAGCCCCGGTGCACTGCACTTCCGTTCCGCTTGATTAACCCCTAAACCCTACACACGGCCGTAGGTTGCACTAACTGAAGTCTCTGAGCCCTGAGTCCTGGGGTCCGCACAGCAAGTCCAGAGCGCAGTCCATGCACGCGGCAGGCGCCTAGGAGGCTTGGGGCCTAAACCCTGAAGCCCGAAACCCTAAGCAGGGCTTGGGGATGAATTTCAAGACTTCGGCTTCCAGGACATATCGTTGTGGCATTTTGACTGCTGGGGGTTTAGAACTGACTGTGCTCTTGCGAAGAAGCTTATGTTGTACTACACTTGCAAAGACCCATTTGTTGTTCTACACTGCTGTCTTGCTTGCTATGGCTCGTTGGTTGACAGAAACCCCATGGAGAGTGCCGAGAGAAAATGCACACGGAGAAAAAACACCAATGCATGCTTGTAGCACCCTGCATCTCGAGCAGAATTCGACACATCTTCCTGAGAGTCAGCGCGCTAGATGAATGCCCGAACCTTGTACTCCAACAAGCCCTAACCCTAAGACTTTTATAATCCCCATAATAAACCCTGAAAACCAGAATTCAAAGCCTGTACCATCCAACCCCTGCACCCTAAACTCGTTGCACCCCGTGTCCACCGTCTTGGCCGCTCTTGTGGGCTGAGACAGTTTAGGGTTCTGGGGTGTAGAGTTTTGGGGGTTAAAAACTTTGGGGGTTTCACCAGCATAATGCCAGCACACGCTGGAGATATCGATGCAGTTGCAGGAGACTTTGCAAGACTTTGCAGAGAACTGGTGGATCTGCAAGAAAGCATAGAGACAGATACACATACTGAACATAATACTAATACTGAACATAATACTAATACTACCCTAAACCCTAAACCCTAAACCCTAACAGCCCCTTCAGAAGGTGACAACAGAGCCAAAAGGCCCTCGGAACCCCTAGCAACGTGAACTTCTGCTTGATAAACCCAGCTTCTGTAAGAACCAGTACAAACAGTAACATCCTTGTGATTACTCTATACCATAACTCTATACTCCCAAAGGGAATCCAGGGCCCTGATAACAAAAAAAAAAACCTCCAAGAACCCTCCGAAAGGGCCCTAAGCACCGATATGGGACATACTCACCCCAACCACAACACTAGCTCCTGCGATAGAAAACCCACCTTTTACTATTTTAGTATATATATATATATATATATATATGTATATATATATATATATATATATATATATATATATATATATACACATATACATTATTAATATTATTATTATTATTATATATATATATATATATACATATATTATGTACGTCAGGTATTTGTGGGACCTACAAGGAACCCTCCCAAGCCTGTTCTGCCCCCCGCCCCCCCCTCTTGGCGCCCCGGCTGCGCAGAGAGGCCCTGAGTGCGAACCTTGGGTCCCCACCAGGCAGCGGTCAGCATAGGGTGGAGGGTTCGGTTGATGATATAAATCCCAGGGTTCCTTTAAAGGGATCTATAAGGGTACCTTTAAGGGATTCTTTAAGGGATCTATAGGGGGTTTAGGGTTTAGGATGACAGATATCCTGCATTACCCATAATAAGGATTATACTATAATTCCCATAGTTTAGGGTCCTTAAGGTAATGCAGGATTTATATCATCAACAGGTTTCGGGCTCAGGCAGTTTAGGGCTCAAGGCTTTAAGGTTTAGGGTTCCTGTAGCTTGCAGCCCTATGTTCAGGGTTTAGGGTTTGGGAGGTTTCGTGTTTAAGGTAAAGGGATAAGGGTACACGAAGCTGAAGGTTTAGGGGCATGGGTAGCTTATAAATAGGGTAGCTATACCATGATAAACCAAGTTAAATCCCAGACAGCCACCCACGAATCTCCAAGCACAGTTGGGGTGTGCACAGGCACGCCAAAATGGCTGATGGTTAGATCGACAGGTAGAGAGATGGATAGACAGACAGACATACGGATAGATAACGAGATCTCCTAGACAAGCTCTTTACATAACACTCCTATAGAAATTATGTGCATTAGCATTGAGCGTTAGATCTGGGGAAAGATGCAAGAGTCTTCCGGAAGTGTGGCGGTGGCCTTGAGGATTCGGGTTCTGAGAGTTTCGGCTCTTTCGGCTCACCCAAAGTATGAAGGCTCGGTCCACGGCTTTGCGGCTCAGAGCTTAGGGTGTCCAGAGACACGGAGTCTCTGAAATGCGATAGTAGGCCAAAACTTGGAGGGTCGGGGGACTTAGTAGCTGGTTAGCCTTAGGAATAAAAAGTACCATACCCCCAATTAGGGGTACTTATAAGTCTACTTACCACCTACTTACTTAGTCCCCCGTCCCTCCAAGTACTCTGCCGCAAACACCAGGTTTAGGGTTCAGGGCCTGGGGCCTGCAGCTTACGCGGGTTTAGGGTTTATAGGGTTTGAAGACAGAGCCCAAGGAACGGGTAACCATGCTTGTACTATAGGTAGTGCTAGCGCCTAACTTTGGTGAAGGGTTTTCAGGTGTAGGGTGTAGAGTCGAGTCGAGTATGGCTTAGCGTCACATCTTCAATCGCAAGCCCGGCAACAACAGCGACAGGCTAGACCTAAACCAGAAATCCCTAAGCCCCTTACGGCGTTGCGGCTTTACGGCTCCAACAGCAGGACCAGGAAACCCTCGAGACACTGAGATGAGGGTTGAGAATCACAGTCTCAGTGCTTAAGTTTTCTGTCTCAATTACTTAGGTTTAGGGCTTAATGCTTTTAATTAGCCAGGGTTTAAATCTCAGTCTCAGTGTTTAGATGTGAAGCTTGGTTTTACATGCCAAGTCGCCAAGTTCATTCAATGTACCTGGTGGATTCGAGTGGACGGCCTATGCTCCCTACGTTCAACTCCAAATCCAGAAGCTTGAACCCATGACGGTTTCGAAAGGGTGCACGACCCTAAACCCTAAACACCTTAGCCATCTTGAAATCTGAACACCACGCCCTCATTGACATACTCGGCAATGGTAGGCTGCTGACGCCATGCTGCCAGGGTGGAGAAAGTCAGACACGGCCTGTCTTTAAGGTTTATAGGGTTTAGGGCAGGACTGAGTGATGAACAATACCGACAGGACTTCAACGTAACGCCACGTCGACCCTAAACCAAATACACTCCAAACCCAGTAAACCCTGAGCCTAGTAACCTTAGTAAAACCCTAAGCCCGAGACTAAATAAACCTAAACCTTATAACCATAAACCTTGGGGCTTGTGCAGAAAAAGGCCTGTTCGTCCACACTCCTAGCTGTTTTACCCTGTGTGCCCAGGCGAAGAACCGCCCGAGACCACCACTCCAGAAAAAGCAGGCTTTATAATTTCGGGCTGAAGGTTTAGGCTTTAGATTTAGGATTCAGGGTTTAGGCCGGGTTGACCACCCGAAAGCACGACATACAAGCACCTACGCGTGTCTACAAATCTATGCGAACAGACCCGCACAAAAGCAACTGCCGAAAGAAAGCACGGCGCAGTTTTCCAAGCTGGACCATTATAGACCTTAAAACCTACTTAGAGGGTCATAGATCCCTAGTCTTTTCTAGGGTACGTACAAGTAGGTTGACGGTTAGGAAAACCAAAAGTTGGTACCCTAAACTCCCTTAGACAAGGGGAGGGCGGATAAGACCCACAAGTAGAGGTTCGCCCAATAAAGGTAGCCGGCCTTTTTAGTTTGGCACCGGACGTCCCGAGAGCTGTTCAGAGCCAAGAGATCGCAGCAAAGTACGGCTTAAGGGCGTTGAAGCTTTCTCGGCACCAGCATCTTTGTTGGTTGGCGACCAGTTAAAAGCATGGGACTTCGGAGCTGGAGCTCATAGTAGAAAGCATATTAGAGTAGAGATGGTCACACCTCCCCTTTGCACGGAGCAAAGTATGTTGCATATGCACTTCATGTGACAGCCCTGCTCGCATAGTGTGACGAACCCTGGAGAAGCGTGTGAGACTAGTAGATTAAAGACATTCGCCAAGGGTCCTCATCCCTTGCAGAAGCTTGACTCACTAGCTTCTCTAAAGGGGTGTGTGTATACATTCATTCATACATACATACATACATATATATATATATATTGCATATTTAACATACATTACTACACATTTACATATTATATATTTATTTAATATTTCTAGTATAGACACGTGGCACACGGTACGATCATGCATGGATGGACACTCTGGGGGGGTTTTAATGCTCTGAGCCCTAACCCGTACAACCCCACCTTTCAAGCACAACAGCATTGTCAATCTCGGGTTGGGGAGTTTAGGGGTTGGGGAGTTTAGGGGTTGGGGGTTGCCAACTTTGGGTGTTCCGATAACCGCATGATCCTAAAGTTCCTGCAGCACTCAACATGTGCGGCTGGAAGCAGCTGAATCGCCTTGGGGCTGAGTAGTTACCCTAGCCCCAAACAAGTTAACCCTTTCCGTTATGATAGGATTACATGAACCCCCAAAAGGTTAATGGTTACCTACTCAGCTACAAAGTCACTGTTTTTGTTGCTTGACGCGCCTCCGGGGTCCAAACGACCGCTGCACAGAAGGAGCTTCACGTGGTTGAGTTTTAGGGTTTAGGGTTGAGGGGGTTTGGGGGTTTAGGGTTTAGGCCCAAAGCGTCCATATATACTGCCATTATGGAATTAGACTTACAAGACAATCCTACGGAGGCCTACTTCCATAATGGCTGTTTGTGTGTATCCTCTTTGGCTTTACCGATAATACTGATACAGGCTACAACTGAAGCTACTGCTACTCCTGCTCCTTCTTGCATAATAGTAACAATTGGAACTGCGTGCGCACCTTTCTTCTTGCTCTCCTACTTCTAGTGCTTCATTGAGCGGTGCTACTCACTCACTATGACAGCCGACAGTGGGATCATGGCCTTATGTATTGTATGGGTGGCCCTGTATACACACAAGGACACAAGTCAAGAGATATCTATACTATACAAGCAGTTGGGCTTCTGTCCTTCCGAAATGAGTTTCATTATCCAGAGTACATATCCTCTGAGTCTAGGAAGTCGGGAGTGAGACCGTGGAAATCCTCCTTCGGTGCCGCGAAGCGGAGTCAAACAGAAACGCTGCCGTGATGAACTCTGCGGCTTGCGTTCCCACCTAGTCCTAGACTCTCGAGCTACCCAGCAGAGCAATGAACTGGCCCTGAACCCCGACCTCCCCTAGGCAGTATCTACAAAGCACCCATGTTGCAAGCCCTCTGCGATCTAAGTCTAAGTATCACCTTTTCGGGACTGTAAACCCTAAACCCTCAGCTATGTAGGAACATACATAGGAACATGGGTCCTCGAGGTCCATAGGTGTAGACTTAAGGACTTTATGGGCGTTTCTGGGATTCAGGGTCCCTGAACCCTAAACTCTAAACCGTTTAGAGATTAAGGTTGCTACTGGCCGAAGTCTCCCAGATCTTTACGACCTGTGCAACAAGCTGGTACTTTGGAACATCGCAATCACTTTTGGGCACGCACAAGAGTACCACACCTTGCCAAATTCTACGGGGACCCCCCCAATTTGGAAAGCGCCCCACGTCAGATGAAGTGTTTGATGCCCCTCTTTGCAGGGGAAGCCCCGTGCCCGTGTTGTGGGGCGAGCTGATGGCGGATCAAGTGGGCTCTTCTCGTGACCCTTCAATAAGGCTGCAGGTTTAGGGTTTAAGATTTCTGGCTTCGGGTTTAAGGCTTTTCGGGATTGTCTAGGGATATGTCGCTGTAGACCTCATGTTTAAGCCCTAGGTTAAGCCTAAGTGATTGAGATTTAGGATTCCGGTTTCAGGTTTGGGGCTGGGAAAGCTACCTGTCAAATGTTTGCAAGGGTAGACGGCTTAGTCCCACATTGCCCCCTCCCCTTTCTAGGAACGCTTTTCTGGGAGTTCTGGGGTGATATTCTACCAGCAACAATTTCACGTTTTAGTCTCGTTCGGTCGAAGGGTTCCGACCCCTGAATGCCGGAAGGTTCAGGTTTAGGTTGTAGGGTTTTGAGATTTTGGAAAACCCTGAACCCTAAACCGTAAACCGGAATAGCATGAGTTCATCCACATGGGCAGCACATTTCACCAAAGAGCTCCAGAAGGCCGGATCAGGGTACGTAGCTGGAGACTAGTTTGGGGCTTTTTATTGCAACTAAAGCATCATAGCCCCCAAACCCAATTCTAATTACAAAGGCCCTGTCATTATGCAGTATGCTCATACTTATAAACATCCCATCTACCCATAGGGGAGTAACAATAGTCCTCATACAAAGTACACTGGAAATATGAAGGGGCCTCAATAATCCCAGCAAGGTCTTGAGGTACTGGCCGTAGAATTGTAACAAGGAACCTTAAGGAATAGTACTAATAGTACTACTAATTATGCGACCCATATGGCAACCCGTGTTGAGGATCCTTAACAGAGCCCTTTTGGCGACCCTTACAGGGACCCCTACGGACTAATGTTGGCAATTATCCAGGCTTCTACCTATAGTCTCCATTGTAGTTCCGTTTTTGGTTAACCAAAATCTTTATATTAGACGACCCTGACCATAAAACTGGCTAAGCAAAAAAGGAACTACAATGGAGACTATAGGTATTAACTGCCATCCAGAAAATTACCTTAAATTACCATAACAAGGAAACCCTGTTACCTGCAAAAGTTTCCTGTGACTTTACAGTAAACTCCTTAACAAGAGCCAGTGATCACTAAACCCTAAATTCAACGCCCTACGCTCCGAACCCTACGTCCTAAATCCTACGCCCTACAAACCCCTGAACCCTAAACCCAATAAATCCTGAACCCCAAACCCTAAACCCCTTATAGATCCCTTTAAAGGAACTCTTATAGAACCCTTATAGATTCAGCGCAAGAACCCGACATCCCACCTTCAGAAGACCCCGAGCCGGCAAGCACCGCCGACGCAAAGCTGAGGATTCGTGAAGTCGCCGCAGCTGCTGTTGGAGTTTGTAGTATGGTTTAGGGTTTAGGGCTTTAAGCTTTAGGCTTTTAGGGTATGCCCTTGAGGGTCCAAGTAGTCCTTATTTGTGGGTTTTTATGGTACCTCAAAAAGCCCTACAGTCATACATCAGGGAGTGCTTGGACCTCCTGGGACACCCCGGGACGGTCAGCCCTCCTTCCCACAGGAAAGGATGCTGCCGCGGTGTCCCATGCCGCGGCCCCCGTCGTAGCAGGGGGGTTGGTCACCCGGTTTACCCCACCGGGAACAGCGCGTAAGAAAACGAGAAGAGCAACAACCGAAACAACCAAACTCGAGACGACAAAAACAGCAATCGCAGCAGCTAAGGCCAGCAGAACCTTCAAGCCCGCAGACGCAGAGCCCATTAAGTACACAGGGAATCCCAGGAAAGGTTCAACGCAAGTAACAGGTGAATCGGACTAGCAGGCTCAAGAGGGCCGGGAAGGGTACAAAAACCCACAACACCACAAAGGTTCCAACGCTTGCGAGCATGCCAGCAAAAGTCACAACAGTCAAAGTGACCCGGGAGCCCTTAAACAAAGATCTTGAGCTTTAATTGGGAGGGCCAACAAAGAAAACCCGAAACACACACCTAGATCTGGCAACCCCGAAACCCGCTCGCAAGCGAAACGCAGACTGCAAGCCTAGCAAACCATAAAGCCCTTACCAAGGCCCCGAACCAACAAATAACAACAACCCAAAACGGCGCAACTAAATCCCCGGCGAGCGAAGAGGTCACGACCTGGGCAGGCAGACGAAAACAAGCGGAGATGCACGACCCGTGCAGCAAGAAAGGCATGCAGCAAGAAACGAAGCAACGGGGCATTTTTTGGCGGCGAAGGCAAAGCAAAGGTGAAAAGGAAGCATGCATGCCGGCCCCAGCCCCCGAGCCACCGATGCTGGTGTTAGGCGCTCGGCAACAAAAGGGCAAGCTTTGAATTCATGAATTCCAGTTCGAAAAAAGAAAAAGGCCACGCATTAACGGAGCGCATCCCGCAGGGCTTTAGATCAAACACCTCAACTAAGAGTTGCCGTAGCACGTCAAGTAGAAAACAATTACAACCAACAACACAACCAAGTGCGATGCAAAGCCCACGGCCCGTGAAACGGGGACGACCCAATCTAACCAAGTCCTGACTAGACAACAACTAAACAATCCCCCTATATATCTACACCTACATCATTCAAATCCAGTGAAACCATACAAAACCCAATAACCAAAACAACTTAACGTCCCCAAATGTACAGGAGTCGCTCTGGTCGGGGGGTTGTTCTCGGCATCTGGAGGCGAACCTCGCTCCGAACAACCTCCACCTAATTTCCAGGGTATGCTATGGCCTTTGTCATATCACTGCCATGAAACCATTTGATTTCCATGCCACCAAAGCCACCACCCTGAATGCCAAAAAGTGGGTAAGTCGACCTGGAGTTCCAATTGAATGGCGAACTGCACCTCAAGGAAGGGTTAGGATATACCACTGCTACCATACCATTCAATGTGCTTTGGGTTCCAAAGTCCACCACAGCCTGGGTCCGTGCTGCACTGGCCCTCGAGGCACCCAGCTGCTCTCGATCGGCAGCATGTGCAGCCAACAGCTTGGAAAATAATTCTTCAGCTGCAGTTTTCACACCATATCTGCAGATGAACAGTTGCCACTGATTCCAATCCAGTGCTGTTTCCAAGCCCAGGTTTAGGATTTAGGGCTTGGGGTACGCTCGGGGTTAAGGGTATGGTAAAGGTTTAAGTATGCGACGTCATGTTCTGAAAGGTTTAGGGTATAGTTTCGATTTAGGGTTTATGGTATGGTAAGGATTTAGGGTAGTCAAGGTGAAAAGAATCACACAGTGATTATGAAGGGCTTTCAATGACTAGGCAGTAGCAACCTTGGAGACTCGTTACTGTTGCCACAAACCCCGATCGACGCAGAACACCAACCCCCAAACCACACAGCCTGATGAACTACTTCGCTGATGCTCTGAACCCCGAGTCACCTTCAAGATGGATAATGTAGGAACCTGATTAAGAAACCTTGGGCCTTTATTAGGGTTCCTTATATATGAGTCCTACTACTTTGGGGGGTTATAGGCCCAGGGTTTCTCAATAAGGTCCCTACATTAATGCGAACTGTGGTTGCCATCCTAAAGCCCACCAGATCTGCCGTTTACCCATAGGCTCCATAGTAGTCCCTTTTGGGGATTCCCTTATAGAGTTCTAAGTAATGAACCTCAAAGAGGAACAACTATGGAGCCTTAGGGTAGGGCAGTACGAAGCCTCATACTTGCCAAGATACCTTGATTTATCACATGAAAGGCTCCCTGTACTACATGAAGCAGGTTGTCTTACGCCAAACGAACAGTGCGGTTGGGTTCGGGGCTCATGATACAGGGCCTTAATATTTAAAATAACGGTTTGGGTCCCATTATGCGATGATTTTTTCGGAACTACCAAAATAGTATAGGTCATTATTTACGCCCTTCAGTGTCTTAGAACTTGGCATGGAAATCTTGAAGCCTACACTCCGGTTGGTAATCCTCGTGCTTCTCGGATGCACAATGTGAACAGCGCGAACCTCAGGCAAGCGCCCTGCCGTGGCGAAAGGACGGGGAGTTGACACGATTTCGGGATTGTGGGTTTAAATCAGGATCACCTGGTTTTGCCAACCCCGAAAAATGGGGGGTTTCAGGGGTTAGAGGCCTGAGTGTTGGCTTCTTGGCAGCCGAAGCCCGAATCAGATTCCTCCTAATGTTGGGGCCTGAAAATTTGGGATTCTTGGGGGCTACTTATCATTTAAATATAGTGTAATATGCCCTCAAAAAACCCTATTCTAATGATGAAGGCCGCTCCAGTCATTCCTCAACCCTACCCTCAAAGCTTCTCCACGAGGCCGCGCGGCCCGTGGCAGACGGGGATCGTGCTAAATCAGTTTGCCACCTCCATTAGGGTTTAGGGTTTAGGGACTTAGGGGTTCAAGTCCGTTACAAACGACTCAAACCCTACCACACCCCACAAACCTCAACTGAGAACCCGAAGCTAAATAAAACCATGTACATCGCCTGGTCGAGAAAGCTAAAGTGAAAGAATCACTGATGGATGGACTTACCCACAGGAACCACAGTAGTTCCTTTTTGGGGGCTTCACGTATAGAATTCTATAAGGTGGTTCCAAAAAGGAACTACTTTGGGGCCTATGGGTAGGGAGCACATGAACTTGTTACGACGGCTGGCTCCAGCCGAGGATGGTTTTAGGGTTTTCCTTCTTACAAGGATCTTTTCCAAACGCATATTTAGGGTTTCCGGCTTACAAGGGTCCTTTTCAAAAGCATATTTAGGGTTTCCTTCTTTCATACTGTTAAGGATCCTTTTTCCCACCGGATTTTTGAGTTTGGGGGTCTGGCCTGATGATTGAATTCTCATGCCTTTTTGTGGGGCTTGGGCTCACTGGCTCAAAACCCAATGCAACAAAAGTTGACACTTTCAGAATCGACTCCATTTTAAGAACCCCAAAAGTTAAAAAGTTGAGTTTACAGCCAATAAGTGGGCGAGTGTCAGTGTCAGCATTCGGGCTGCTTCGGCTCCCTGTACCTGTCGGGTACCGGGGCTTGGCGGGAGGTATCTAAATAAACTTGATTCATCCAACAGAAAGATAATAAGCCCAACCCAGATAACCCTAAGCCCAAAACCCTGCCCCCCTAACACGGAAACCCTAGCAACTTCTAAACCTGATCCCGAAAATGTACTGTTAGCACAAAACACCGACCAATTGAAATCTACTAGGAACTCCCAATGAGGAACGCTGTGTTGACCACAATACTAGCCCCGAGCGCTAGGTCATGCTAGCTCTAACAGTAACCCGTAATCCTGACCTCACGCTCCTCCCCGTGCCTTAGATTAGACGAAGGTCACGTGAGACAGCTCCTTGGCTGTCTTCGTGACCCACATCTCGTCCTTACCACAGAGCGCTTCAAGAAATCTCAGGGTCAGGGTCTCGATGAGGGTTACTTGAAGGGTGTCTAAGTGGATTTAGGGTTCTCTGTGGAGCGATTTGGGCTCTTGTTAAGACATATTGATTGGAAGCTGCCATAGTCAGGACACAGCATTGCTCACCATGGATTCCCCATAATAAGGATCGGCACAGTACTACGAGTATTCATGATAGATGTTTCCCTTACCCTAAGGCTCAAAATGGGCCAAAAGCCTTATATTATATGGTCTTTGGGCCCAAAAGCCTTAAAAACCCTGAACCCTAAACCCTAAACCCGGCATTAGAGCCTTAGGGTTAAATTCTTTCACCAGAATCCCAGAAATGAGGCCTTTTGGGGCCCTCGGGTCCTGGAGTTGTTGAACGCAAGTACCCTCGCCCACACAAGGTTGCCCTTTTCAAGTATGGTAGGGATACATACATAATATGTATATATATATATATATGTATATATATATACATATATATATACCTCAAAATGCGATTGGTTTTCTACTCAACTACTCAGCTGAAAGACCACAGCTTGAAACTTCCACGCCCTCAGCTATAAACGGACTTTAGCAGACGCGCCAGAGTCTCCAAGTTCAAGCTTTCAGATTTCAAGCCCATACAATAGGCACAAACCCGAAACCCAAAATCCTTGACACTACCCTTTGTGACAGGCTGCTAGCGTCTGATTGTGCGCGGCGTCGACAAGTCGGAAGCCTCCAAGAGCTTGAGGTTTGCGGTTTATAAGGTGCAGGAGCGATCCGAGGTACTTCCGACTTTCCCTAGGGCTCCAGTTACTTAGATAATAGGTTGCTAAGCATAATATGTGTGTATATATATATATATATATATACATATGTTTACTTCTGTTTAGGCAACCCGCGAGTAGCTCAGATGGGGATTTGCCGACTTGACTTACATACCTAAAGCGCAGTACAACTTGTAACATGAAATGCTAAACCTCGTCCAACAAGAAAGGCTTCAAACCACAACGCTTCCTGTTTGGGTGGTTGTCAAAATTATGGTCCCCTGTTGGGCACCCTAAACATTAGGTGCCATAAAATATTAAGGACCCAAAAAGAGGGACCCTAATTTTGACAACCACCCGTTTGTCATCTCCTGCTACAAGAACCCGAAAGGTCCAAGATATACTTATAGGGTATTTTGGGGGTCTAGGTATATACCATAATGATACTTGGACCCTTTGGGCAATGGCTTCAGCCCGAAACTCTCTGGGCGCATCAAAGCGACGCAAGGTCGAGGCGTTGACGACGTCGAGAAGGCCAAGTGCCATGACATCGGTGGCGAAGCTGGCCGGATCTTGGGTCAGCTTTTACATAGGTTTTTAAACCTATGGTTTTGAAGTGGTGCTGGAGCATTAGGGTGTTGCTTTGTTAGGATTTACCCTGACGGGTTCACGACATGAATGCGGGCAACTTTAATTTGGGGTTATCTCCAGCCTTGCGGCAGCAAGAGGAGAAGTAGCAGCACACGGAGTAGCAGTAGTTGTTGTTGTCGTCGCCGTGGCGGTGGTGGAGGTGGTGGTGGTGGTGGTAGGAGCAGTCTCAGGAGGAGGAGGAGGAGGAGGAGGAGGAGGAGGAGGAGGAGCCGGAGCAGGAGCAATTACGAACAGGAGCAGGGGTACAGTAGGATGACTGTGTTGATGCTGATGTTGATGATGACAGGAACGATTATGATGTTGTTGATTGATGATGATGATGATGATGATGATGCTGATGGCGATGATGATGACGGTGGTGATGACGACGATGATGGCATCCCTCGTCATGCCCCGTCAGCGGCATCCTCCGATCGTCAGCGCTGGCATGGCGAACCGTACTATTTGGGCAGGTGCATGCAGCATCTCTCACCGTCTGAAGTCCACCTTTCAATGATGAAATTTTCCGGAGCACAGGGCTTGTTGATCTCTGAAATAAAACAAGTCGGAACCACACTGGGTCAGGAAGGCCCTCAACAGATTTCTCTTCCTCGCCCTTGGGCGGGACGCAGATATCGTCACCTGCGCCGACGAACCGAGCGACGCTTAACGACTTGGGCTTCCAAGTTGCAAGGCTGGTGGCCCGGTTAAGAGTTTAGGGTTTAGGGTTTAGGGTTTAGAGTTTAGGGTTTAGGGTTTCGGGTTGCTTCGGGGTTCGAGCTTCGCAAGCATCTGAGCTGGTTTTAAAAAAGAGGCTTCGGCTTGGAGATGACGTTTAGTTTGCTGTTCTATGCTTCGGGCTGGTTCTTGTTGTTCCAACCGAGGTTTTTGTCCATCGTCCTGCGTGCAAGAGTACAGGAAGAAACCGAGTGCCGGTAACCGGCGATTCGATGAGAAAACCCACCCCAATCAGTACATGGAGGATCAAGGGACTTAGTGAACAAGGTTGCATTTCTTTGTTTATACGCTGTAGGTGTTATGCCTATCATGGCCTTACTCTTTATCCTAGTTTCTCAGTCCTACAATGTTCGAAGTAGAATCGAACCTAAAGCTCTAGAGCCTAAAACTCCTTTAGCCCCAAGTCGGAGGACCTCAGAAAAGCTTTCCCGGTTCAGGGCTTAGCGTTTAGAGTGGTTTAGGGTTTAGCGTTGAGAGCCGTTTAGGCCCAGACCTTCCAAAATCCCTTAATTAAGGAATATACCTTAAATTATAATAGGATCCCAAATATGAAGTAAGGTATATTCCTTAATTAAGGGATTTTGGAAGGTCTGGGGGGTTTAGGGTGTAGGGTTGCGGAGAGTTGGGTGATTCCCAAGGGCGAGGATGAACCCACGAAACCAAAAAGCCCCGAACCCCTGACGTTGACCCGGATCCCTTGGAACCTTAAGGACCCAAAGGGTCCTAGGTACTGTTATGGGGGATACTTCCCCAAATCATAATAGTAATTCCTATTATAGAAACCCTACATTCGACTATATCGGTACTTTGGACCCTTTGGGTTTGGAACCTCAAAAAAACCCCCGATTGAAGAGCCGCCTGTCGTCTCTGGACACTTCGGCGCGACCTTGTAAGCCATTTCCTGCGAATTCGGAGCCCAGGGGTTCCTGTGTCTACCCTAACGCTCCGTAGTAGTTCCCTAAACCCGGGGGGGGGGGTTAGGGGTGGGGCTTTAAAGATTTACCTACGGTCTCCATAGTAGTTCCCTTTTGGGGTTAACCCGTTTTATGGTTAGGATCCTATAATCGAGATTTTGGTTAACCAAAAAGGAACTACAATGGAGACTATAGGTAGGGTGCTTCAGGGTAGCGTGGTTGCTTCGCACCTGTGAAAGTGCCGAATACTAGCCGTAGTATCTTCGGGTTGAAGGATTTGGGGCGGGCTCTGCGGCATGGTACTTATAGTCTGGGCAGGTGAGGGTTTACGGCTTAAGCGTCGACGGGTTGAGGAGGGAAGATAATCTGAAGCCAAACCTCGCACGAGCCCACTGCTTTTGGTATCTACAACGCCACTCATGAAAATAACATCGTCCTCAGAGGCCGTGTGAGAGATCGATTCATGGTATGGTTACCAAATGACAAGTTACAGGTCACTTGCTCATCATGTAATAACCCAGTAACCCAGGAGCCCACTGTTTAGGCCTGAACCCTCATGCACTGCTGTAACTGGAGGCCTGTTTTGCCACAATCAGGCCCCTCAAAAACCGAAGTCATGCTCTTTTGCATGGTTCAGCTTTCAACAGTGCGGAGACACGAAACCCATTGGCAAAAACAGACACACCGAAAGCACAGGAGATGGGTGTCTGTAGACCCTGAACCACAAACCCGACAATTTCCACTACAGTACAAATAGACTGAGACATGACTATGTCGATCCCTACCTCTAGAGGGTTCTAGACTAAGGCTTCTACAGGCTTTATGGGCTTACTTGGAGGTTCACTTGGAGGTTCATGGGCTTATTACAGCTTAGGGCTAGGGTTTCGTGTCCAGGGTTTAGTCTACATAGTGCTTCCAACTGCGAGCCTTCGAAGGCTAGCTGCTCTGTACTCGCTATCGCGTGATGGGATTTGGCGAACTGTCTGAGCATACCCTGCAGGATGCATATGTTCCTCAAAGGGTCCAGGTACCCATATAGTAGCTACTTAGCAAGATCTTTGCACCCGAAATATATACTATGCTGTTACTTGGATGCTTCGGGTGCAGTTGTTATACTGAGACAGTAAAATCTCAGCGGCTTCGGATTTATGGCTTGTGCAGGGTTTAGGGAGTGTTGTCGCAAGCCGAGACACATCACATCCAGCACCGCCAGCAACAACTTGGATGAAGCCTTCTACATCCTGGCGTTCGTACTGGCCAGCACATAGGCTTCTATTTTAGAGGGTTTTTCCTGCATGTTGCACTGCAGTGTGACACTACTTGTCAGGAGCTTGCTGAACAAGGGGTCGGGGATGTTGTGAAATCTCTGTTGTTATGCGCTCTTGTAAAGAAGGCAGATATCGGTGCTACAGAGGGTGCATGTACGCTGCACGGTTGAGAACTTGAGTCTGTGGTGCTTTGTCCTACAGGGAACTCCAGAAAGTTGGAATATGGATTAGTGGTAGGATCCCCTATAATTTACCTTAAAGGGGTTACGATAATGATATTCCAACTTTCTGGCTTCTACTGTATTGTCATGCGACTGTCCGGCCTTGTACACTCGCATCTCGTTGGACGTGGCTTTTCCTGCTTGAACAGGCGGGTCGCGCCAATACCTTCGCCAGTCAGAGCAAGCCCGAGAAAAACCCAGACACCAAAGGGGGTAGTTGTCAAAATTTAGGTCCCTTTTTGGGTACCCAAAACAATAATATGTGCCGTACTATATTAGGGACCCACAAGGGGTCATAATTTTGACAACACCCATATGGCCCTGTGGTAAGCTGGGTCTGCTCGTACATAACCGTAGCAGTACGACTAGGTGTACCAGAGGCTGGCATGCTTGAAGGTTACAAGTTACAAAGCAAAGGTTTGCTTGCAAATGTCTCGAAGAATTTAGTGACACTGCTGGCTGCCCAGGGCACCGGCGTTGGTCATCGCTGCTAACCCACCAGAAACTAACACCGCCATGGACCATCACCACAACCACAGCACCAGGACTTCTTCCAGCTGTGCAGTACTCAAATCAAAACTGCGGTTCAAGGGATCTAACCTGGGCTGAACCACGCGGAACTGTTGGAGCGGGCACCTGTGCGCGTGCCCGGCAAAGTAAAGATCGACGCCATACTTCCTGAGCAAGGAGCAGAACCCCAGGCTGCAGCTGTCGGTTAACCCAAAGGGTCGTATGTACTGTCATGGGGAATACTTCCCCAAATCATAATAGCAATTCCTAATATAGAAACCCGACATTTTACTATATCGGTACTTTGGACCCTTTGGGTAAGTGTGCTGACTCCATGTCAGCACGATATACAACTTCAAAATGAGTTGCCCATGACGGGAGACATGGCGCTCCCATGATAATGCATGTTGTGTCACGCAAATGGGTGAACATGTATGTCACCGCCGCCATGGTTGCCGCCGTGATCATCACATTCGACTTCGTCGTCATCACAAGTTTCAGCAGCATCGCCGCGGTCATGATGATCCTCACTGCCAATTAACGTCATACTTAATCATCAACAGCCCCATCAAGAACGAACGCACAGCAAATCGATTAGGTGGCAGCTTGCCCAACAACAGCTGCCGCAGCAGCAGCAGCAGCAGCAGCAGCAGCAGCAGCAGTAATTAATAGCATTGTAATCGTCATCCCCACCGACGTTATCATTTGCATACCAGTCTCTCGCACAGCGACGATAGTGAGGATAGTACGGAGCGATATACGAAGAAAAGAGGAATAACAATAAAGCCGCAGTGAATTACCACTGAAAGAGCAGTGCAGACTTGTTGACACAACTCCTTGCTGCAACGGTGAGAAGAAACAGGTTACTTTACTGAGACTACCCATGCGGGACAGCTTCTGCCGTACATCCCGTATATCCCTGTTGCAGTTGATGATGATGTTGTTGGTGGTGATGGTGGTTGTGGCATTGCTGGTGATGGTGCTGGCAGAGGTGCTTGTGGTGTCGGCATTGCTGGTCCCGTCGGCGCGGAGATGATCTATCTCATCCTTATGTTGATGCCGGTCCTCATTACCATATGTGCCGGATGCGTTTCTGTGCCTATTCCAAACAACAGCCCTTCCAACCCTTGAGGTATTGAACGTGAGCTAGATTGGTGCGGCTTCTAAGAACAGCGTTCATGATTGCTGGCTTTACTCGACCATCTCATTGAGTACTATCAATACTGTCTGTATAGCGCTTAGCAGTTTAGCGCTTGATCTGTCCACTAGATACTCCGAGCAGCAGAAACGCAGCGATTCTTGATGTCTTGACGAGATGCTAGGTCCGTGATACAAGTCTTCGGGGCTAAGGAGGAAACTTGGCAGGCACCAGGTTCGAAAACCAACCACGTCCAAGAAGGACTGCGATTGAGGGATTTAGGGTACAGAGTTTCGGGTTTAGGGTGCACGGCATTGGGCTTAAAGCTTCGGGTTTGGAGCGTGGGCTATGGGGATACGGACATCTGGTTTATGGTTGGGTTTCGGATCCAGGCATGCGGGAATGGTGACGAACTTGCAAGCCAGTTCTGCCTGGTCCTACAGAGGTCGCCACCTGCAGTCCCGTGAATGCTCTGCTTGCAGCCAGGCCACTCAAAGAGTTCGCTGACGCCGGAGTGCTTGATGCTTTTCTTAGTTGGGAATTTCCGAAAATAGGGGACCCCCATACAGTACCCCAAATTGTAGGATCCATATTATTAAGATGGCCCCTCGCCTGATAACTCTATGAAAACCACGAACAATAAAAATGGAAAAGGAATGAAAAAATAATGGAACCAAAAATCAAAACAAGAGACCAGGACCGACACAGGGAATGGAAAAAACACAAAAAAAAACTAAACCAAATATGGAAAAAAAACAAAAATAAATCAAACGCAAACAAACACAAACTGTCAGGGCCAGGGCATCAGGGGCGACAGGTTCAAAAAAGGACCACCCTGGACCAGCATTCTGAGTTTGTTTTTTTTTCCCATTTTTTTTCCATTGCGTGGCCCCGTCCCAGGTGGCCTCCATCCTGGAAAAACACAAATTCCCTGAAGCATTTGGAAAAAAATCAAAAAAAAAATGGAAAAATAATGGAAAAATAATGGAACCAAAAATGGAAAAGAAATGGAACCAAAAATGGGAAAAACATGAGATGGATCGGGGCCGCACGGGAACAATGGAAAAAAAAATGAAACAAAAATCAGATGCCAAGTGCACCCTGCAACCAAATCGGAGAAACATTGAAGTCAAAATGCCACGGGATTCCAATCCCATATTTTTTCCATTTTTTTCCCATTGCATGTTTGATTGTCTGAGTGCCTCGATTCCATCTGCAATCTCAAAATAATCCCATTATTTATTATTTCCCGAGATAATAACGTTAACAGGACCGGGACATCATAACCATATTATAAGGACCCCAAAATATGGTACCCCTAATGTTCGGAAACTTTCCGTTGCCACGGGTTCAGGGTTTTTCGGACCGTCAGGCCACAAGATGCCTTAGCATAGGGCTTTTGGGTGTAGATGTTGGTAGAATTGTGGGAACTATGGGGGGGGCAATTTTCGATCCCTACCCTGCCTTTAGTCTCCATTGTAGTTGCTTTTTGGGGTTACCTTGTAGGATCCTATATAATTGGTTAAACCAAAAAAAGGAACTACAATGGAGACTATAGGCAAGCCTCCAAACCAAGACTCTCCCAAAGTGACTCGGACCTTCCGACTGTCTGCAACTGGGATGCAAGTGGGCGATGACCGCCGGCAATAATCCATGGCCTTCTGCAGGTAGGTTCGGGTTTACGGTTTTGGATATGGGGTTTAGGGTTAGGGGGTTTAGGATTTAAGGGTTTAGGGTTCTATATATGAAGGAACATCATTATCCTCAAGCCCTGAAGCATGAATCATCATAAGTACTTTCTGAGGTTCACTTCAGGCAGTCCCCAGGACATTCTAGGCCCTGGTCCGGGCCCAGCCTTCATGCCAAGCGGTCTTAAAGATTTAATGTAGCCGCCTCAAGACTTATAACTGGAGCCGCCAGGGGACTACAGTTGTAGGTTTAGGCTTTAGGGGCTTAGGGTTTAGCGGTTTAGGGTTGTGCTTAAGGGTTTACTGTAGGGTTTCTCAGCTTCGGTTTAGGGAGCTCCTGCGACCGTATAAAGACAATCAGGGTACCCCAAAAGAGAGCCAGAACTGACAATGCGTTTAGGGTTTTAGGTTTAGGCTTTAGGGTTTAGGGATGGGGCAACACTCGAAATACGATGAGGCAGGGGGTTGGGGGTGTCGGGAAAGGAATAGTACCATGATCTTCTGAGGTTTCAGCATTTCGGGCATGCGGAGATGTGAGTTTTTGGGGTTTCGTGATTTCGTTTTTCGGCTCCAGGGATTTACAAGACCCTAAACCCTAAACCCTAAGGAACCTACCTTTTTAGGGCCCCCGATTATGATTTCTTTATATAAGTCACTAAAAAGGTAGGTTATTTGGGGTTAACCTAAACCCTGAACCCAAAATCACAGAATCAGCAATCGTTCCGGATCCCGTAGGTTGTGAATCCTAGAAACGTTGGCCACTGGAGCCCTAAGTGCCCTTAGTGGCATCTATAGTGTTCAGGGGTTAGGGTTTAGGGTTCAGGGTTTACCGATTAGGGGTTAGGGTTTAGGGATTACCGGTTAGAGGTTTAGGGCTTAGGGCTTTTTAGGGGTTTAGGGAGGTTTCCTATATGAACCCTGCAATTTTGGGGTTATAGGCCCGGGGTTTCTTAATCAGGTTCCTACATTACCCCGACAATCCACCTTAAGGTGCTGTAAGATGCTTTTCTCCTTGATCTTCCCCTACACGACTTCTTTTAAGATAAGCCCTAAGCTAGATTCCCCAGGATCCGAAAGCACCCACAAAATCCAAGGAGCCTCCCGAAGCACGAAGAGACGCAAACCAGAACCCTAAAGCCCGAAACTTTAAACCCCAAAGCCACAAACTCCAAACCTTAATGGAACCCTGATCGAACCCTCACCCTAAACCCTAAAACCCTAAACCCTAAACCATAAGCCGAAAAGACTTGAACGTTTCAACCCCAAAGCGGCGCCTGAGCCCCGAATTTCGTGCAGCAACGGCTTCCTGCAAGTCTTCCTGCGGGATGGCGGTAGCCGTTTACATATGGTCCCCCGGTAATTTCACTGTTATTGTAGTAATAGCTGAAATAACTATATCAACTTTATACTACGAGTTATACTCATACTAACACGAACACCGATGCACATACGGTTAATACTAATACGAATACAAGTTGTAAGCTAGTTCTAGTACGAGAACTTACAGTCACAAAAATGTTAGCCATATGATTCAAAATCCTATGTTCCAATTGTTCAGGCCCTTGTAAGGAATGAATTTCTTCTGTGTAGACTTCAAACTGTTCGGAGTCATTTTTTGCTGGTCTATAGATGCCACCCGAAAGACACATGCCAAAGCACCGTCATCTCCGAAGCTCTGACTAGCTAAATTCAACATGAGACTTCGGGTTTTCGGGTTGCTTGTTTTTTGCTGTATTTAAACTCGATGCTCATGACTCGGCGTGGTATCGGGTCCCTTTTGATCGTTACATGGACTGCGACCTGCCTTCCGAGCCACGTATTTACACAAGTAATAGCATTTGATGGAGCCACGCTTTCTTCGAGATCCAGGTTAAGTCGTAACGCTCTGCGCCCCTGAAAGCAGTGGCCCAACGATGCTCTACACGCACAGAACCAAATCTCTATACCTAGCGAAGGAGTCTAGTGACAAATACACAGAGTCATAATCCGTTCTCAGACTGTCTCAGCAGGACGGAATGCTCTGGCCAAGACAATGAGTTTGCAGTACAACGAGGAATCCCTGTTCTGTTTCTCGACGCGGATGTACATGAAAGGAAAAGTTCCAGGAGAGAAACGGCCGCGGGCCGTTGAAATATTTGACCCGAATCATGTTAAGTAGGCCACGAGAATATGCAGGTAAGGATTGCAGCCATTTACAAGGCCCACCCGTTCACGCCAATGTAATTCTCTTTGCAATTTGATACCGGGCTTCTTCTTAGATGGATAGATAGATGCAAGGAGCTATGTTGGAGGGTCCACGTAGAGGGTATGAGCTTCAACATGTCGGCTTGAAAACTTGGGCAGTCCATAAAACCTCTAGACTCTAAACCATACAGTCCAGAAGACCTCAAGACCCCTTGCCAACCACATAAACACTATCAGCCCTAAACCCTATAAACCTTGGTCACACGACATCGGCTCGTGCTGCGGCCTCCAGCCACCTCAAGTACTCACCTGGGCCATTCTCTTAAAGAGCTTTGAAGCCGATTCAGTCCCGCTTCTTTTGTAGCGTTTTAGGGCTTAGGGTTTAGAGGGTTTGAGTCAGGCCTCAGCGTTTCGGGTTTAAGGTTTTAATTCGGATTTAGGGTTTTAGGGTTTAGGGTTTGGGGTGGGTGCCAGGATTCGGATCCGGCTTCCAGGGTTGTGGTGTCTTGTTCAAGGGCTCAGGGTCTGGGACAGTCCAGGATTTGAAAGTTGAGAATTGACCCGCCTTCCCCTTAGTTCGCTAGGACTTCAAAAACTTTCAACTGATGCAGTCCATAACTTGTATCAGGATGGGATCAAGACTTGGCAGCATAGAAGAGTTTTGCGAAGTGTGGTTGGCCGGACGATGCATGCACAACCGGGGCTTCGTCTTCTGCGTTCTTGCTAAGGGTTTTAGTTTGAGTTACCATAACAAGGAAACCATAAATTACTTAGGCTAGATCCCGCTTATTTTCAAGCCTAAGTTAAACTCCTTAACAAG
This sequence comes from Symbiodinium sp. CCMP2592, assembly GCA_905221615.1. Taxonomy (NCBI): domain Eukaryota; class Dinophyceae; order Suessiales; family Symbiodiniaceae; genus Symbiodinium; species Symbiodinium sp. CCMP2592. The sequence goes on from CAJNDT010001779.1 coordinate 172,075, forward strand.
AACCAATGGTTTGAAGCACGAACAATAGAGAAGGCAGCGGATTCAGATCGGTATGCAGTCCCACACTTAAGCTTTATGACTTACAGTAGAAGCCGGAAAGTTGGAATATCGTTATCATAAACCCTTTAAGGTAAATTATAGGGGATCCTGCCATTATTTCATATTCCAACTTTCTGGAGTTCCCTTTATTGCGATGAGAGTGTATAGGGTTAAGCTAAGTGCTTCCATGATCTGCTGCACGGATTTGGAACAGAGGTAGCTTTGCAAGCCTGAGCCCGCATCCCAATCTCTGCGGATAGATCCAAGAACATCCGGCGAGATCCCTGCCCACATAGAGCGGAATCATGAAGGTTTGAGCTGAATGAAATCCAAATCCCTAAACCCTAAACCCTTCCAATCCAGGAAACATGTCTGCTCGAATTCAGGGGTCTGGACGTATGGCTACAGAGTTGCTGCATACGAGTACCACGAACTAGACGGTCAACCCAACCCGGAAACCCCACACCCTACAACTCCGAACCCTCCTTCCTGAAGACCCAAGCCCAAAATCCTCCCTCCAACCCCTAAACCCGAAACATTACAAACTTTAGGGTTGAGGGTTTAAAAAGCTGAGGGTTTAGGGGTTGAGGGTTGAGGGTTTAGGTTTAGGGCCTACCTCCAAACTCCGAACCCTCTGAGAGGCCCCGGCCATCGGCGCCAAAATGGCCTGCCTTTAACCAGGAGAAGTGGCCGTCGCCTCCATGGTGTCGCTGTGGGTTTGGGGTTTACATGCGCCCGCGACAAAGATACCGTTTTAAGAGATGATTATGCATATGCATATATATGTATATGTATGTGTGTATATATATATGTGTGTGTGTGTGGATGGGGGTATCCGAACATAGGGGACTTAAAATGGTACCCTAAATAGTAGGGTCCTTATGAAAAGCACCCCCCCCCCCAGATAAGTTTTCGGGGGCCCACATTTCTGCATGGTAAGAGATGGATGAGGGTTTTGGGGGTTCATAATAGGGTGTGGTGCTTAACAACTTAGAGCGATTGGGGCTTTGAGGCTAAAAAGGGCGTTTGGCTTGTTGACTTCTACGGTTCAGGGTTTAGGGTGTATGCCCTGTCGGGTCCATTATGTAAATTATAGGGTTATAGTTATAGTGCTTGTGCGATATGGGGTTCACGGCCCAGGGGTAGTTGCTTGTGAATTCGCATAGACATGTACTCTGAACAGGGGTCGGTGATGTGTTGCTCACCCTGCTATTGCCTCTAAGAACCTGAAAAATGTGACAGATGCAGGATTTCGGGTTCCGGGCTCACAGTTTTTAAGGTTTTAGATTTGGAGCTGGCCGGGCTATCAGGGTACGGTTCAACAACTTCTGTGCAGTTCAACCCGTGGCTTTGATGATCATGGCTTTCTGCCCCAAGCCGGGCCTGTGTCTGTCTCCTCTGCACCCGGAAAGTCCGTCTCGGTGTTGATGGAAACGAAATGCACCGGTCCAACCTGTCTTTCTCGGTTATGGCATGGAACACGATGAAGCGTTGCAACTTTAGGGACTGCTTTGCTGGGTTTGCGGTGACTCTTCCTGGAAAAGCGCTCGGGACAGCTACATCTGGATAATTATCCACGAGGAAACAGCGCACAAGGAGCTAATTGTGGCTGCATCAAGTTCACAAACCTTTGAATTCACCGGCGGTTGGTGGTGTGGTGCTTAGTTTCTTTGTTCGCCCAGATCGCGCCTACAGATAGATAGAAAGCATCACAAGGGCTCAGAATCCCCTACGTAGCATATACATATCTATCTTCCATCTATGATATATATATATATATATATATATATATATATATATATTTATGTATATACACACATATAGGCGCATGCAGCTTATCATGGAACAACATTGCCCATGCTTCGAACCTACAGGCAGCTGAGGCTTGGGGCTGAGTTCGCGTCAACAGCAGTCCCTGTAGTTAGTGCGTGGGGCCTGAATTCCAAACTAGGGTTTAGGGTTTAGGGTTTAGGGGTACCAGAAATATCGGAGACTTTCGCAGCCCGGCAAAAATCTGACACTCACACCACTTTGTCAACTCTGACATCCCTTATGCTGAGCTTCCGGCATTGAAGCTGTACCACATGTTGGCCCGTCCTTAAGATGACAAATATGTACCAGTATAGGTAGTAGTTTGGAACGGCAGGGGATTTTGGTAGCAGTGTGCCGTGTGCCAGGCTGGTTTGGTGTGCATGAAGCTTACTTGAGCACCGTAGATGCCTCGTGACATTTGGAAAAGCCTCAACCTCCGCGAAAACGAAGACACGCATCAAACAGTATGTGGTCGTAGTCTCCAAGAAGTGAAGACAATAGATCACACTACACGGAAGAGAGATGGGATTAGGGTTCGCTTTTCCGGCTTGCCCTGCAACCCATGTCAATGTACCTTTGTCAAGCATCTACTTCGGCCTCAATCAGTGTAAGAAGATGCTATATATATATATATATATATATATATCTATATATATATATACACATTTTTTTTAAGTTGTTCATTCTGGACAGACCATGATGCCCGGTCATCCTCTGAGCCTAAAAACGTTCCTCTAGATCGCAAAAATTCGTGGCTGAACACGACCAAGCTTCCGCCACTGGTCTTGGAGGGCATGTGCCATCGGTGGTTGAACCTATAAGCACGGGGGAATTCAAGTTCGGCAGTCGGGAAAGCCAACGTAGGGGCCTGAACAATTAGAATGGGGTTTGGTGTAGGGTTTATGCAAGGATACTCATTATCAGTTCGCACTATTCAGAGTTTGATATTGCTTTTTAGCACCTTCGACCCCGACTGGTGTGCAAATCACGGCTTGAGGGATTTTTGTGTTCCAGAGCCTCCACCATGTTCGTATACTAGAGACTCATTATGAACCCCCAAGCCCCCAACAGCAGTCCACAGCCCACTGAGGAGCCGAGCGCGGTGAAGTTCATCAGCGCACGGCCCAGGAAGGGGTCCGCCAACTCAGCTCGTGGCTCTGGGAAAAAAAAGTTTCAGGTTTGGGGTTTAGGGTCTGAGATTTGGGTATAGGAGTTGCTTTTGGGATATTGGGATTCTTATTTTGAGGTGGAAGTTCTTGCAGCCTTAAAGAACATTGGTTTGGAAGATGTTTCCTAGCAGAAGCCTATGGGGTCTTCAAGGCAGTAAAGACCCAAAGGGTCCTATGTACTGTTGTGGGGGATACTTCCCTAAGTCATATTTAATAGTAATTCCTAATATGGAAACCCTACATTCTGCTGTATCGGTACATAGGACCCTTTGGGAAACTGGTACCCTCCATTGCACTTCGGCTTTCGGCTGCCAGATGTCAAAAGAGCCTAGCCATGAACTGGTGAGCCAAACAAGGACAAATCGTCTTCATTGTAGTCTCTATTATAGGATCCTGACCATAAAGCTGGTTAACCCCAAAAAAGAACTACGATGGAGACTTTCGGGAGACTTCATTGCAGAGGTTACAGAGAGGTCCACTTGTACCTGCAACCATACAACCCAAGGGATTAAGCATCAAATCCCAACTCCTCTAGTGGCCCCAAGCTAGTGGTGTGTTTCGCTTAGCTTCTGTTTTGTGCTGTGTGCATGGCCCTCTGAGGGCTGTGATTTAATCTGGGGAGTTGAATAAGGTGCAACAGAGCTGCCGTAGGTTCGGTAACTTCCGGAAGCTTACTGAATGAGGAGGATCGGTAATTACATGTCACCTTGCAGTACTTTCAACAAGACCGGCTAAAGCCCCCTTTACAATGTGCCCGATACAGCCATCGCGTAGTAATCATTACATGGGCTCGTGGGCATCTCTGCAGCTCCGTGACGCACGCAGGGCTGTGGCATTCGGACTCATGGTTACCTGCGAATGCAGACATGGGAAACTGAGATATCGTGAGCTTCCCACGGGTCCTTTTCAGAGTCAGGGTAGACGCGAATGTCCCCAGTTTCCGGGCAGCATACAAGGCACAGGCAAATTCGCATGATTGTGCCCAGTGTACAGTGCGAAATCAATACCAAGTACCCAACCTATGTAACGTTTTCGATAATTAGCTAAATAACAGTAGAGAGCTTGGGGGACTTGTACCATAAGCACACTATGTAACCCAAAGGATAATCATCATACTGGTCATGTTGTTGTCGCCATTACTGCAGCTTGACGGGGCTCTTTGCTCTCCCCTTTGATTTAGCATTCTCGGGCTCAAGGCAAGCACGCTTCGTCAATAGAGACCAACTTTATTTCCTGCTGTCTCCTGTGCCCTCACCTGTGACGGCAGGCACCTGCACCATCTACTGCGATGACAGCAACGCTTGAGTGCTGGATCTTAGGATCTCGCAGACAGACCGTTGGGTATGCCTGGTAGAATTGCTGACGGCCCACGCGGTCACTTTCACTGCCTTGTGGTTTGGCATCTCTGATGTGGGGCTGGTTCCTGTTGCTGTTAAGGCATGGAGCTCTTGCAACCCTCAGAATTGAAGCCGTGGGGCCCGGAGACACCATGTAGGGCATCGTCGAGGTGAGGTTCTGTAGCCAATTCATGTAGCCGTTGTAGGACTGGCGGAGGGGCACTGGCGAAGATTAGTGTGATTCATTGCGGGCTTTTATTCCAAATTCTTCCTCAGCATACGTATGTCCCGCTCTCTCTCTCTCTCTCTCTCTCTCTCTCACTCTCTCTGTCTCCCTCGCACTCTTCATCTCTCTCTCCGTCTCTCTCTCTCTCTCTCTCTCTCTCTCTCTCTCTCTCTCTCTCTCTCTCTCTCTCTCTCTCTCTATATATATCTGTCTATCTCTGTCGATTTTTATACATATGTCAGTGTATGCATGCATGCATACATGGATGCATTCATGTGTATGTATGTGTATATATGTGTGAGTGTCTGTGTATATATACATATATATATATATACACATAGAATTATATGTCTGCGTCTGTGTGTGTGTGTGCGTGTGTGCATGTGTGTATATATATATATATATATATATATGCATGTGTGTGTGTGTATGTGTGTGGGTGTGTATGTCTGCATGTACTTATATATGTACATACGTGTGTGTGTGTGTGTGTACGTGCGTATGTAAGTATTGATGTATGCATGTATGTATGTATTGTTGAAAAAATGCTGGTGGTGAGTGGTGATTACGTGAATCCTTGGCTACCCCCCAATCGTGAACCTTTGAATTTAAACAACTCTAAACCTAATTCGCAGCGCCGTCAGGAAGCACTCAAAACCACCTGGTCCTAACCCCGAACCCTACCCCAAATCCACCATCTTGGAATCCTGACCCTAAGACCAGCAACAATCCCCAAAATCATCTTCTGCTCTGAACCCTACACCTTTTGTGGAAATGTCTGTGGAAACCCTGAAACCCTCTTGTAGGGAGCATTGAAGACATTCCGAAAGATGCCGAAAGCAAAACGAACCCCTGAGCATGGGCTCTCACTTAGGAACTTAACTAATATAAGTTGGCAAGTATATGTGGAGTTATATGTGTGTAAATATATACATGCATGCACACATATTATTTGTATGCATTTGTACACATAAGTATAGACATACATATGTATACATATCAGCACATACATACATACATACATACATACATACATATATGTGTGTATGCACATATACACAAGCTTACACACGCAAACACACACACACACAACCACATGCACATGGACATACACATTCGTTCTCACATGCATCAGCATTCACATGCACATGTACATACGCAGACGCATATGAATATACACATGCGTGTACACAGATACATACATATACTGTATGGACGTGTAACACATTGAGATATACATACTTATAATACAAGCACAACACACACGCAGATACAAATACATGACATTACATTACATTCCCTTAACATGCAATATGTCACTGTCACAGTACAGTGCGCAAATTAGAAATCGGACTATGCTACAGTAGCATACATTACTGGACATAAATTACATGCATGCATGAATGAAGGCAGGCACAGACCTGTAGTCAATCATGCACAGTCGCGACCCATGATTACTGAGGAACTATTTTCTCATAATGTAATTGTGTGAGTATAGTATAGGTGTAGATACAGATATAGATATATAGGTTTATGTACACACACACACACGTGTATAAGCATGGAGGTACATACACACATTACATACTTTGACATATGCATACACAGAGATGTGCATACACTTAAAGTATACAAGAATATGCACAACGCGTATATACACATATGTACGTATACGCATACTAATAACATATAACATGTGCATATACACAGCATGCATATACATACACATATATGTATACATCATTGTCGACGTTCATGCAATTCTTCTCATGATGATACAATAGCATTGGTTTTTCAATAACCATCCCAGCCTCTTCGTAGGTAAACCTGACCAGGGTCTCTGGCTTAGGGTTCAAAGGCTTCTGTTTGCCGATCCGCGTTTTTTGGGTTTGGAGCTTCGTGAGTTCGGAACTGAACTTTGATAGGTTAGCTTTAACTTTAACAGCAATGTATCAGATTGTACATCTCACCTCGGCTTCTAAAACCTGAACCTCAAGACCCTACTGAAATGCAGCCTCTTCCGAATCCCCAGTTGTAAGTAACGCTACAGCAACAAAGGTCAGCGCAGTTCTACAGTAATCGAGGACCATCGTCGCGCCATTCTTTTCCGGGCACCAATGACCCGTGGTGCGGCGATTGCAATATGAGAGCTGCGCATGCTGAGTGTCGCGACTGGTAAACCCGATCCTGAACCAAATCGCAACATTGCCTACCTAAACCCGGAATGACCTACATTTTTTAGGACTTATAAAACGAAGTCATAATAAGGAACCCTAGAAAGGTAGGTTCTTCAAGGTACTCCCTATACCCTAAACCCAAACCACCTTATTGGCGCATGGGCGTAGGAATCGTCCATGTAGCCAATGTCACCCACGTGCCAGATGAAGTCCTTCGCCACGCTTCGAGTGGTGAGACTTTCCAATCCAGACCCTGTGACCCTCAACCATATACCCCAACATCCGAGATACAAAATCCAGGACTCTGTTTCCAAACTTCAGTTGAACGGGATGGGTGCCTTATTTTGGGGTCCTTATAATAAGGATCCTATTCTTTAGGGTACTATATTAGGGTCCCCCCCTTTTCCGAAACTCTAAACCCTAAACCCTTATAGATGCCTTACAGGAACCCTTATGGTACCATTTAAAGGAACCCTACTTAAAGGATCATGGGACTTAGTAAGTAGGTTATAATTGGGGTTATAAGTCCCCTAAGTGGGGTTATCCTAATGAGAACCAAAATATAACCCTAGTTACTAAGTCCCATGATCCTTTAAGTAACCCCTAAACCCTAAACCCTATAGATCCCTTTAAGGAACCCTTATAGATCCCTTTAAGGAGCCCTTTAAGGAACCCCTACAGTTACTAAGTCCCATGATCCTTTAAGTAGGGGCCCCGGGGTCCCCCTGTTTGAAGCTACGGGGAGAGCAGTCTGAGCTCCTTCCACATCCCAACCCCAAGGAGCTAAGGCCTGGGATCACCTGCAAGCCCTAGACCTTCCAAAATCCCTTAATTAAGGAATATGCCTTAATTCATATATTTGGGATCCTATTATCATTTAAGGTATATTCCTTAATGAAGAGATTTTGGAAGGTCTTACCGGTTTAGGGGTTCAGGATTTTAGGGGTTTAGGGGTTCAGGGTTTAGGGGTAGGATTTAGGGAGTAGGGTTTTAGGGGCTTAGGGATTAGGGTTTAGGGGTCTTCTTTTCAATTACCAACACAGGGATCTATGGCAAGGCCGGTTTAGGGGTTTAGGAGTTTAGGGTTTAGGGATTGGGGTTTAGGGGTTTTATTTCTTCTTGTCGGGTATCATGGGGAACTAAAGGTTGACCTTTTTGGTTATGTAGGTATTATATAGAGACTATACTACCCCAGAAATGGGTTTAGGGATTAGGGTTTAGGGGTTTTATCTTAAATTACCAACATGGGGATCTATAGTAAGGGTTCCTTTCAGGGTTTAAGCTAGGTTTAGGGTTCTACACCTTGCTCTTAACCGTCATAAGTTAATCTTTTGGTATCCAGGTTTCGGCTTTACAAAACGTGCACTGTGGGTGTATACCGGGGTTCGAATGGCCCAGCTCAAGGCTGCCCATTAGACACACACTACCTACACTACCTAGAGGCTCATACCCCTACCCATTGTTTAGGATACCTAATTTTATGGGTAGGATCGATTGTATAGAAATGTAGATACCCTAACTAACCAGTGGTTTGGGGGGTTCCCTTGGCTCTTTAGCTTCTTATTTAATAGGGATTATCATCATCCCTGGCTCCTTAGCTCCCGTAATATCAATGGATACCCTAAAACAGGGTAGGGTATGAGCCTGCTGGTACTCAGAAGCAATCTAAACGCATCTGCGAGGCGATAGACTTGTCGTCTTTCCTGAGCCCGACCGAATGCTTCCGCTTGCTAGAGGCTTTGAATCGCAATCTCGCTGCTGATGTATAGGGTGTGGGGTTTGAAGTTCAGGGTTTTGGGATGGGAAGCCAACAATTACACTAAGAGATAGTGTTAGGGTTTTTAGTCTCCAGAGCCTGGGATCCATGCTTGCTGTCGAAAGTCCCAAAAGCCCTACCCCTGAAATACTCCCTAAACCCAAAGCCTTGAACTCCGCAAAGCGCGAGCATTAGAAGGTGCAGGCTTCTGCATCTTAGAGTTCAGCTATATGAAACCAGGAGGGGCTTTGGATTGGCAATGTAAGGCCGACGTCTGCATGCTCCCATGAACTAAGCAGCCATCGAGCTCGATCGTTAACAAAGCCGGTGCTCATAAGCCCGGGTCTAATCTAGGTATCGTCGGAACACTCCGATCCCAAATACCTCGTAAACCTTAAACCACTCGCCACCAATGTAATTAGTTAGGAAAACTTCTCGAAGCAAACTAATTTAACTGCAAGCGTACATACGCATGTCAATAGCGGAGGCACTCACAAAAGAGAAAAGATGACAGCACAGAAAACGACTATGCCGGGAATCTCGTTTATCACTATCTGCGCACCGTCAGACTCGCAACCTTCAGCCCTACAGTAAAAGCCAGAAAGTTGGAATATGATTATCCTAAACCCTAAATGGTAAATTATAGGGATCCTACCATTAATCCATTTTCCAACTTTCTGGAGTTCCCTTTAAACCCCTGTAAGCATGACGAAGACCAAGTTGCCATTTCTCCAGGGTTGCTCGGCTCAGGGTCGCCGACCATTTCCTCGTGGGATGTGCCATTCAGTATTAACCCTAAGGGTCCATGTACTCATATAGTACATACATTGGCCTTAATGTAGTCCCTATATAGGTACTTTGAGGCTCATGTATCTCTATATATAGCTACATGGACCCTTAGGGTAAGTTCCTATAGTCTGCATTGTAGTTCATTTTTTGGTTAACCAAAAACTCTATAATAGGATCCTAACCATAAAACAGGTTTAAACAAAAACGGGAACTACAATGGAGACTATAGGTAAGTTCAAAACAGGCTAGAGGCATAAGCTCCGCGACAGCTTGTCAAAACTCATAGAACGCAAGACACCAAGCTTCCAAAAGGACCGATACCAATTCGGTATGTGCCCAAACCAAAAATTCCAAAACGGCCAAAACCTGAATTAAGTCCTAAATCCCGAACATCTGATGCATTTGCTGCCCAAGGTCTTCTCCAGACCATGCAAGGTGATCCACATTGGCCTCTGATTGCTGTCCTCCCAACCTGGGACTGATATATGGGGGCCCAATAACCCAGACCTTCCAAAATCCCTTTATTGAGGAATATACCTTAATTCATATTTGGGATCCTATTATAATCTAAGGTATATTCTTTAATTAAGGGATTTTGGAAGGTCTGGGAATAATAAATCACTAGAATAAGTTGCGGGGTCTATTGCAGTAGAGCTACATAATAAGGAAGAAAGGAAAGACTACCACTAGCCAGAGAACCGTCTACATAAGGGGTGTGCGGGCCAGGGCTCAACATAAATTCTAGGGCTGCAGGGTTTGAGGTGCCTGAACCCTGCCCAATAAATCTGGTTCAAACGTTCGGGTATCAGCCTTTGGCTGGAGGGTAGAGTGTTGCGAGACAAGGCTGTTTTCTTTATGCGACAAGCCTCGGAATGGTCAGCCCTGAATTCTAAACCCTAATTGCCTCAGTTTCAAGGTTTACCGTTCATAGACTGCCTAGACTCCCATATTTTGGCCTTCCATCGATGTGCATCAACGCATTTACAGTTCCAGAAACCTCAGAAGCCAAACGGTTCAAGGTTTAGGATCTTGTGTGTTGTGTTCGGAGCTTTTGGTGTAAGGCTAAACCCTAAGGGTCCATGTAGCTATATAGAGATACATGAGCCTCAAAGTACCTATATAGGGACTACATTAAGGCCAATGTATATACTATATGAGTACATGGACGCTTAGGGAAAGGACTAGAGCCTTCAATGATGCTCGGGCAGAGGGCCCATGTCTCCGAAGACGGCCATCGAGAAGGCCGCTTTGTTGTCTGCAGCTGCGGTGGTGAAGGAAAAGACCTGCACGTGTTTCCCTTAAAAAAGGCCCTTATAGTACACTGCAAAGGGTACCCTCGACAGGGGGTCCGGGGATCAAAGTTTAGGATGTTAGTAGCAGTTCAAATTATGGATGTTTCTAGCAGTAGCGTTTGAATCATGCGGAGAAGGGTCATGCAAAAAACATACATGACAAATCAGCACTACCTGGGGCTCCAGGTACGCAAACTTTGGGCTGGAATAAAACCTACTATTACCAGGACCCTCCTTGTACCATCAAATAGGGGTATATGGTCCCAAACAAGGGGCATTTAGGGTCTAATAGAGGGTAGATGGAGGGACTAGGTAGGGAACCCTATAAACTGCTAAACATCATCGTCGCAGCGCATTTTTGGTCCTCTCGGGTATGAAGAAGGATACGGGCTAATTACAACACCTGACCCTAAACCCTGATTTAATCCCAGTGCCACGGCTGTCCTCGGACCACTTCGAGTCTCCGGCACTGCCCACCCGATAAAAGTACCTCAGCTATGCTAGTTCACGCATGTACGTGGGTTAGCCATAGGCTCCATTGCAGTTCTGTTTAGGATCACCTTGTAGAATTCTAAATATGAACCCCAAAAAGGAACTACTATGGAGCCTTAGGGTTAGCCCTGAATGTTTACAGCTCAAGGCAAATGCGTCTTTGGGGTGACTTTGCCCCCACAGAAAATGAAACTAAGAACCCTGTGTCTTCACTGATTCACTCCGTTCAAGCTTCATTGAATGTCGGTAAGCTTCGGGTTCGGCTTGGGGCTCACAGAAGTTGGTCACCAAAAACATCGATTTCGGAGGATGCATACCTATGGCCTCCACTGTAGTTGCTTTTTGGTGTCATACCGCATAGGATGCTAAATAGAAAATGGGTTAAGAAGAACAGGAACTTTTGAAGGTCATATACAAGGGCCCTGAAAGGGTGTGGCCAGGTTGAACTGCATCTCATACTTGGTTTATGGATTAGGGGTTTACGGTTTCGTGTTCAAGCTTAGAGTCGATCAGTGCTTTAGAAATAATGAGGATTTAGCCTCTAGCGTTTGGGGATACTCATGTTGCAGTGCCCAAGTACTGGAAAAGATTGCCCACAGGTCCTTGTTGCACAGCTCCTGAAACCAGCATGAAGATCCTGTCTCAAAAATCTGATTCAGGACTGACCGTGTCTTATCCGCTTGCGAAACCGCTTGCGGGATTTCGGCCTAGTCCTGTGAAGGCGGCTGGCGGACTTCCGCGGGTTTCGGAACCCAAGCCCCAAGAGTGCACATGTACGATTGGGACGACATTAAGCACAAAGGCCATTCCGATTATGGCTGTTGGGTTGGGATGTAGTTCCATGGTTTGCGTGGACAAATGTGCTGCAAATTCGCTGGAAAGCAGCTTCGGCTGGGCGGTGTGGCTGGTGGGGTCGGCCACACAGAGTCAGTGTGCCTTAGCATAGGGAAGATGGTGCCGTTGCTCCAACTGGCAAACTCGGTCAAAACATTTCGATCAAACGCCAAGCAGCCGAGCAGCCCAAAATTCAAAATCAGGTTCCATAATACAAAACTGGATCAAAACTTTCGGTCAGAACTAGCGCACCCAAACAATTGACAGTTTCTATAAACACCTAAACTCTAATTAACCCTGGACCACAATCCGGCTCCCCGTGCAAGCACCTCAGCTCTGCCGGATGCCGGAAAGACACTTCGTGCTCGCCTTCAAATTCGGGAGCTCCACGTGGGCATGGAATCCTGCCAGGTTCAGCGTTTCGGGTCTAGGGACGGTCTAGGGTGTAGTGTTTTATTACTTAGGTCTATAGAGATCAGGGCTACAGGGTGTGACCTTTTAGGGTCGTGGCTAGGATTTGGGTCTAGGGCTTAGGTTGAGTGTATGGGGTTGCAGGATCTGAAGCCTATGGGCCCAAAGGGTCCAAAGTACCAATAGAGTAGAATGTTGGGTTTCTATATTCGGAATTACTATTATGATTTGGGGAAGTATTCCCCATAACAGTACATAGGACCCTTTGGGGGGTCAGGTCCGCAAAGCATCTAGAACCAGGAGGACCCTCCTGCCTTACCCTGAACCCTCAGCCTCGACAAACATGTGGGTAGTTGTCAAAATTGTGGTTCCTTTTTGGGTACTCTAAATATTAGGTGCCGTACTATTAAGGACCCAAAAAGGGACCATAATTTTGACAACCACCCATGTAGAATCGTAGAGTAGCTGGGCCGATTTACACAAAAGACTGTATAGTCTCGCCGAACCCGAAAGCCCAAACGTCTAGTTTGTTCCCTTCAACCCCTGCACCCCAAGCTTCGATTACACACGGTACTTAAAACCATAACAAGACCATAGAGATGCCATAGCGCTTAAACACTAAATCCCCAAACCCTCAACCCCTACATTACATGCTAAACTCTGAACCCCTGAATCCTACACCCTAACTCCTATAAACCCTAAACCCTACAGTTCTCGCTATAGAAATCCTTAAAGACCCTTGAAAAAACCTAAACCCTAACGGCCCAACCGCCGCCCGTACCGGGCATCTCCTGCATTGGCCATGTATTTCTTCAAGCCGCCTGGCTCGGGCTTCTTGGACGTTCCAGCGCTTGTTGCGGACTTTGGGGTTTAGGGTTTAATATAGGGGCCATGATAATTAGAATAAGGTTCTTTGGCCCAGTATGCTAGAACTGTAGTATAAGGAAGCCCAAAACCGTGTTCGTAGATATTTAGGCCTCTGTAGCAGGATGGTTTAGGGTTTTTGCTTGAGTGATTGAGGCTGAAGGTGTGGCTTCGGAGCTTCTGCATACCATGTACGACGGAAAGATTATATCACTAAACACTCCGGTTTCTAAACCTTTCCTAAACCCAAAACCCGAAACCCCAAGCCCTTAGATTTGTTAGTTGTTTGAAAACCCTCAACCCTTTAACTCCCCCTCTTCTATGGACCGGAGCCAATTCGCACCGGCCCTGCCAAACCTTACAATGTAAGGGTTCAGGTTCACGGTGAGGCCCGGACCCTAAAGCCCACAGAAGCCTGCAAGCCTACTACAGAGGCCTTAATACTTACAACGGGGTTCCTTTAAAAGGTTACTTTTTTTGATTATAAGGGTACTATAATATGGGGGGCCTTCATGATTAGAATAGGGTTCAGGGGCGCATTACACTTTAATTATAAGAAGGAACCCCTCAATTATTTAGGCCCCTACATTAGAGAATCGACCCCGTGCCTTGCACACGGTAGCCGTAACTCCAAATCCCCGAAGTCTCACTCGCAGACGTGAAGCCACCCTAAACTCTAAACTCGAAACCCTAAACCCTAAATTAAACAACCCAAGATCCAGGCAGCACATCTGCAAAAGTCATCGGAAGATCTGCCACTCTACATCTCCATCTGTGAAACCTATTCTGGCTTTCGAATCCCAAATCCCAAACCCAACGGTAAACTGATCAGCATTGAAGCCAACCGAATCCAGCCAGATATCAACGCGATCCGGAAACTAAGAGAAACAAGCCTTGTGCAAAAAAGCCCAATAGACCTTGTCTAGCAGATGGCATGTTGCCACTAGAGCCTTCATCCAGGAGCCCTCTGAGCCCAAACACTCTTATGCCCTGATACCCTAAGCCCTGAACCCCTAAACCCCAAGCCCTGAACCCTACCCAGGCTGTTCACAGCCTCAAGCCCCAAAACACCTGAGATAGGGGCCTTAATAATTATCATAGGGTTTGGGGGGTATATTCTACCATAAGAATCACAATGAGGAGCCTTCAAAATAGGATTGGCAGTTATAACCCTAATCCCCGAGCCTTAAACCCTAAACCCGAAGCGTAAGCCCTAAACCTTAAACCCAAAGCCCCATATTAACCCTCTTTGGGGGAGCCTGAGGCAGTCAGGTCCAACTTCTCTGCAGAGAGACCATACTGCACCTGATGGCACCGAAACTGCCGTTTTTGTTAAGTTAGGATTTGGGGTGTAGTTTTTTGGCTTAGGGTTTTTTGGATTTATGGGTTTAGAGTTTAGGGTTTCAGGGGCTGTAGGGGTTGAGGTGTTCGATTTAGAGCTTGTGGGTTTAGGGGCTTAGAGTTCAAGGCTGATGATGGAGACTTGGTCAGGGGGATAACAATGAAAGCAACATTCTGCAGCACGAAACCCTAACCCGTGTCTAAAGAAAGCCTCAACGTGGGCACGACCACCTGCTGGTAGACCCCTAAACCGCGTAAAGCCTTAATCCAGAACCCTAAACCCCGTACCTAGACCCGAAAGGCTTCAACCCTGGATCGTAAATCCTATACCCCCCAAAGCACCAAGCCCCGAGTCCTAAATCCATGAAGACAAGTTCAGCCACGACCCCTGCAGCTGCCCTGAACAGAACCGTTACGTAATACCACGAGGGTCCATATACATCCTACCATTTAGGCCCCCGAAACCAGCAGAAAGATGGCGTTGATTATGGGACCTCATTCCCGATTTCATAATGGTAGTACATACGGATCCTATGTAATATGACCCTCAAACCATGTGGGTATCGGAGGTTGGAAGGAAAGAGTACAGCGCAACCCTAAACCCTATAGACCCTCTCGACCCTACAGACCCTATGGGCCCTGTAAACCCAAAAGCCCTAAACCTTATAGACCCCCAACCCCAAACCCTCTGCTCGAAGCCCTACTGCTTGCAAAGGCGCCGAAGCATCTTTCGGCTGGTCCCTGCAAGAAGTGCAAGGGCAATTATTGTTGAATAGAATAAGTGGGGTATTGCCCCCACTCTGTTAACAGTGGGTGAATGTGTCAACAGCATCAACAACAAAAACGACAGCAACAGCAACAGCAGCAGAAGCAGCAGCCGCTGCAGCGACAGCAACAGCATCTGCAGTGGCGATTAAGAAGTATAAGACGCATAGGACTAACAAGCACAATAGCAAGCACAATAATACGAAGGATAACAACAGGAGAAGCTGGCTTAGAAGCAGTATGAAGGTACCATACTGCTACATAGTTGCAGTGTCGGCGCCTATGCTGGCCAGCGGCGTTACTAGAAACCTTCGACACCCCAAACCCTGAGCCTTACACTCTGTAAATAACTACCCAGAACCCCTTAAACCTTAGACCCTCACCCTGAGCCCCCAACCATAAACCGTGACACCTAAACCCCAAGCGCTGAACCCTAAACCACCCTAAGCCCCCAGACCTTCCAAAATCCATCAATCAAGGAATATACCTTAATTCATATTTGGGATCCTATTACAATTTAAGGTATACTCCTTAATTAAGGGATTTTGGAAGGTCTGGGCCCGAAGCCACCCGTCCTTGTGAACCATGCCACGGTCATGCCGTTCGGGTATCCCGCAGCATCTTGCCCAGCGAAGGCCAGGTGGATCCTCAATTTAAACGGCTTCCTTTACCGGGCTTCCTTTACAGGCGGATCCTCAATTTCGGGCTTCCTTTAAGGGTTTAGGGTTGCTTCAGGGTTCAGGGTATTGGGGTTTCGGGCTTCCTTTAAAGGGGGACCCTACAGGGTTTTTGGGCTTCCTTTAAAGGCAATCCGAATTGTTTCGAGTGCTTCTTGTTACGGGATTCCGACGGTTTGTAGGGATTCCTAGAAAAGGGAATCCTGGGGTTCTGGATTCTTCCTTTTAAAGGATTCCAGAGGCTTTTTCCGATTGAATTGAACCCGAAGGTTGCCAGGGTGCCCTTTAAGGGGAATACTATAAGGTTGTTCAGGGTTCCTTCGAAGGCAACCCTACCGGGTTTTTAGGGGTTCCTTTTAGTGGACCTCTTGGGGGGGGGGGGGGGTCCTTAGATTCTTTAATAAAAGGAAAAGAGAATCTTCAGACATATGCACATGCATACATGCATAAAAATGTACATTTATGTATACAAGCAATATGTATGAGTGTCTGTGTTGAGTGCCTATATTTATACGTTGTCATTCTACTTTATAATATCAGGCCAATTGCTAATGGAAGCAGCAAGCCGGCTCTTTAGGAATAGTATAGTCGTACCACACCCCAGAGAACCTGTATAAACGCCCTGCAACAACCTACCTATAAAAAAACCTTGTAGCCCTACCAAAACCGTATGCAGCCCCCTGAGCCATGAAAAACCCAAACTCTAGAAACCCTATAAGCCCGAATCCCTAAAGCCCTCTAAACCCTGAGCCATAAACAAAAACAACTCTAGAAACCCTATAAGCCCGAAGCCCTAAACCCTTACAAACCCCTAAAAACCCCTAAACCCCTAAACCCTGAATGGAACCCTTAAAGGAACCTTTACAGCAACTCTAGGGACCCCTGTAACTCCTACTTAGAGGCTCAGGGGACTTAGTAAGCTGGTTATAAGTAGGGGATCATAATTGGGACAACTCCACTTGGGGTACTTATAACTCTACTTATAACCTACTTACTAAGTCCCCTGGGCCTCTAAGTTATCGCCCTATCAGCCGAAAGTCTGCTCTGGCTCCAAATGCGCAGACGCCAACCTCAGAGACTTCAGGGGCTTTAGGGTTTTTTGGTTCTTTTAAAGGAACCCTAGGGGTTCCTTTAAAGAGATCCATAAGGCTTCTATAAGGGTCTATACGGTTTAGGGGTTTCTGCTGCTTGAAATTCTTTTCAGGGTTCCTTTAAGGGTTTAGGGGTTTAGGGTTTCGGGGTTTTCGTGCTTTGGGGTACTTGGAGATGAAACTGCTACGGGGGGGGGGGGGGTGTCAGGGGTTAGGGTTTAGAGGGGTGTGCAATGCCAGAGTTAGCTTTTCGATCCCAGTACCCAAATAATAGGGCTTTGGAGCCCACATTTCAGGCTCTGCAAAGGCTTTTTGGCACCTGAAACTCCATGATGCGAGTATTTCCACCCTTAGAGGATCAAACTTTTATCTAGGAGAGGGGGGGAAGTGCGCAAGGTCAGAATTAGATACGACGGTTTATGTGAGGAGTGTAATCCTCGGCATGATGCAAGTTCTCCATCGCAAGATGACCTGCAGGCCCCGAGAGCGTTCTCCTTTATTTAATAGCAAGGAGGGACTCGTGGGATGGCAAAGATGCGGATACCCTAAACCCTAAACCCCATAAAATCCTAAGTCCTAAACCCTATAAACCCATAACTCCTAAACCCTAAACCCTACAAACCCATAAGTCCTAAACCCTATAAAGCAGAAATGTGGATCAGGCATTGAGGGCACTCCTCTCCTAAGGCCTTCGGACCCAAAAGCTATACGGGCAGCTCTCGAAATAGGGTCCGTATTGAAATCGAGGGACCTAGAGAGGGACCCCAAATTGAGAGAACTACCCATCTCGAAATAGGGTCCTTATTGAAATCCCGGGACCTAATGAAGGACCCCAACTTTAGAGAACTACCCATCTCGAAATAGGGTCTTTATTGAAATTCCGGGGCCTAGAGAGGGACCCCATTTTTAGAGAGCTACCCATCTCGAAATAGGGTCCTTAACACTAATGATGCGGACAAGAAGAACAATAACAACGACAGTCATCATGTAAACAATAACGATACAAAAACAAACAAACGAATGCTGTGACTTCTGTAAGTTTGTTGCACCGTGGCTGATGGCTCGCTCACAATCTGTCTGCCATAAAACCTCAAAACTGGGTGTCACTGAACCCTACCCCTTGAATAGCATAGCCGGAGAGAACCCTGGAATGCCGGACATACCTTAGTAACGAAAGTTTTGCTCTGGAGGTGCACGTGCATGCACAGGCGTCTACTACCAGCGAAACAGGAGAAAGGATCGCCCAAGACCCCTGCACTTGCTCTAACTTGTTGGGCGCCCAAATATATCGTATTCCCTGACCTCCCCTACACCCTAAAACCCTAAACCCCCAAAAGACAAACCGTAACCAAGGGCTCTGGCGCAGCCAGCGCAAGGGCCCGGAGGAGGCGGCGAGCCATGCCGGGCTCCCAGAGAGCCTTCCGCAAAACTCCCAAAGAGTTGGGGCTTTAGGGTTTTAGGGCATCTAGGGCTTATGGGTATTATGTGATTTTGTATGGCATTTTAGCGGTTTAGAATCTAGAATCTAGACATCCTGCACATGCTACGCAAACCTTTTAAGCTCCATGAGCTACAAACTTTATACACCCATAAGACCAAATAACCTAAATATAATACACCTTAACCTGCTAACCCCAGACCCTACGAACCCGAAAACACAAACACCCGAACACACCCTAGAAACCCAACACGAGGCTGTCAACCGTCAGCGTAGCGTACTGAGACTCACGGCCTTGAGGCTGAATAAACCTATGTCCATGTGCCTCCCTCTCTCCCTCTCCTCCCTCTCTCTCTCTCTCTCTCTCTCTCTCTCTCTCTCTCTCTCTCTCTCTCTCTCTCTCTCTCTCTCTCTGTCTCTCTCTGTCTCTCTCTGTCTCTCTCTCCTCTCTCTCTCTCTCTCTCTCTCTCTCTCTCTCTGTCTCTCTCTCTCTCTCTCTCTCTCTTCTCTCTCTCTCTCTCTCCCTCTCCTCTCTCTCTATCTCTCTCTCTCTCTCTCTCTCTTCTCTCTCTCTCCTCCTTCTCTCTCTCTCTCTCTCTCTCTCTCTCTCTCTCCCTCTCCCTCTCTCCCTCCTCTCTCTCTTCTCTCTGTCTCTATCTCTCTCTCTTCTCGCTCTCTCTCTCTCTCTCTCTCTCTCTCTCTTTCTCTCTCTCTCTCCACTCTCTCTCTCTCTCTCTCTCTCTCTCTCTCTCTCTCTCTCTCTCTCTCTCTCTCTCTCTCTCTCTCTCTCTCTCTCTCTCTATATATATATATATACACACACATATGTTTATGTATATATCCATATATACGTTATATGCATTTGCATATAGATACTATATATAGATACAGACATGATGTTCATGTACATATATGCACGGTGGTATAATAACATACTGAATAAAACGAAAAAGTAACATTCTATTGTACTCCACACTATAAAATGATAAGATATAATAATATAAGATCAGATGTCAAAATGAAAGAAAACATGAAATAAAGGAACGAGTGGGATTTCATAACATAGATCAGGGTAGAATATAGAAACATGCAATTGAAACACAATATACTGTAATGGAATATGACACGGTAGACTATATTATGCTATGTGTTACTATGGTATAGCATATTGTATTATGTTAGGGTTCACTGTACTGGGTTGCACATACCATGTGATATGCTATGCTGTAAGTGTATATATATATATATATATGTATATGTATATGTATATGTATATGTATATGTATATGTATATGTATATGTATATGTATATGTATATGTATGTGTATACATATATATATATATACATATTGTGTTATTGCTATGCTATACAATACTGTCGTATTTCCTATTGTACTGTGCCGTACTAAATATATAAAATGCCGAATGTATATATGTATATATAAATGGTACCCCCCCCCCCCCAAAGATCCACGCTTTCTGTCTGTTTCCAGCTCTTCGTGTGCCATCCCCGTTTGTTTGTTCTTCATGTCGTCTGTATGTGTGTCTTCCTACGTGAATACCACAACATTTAGCAGACACACACACACACACATGGTTGGGCAAACTCCGCTCCAAAGATAGTGGGTACAGGCCTTGGCCCCTTAGCCCCGGTACAAACCGGTACAACCGGTACAAGTTGTACCGGGGGAATCCAAGATTCCAAGATTCCAAGATTGCTGCGGAGTCTTTTTTGGAATCCTGGAACTGGATGGGCTCCGGTATCCAAGATTCCGAGAAAGAGTTCGCAGCAATCTTGGAATCTTGGAATCTTGGATTCCCCCGGTACAAGTTGTACCGGTTGTACCGGTTTGTACCGGGGGGACCCTTCCAAGGTTCCAGGAGAAGACCGGTACAACTTGTACCGGTTGTACCGGTTTGTACCGGGGCTAAGGCCTGCATCCGAGATCTAATACCCGATGTGTTGCCGGCAACAGCCCTTCCCATCCCTCTCCCCTTCCCTCCCCTTCTCTCTTTTCACCTCCCCACCTTCCCCCTCCTTTCTCAACAACCCTGATAAATATTCCTTATTAGAAAATTTGTCTATCCCCTGTGTAGAGACCGTGTCGAGAATCCTAAACCCTTATAGACTCTTTATAGAAACCTTACAGATTCCCTTATAGATTTTTTTTATAGAAACCTTACAGATTCCTTATATAAAGACCTTATAGACCTGAAATGGAGCCCGTATAGAAAAACCATAGATTCCTTATAGAAACCTTATAGATCCCCTGTATAGAAACCTTCGAGAAACCCCTCATAGATCCCTTATAGAACTCTGTTACAGATTCCGTTCCGAAACCGTGTGGGTTCCCAAAACAGCGGCCTTATGAACACCTTGAAGAATAGATCCCATCTATAACGACCTTATGGAAAACCCTCATACAGCTCTGTTTTGGAGCCGTTCCAAATAACCGTTATAGATTCTCTCTAGAAGCCTTATGAATTCCCTATAGAGACCTTATAGAGATCCCGTATAGATCCCTTATCGAGAATCCTTATGGATTCATTATAGAAGTCCTTGCATTGCAGAGCCCCATCGTAGAACCTTATGGGAGCTCCCTATAGATCCCTGATATGGAGCCCTCATAGACAGCCTTTATAGATTCTTATAGAAACTTTATAGATCCCTTATATAGAGAGTTACAGAAGCCCCTTATAGATCCACAAATGGAGTTCTTTATAGAAAACTTTGAGAGATTCCTTGCACGGAGCCTTCATAGACAACTTTTATATACTCCTTATGAAAACTAGTAGATTCCCCTCTATGTGGTTTTCCCCCCTCTAGAAACCACATAGAAGCCCGGTATAGATCCCTCATTAGAAACCCTTACAGATTCCTTCTTGAAATCTTATAGATCCTCTATGTAGAGACCTTATAGAAACCCATGATATAGAAAAACTATAGATCCCTATAGAGAGAGTTTCTAGAAACTCATTATGGATCCCTCATATGGAGCCCTTATAGCAAACCCGTTTATATTCCTTATAGACACCTTGTACATCCATTGCAAAAAAACCCATTAGAAACCCCTTGTAGATCCCTCATATGGGCCCATATCGAAAGTTCTATAGATTCCATATAGAAACTTTGTAGATCCTCTATATAGAAACCCAGATCTTCGTGGTCGATGTCGATGCCGGAGTATTTGCGTACTTGTTTTTTCTCCAACATGCCATGAAGATATTACATTCTCGTGTCATATCCATGGGCTGACATATGCAAGACAATATGCATGTCAGGCCGGCAGTTATATGCTATGGAGGAGTGGTAACTGTGGTGCACCGTGTCATTAGCTTCATGGATTGGCCTGGTGGCTGTTTAGCCAGAGAACCCCTGTCCTTGACGCATTGCCTATGGGTAAGGTAAGATTTCATACCTGAGGACCATATCTGATGTACACATGTACAAACTAGCAATCACAACCTTCTGTGTTGCAACATTTATATAGAAAATTATCCTGGACCGAATGCAAACTGTTGCGTATCATATTGACAGAGGAACAGCATATGATGATGTATGGATGCCATATCCAGTCTTTGACATGAGACTACGAATGCCAGGAATCTTCTTGTGCTCATACACCGAGGGATAGTACAGTTGTTGAAACCAGTGGCATAATTGTTTTCAGACACGATGACGACCGATATCAAAGGTAAACAGGTGCATAGCAATATCCTGCATGCGAGCGTGCCGGGATGCGTGGACGAACCTGAAATTTGACATTTGTGCTTTTAATTCTATGTCTGAATCAGTGCGAAACTTTCTGGGTTTCGGTTTGTAGAATGCGTGATATGGCTATGTAGCATTTAGCTAAGCGTTTGATATTGTCTATATAAAAAACTAGCTAAACAGACCCTAAAGTCACGATCATTGTGCCACCGTTTGTCTCCATCACCGATCACCCGGTCCACATTGTCGTTGTCTTTTCATTTCAGAGGTGCAGTCGTGTTCGTTTGTATTCGCATATTCCTCCCTCGGAAAGTTTACGCTTTATGTCCATCACCCGTGTCCATATGCAAAGAGACATGCATAAGGGTTTACAAATACTGCAGCTACATGCTGTTGTAAGTGATGTGGGTACCAAGGGTAATCCGGCAATGCTGTGGAATGGTACTCCGGCAATGCTGTGGAATGGAAGGGTTGTTTCGGATTAATTGAGTCATATTTGAGGGGGTTCTTTCCGAATAAGGCCAAAACGCGCGAATCATATTTGAGGGCGTTCCTTCCGACTAAGAACAAATTGCGACTCATATTGGGGGGGGTTCCTTCCGAATAAAGCCAAAATGCGCGGATCTTTGGGGGGGGGGGGGGAAGCATATAAATCATTGGCGTTGCCATGACTACAAAATACTCCACTGAGGCACGACATATACTGTAGGGACATGGAAACTAAGTGCAGGGTGCGGACACGAAATCCTGAACTCCTTCGTACAACCCTCACCCTAAATCCTAAACCCTACCTTAACTCGGAATAACCCACCTTTTTAGGGTTCCTTATTATGATTTCTTCAAAAAAATCCTTAAAAATGTAGGTTATTCCGGGTTAAGGTAATGCCCAAACGGCCTTAAACCCGAAACCCTCACACCGACAACTCCAAAAGCGCACCTCGCGGAAGAGGCTCTGGGAGCAGGAAGCCTGTAACCCTGAGAGAGAGCCGAAAGGAGCAGCGATCAACATCTCCGGGCCTTTCCGGACCCCCCAAGTGCCCTTTAATAGAGCCCTTGTAGTCTTTAATAGTGGGTATCTAGGGTATCATGGAGGGTAGTTGGGGGGCTTAGTAGAGCCGAAGCGCTTTAGTAGTGCGCTCTAAGGCAACATGGAGGGTAGTTGGGGGGTCTAGGTCAACTGCAAGGCTCCAAGTACTTGGTTTGGGTCTGTTTGGGTCTCTGGCAGGAAAAAGCGTGGGTTCATGTCGAGGGGAGGATATGAACAGTAAGTATGTGGACCCAAAGTCCAGAAGCCCCGAAACCCAAAGTTCAAAAGCCTTTAACCCTCCAAACTCTAAACCCTCAACCCTAAGTACTTAGTCTTGCGTCTATGGGCCTAAGCCCCAGCCCCCAGCCCTAACCTTCAACCCTAGCTGCCTGCTCCGGGACTCTTAGTTACTGTGCAAGCTGCCGACATCAAATCTCAGCGGCACTGGGAAAGAAACTATTGGGTTTCTTACACCCGCGGCCCCAGGATTCATAACCTCCTCAATGCTCGACAAGGGAGACCTTTTTCCCGCGGGTAAGTTAGACTGTCTGCACACATCCTGTCAGTGTGAAGATCTTTATTTGGTGTCGCCTGCAGTTTGCAGGTTCAAGCCTCAGCACTGTTGCGTCTGTTTCCTTTTGGCTCACTCAGGAAATTCGTGTTGATACGCCGCCTTGTGCCTCTTGTTGCAACGGACGGCAGCTCGTTCTTCGGCCAGCTGCCATCGCGACAGCAGCGCCTAGCATGCGATTGGGATTTGAGTAACAACCCAAAGCATCATGCTCATTGATGCCCCGAACATAAATGCCTAAACTGCTTCATTTGTGGCTTTACCCTGTGCTTCAAGAAGACGTATGCAGTGCACGCGAAGCAACAGCCCCTCGTAAGTGGTTGCGCGCTAAGTATGGGGATGCCCACGGAGTCACTTGCTAACATTTCGTGCCTGTCGTTATTTCTTCGCAAGCCCCCAGCCGAAGCCCCACAATCCGAAAAGCTAACCCCCAAACCTTAAGCCCCAAAGCCCTAGACACAAAGCCCCAAAATGCCCTAAACCCCTAAGCCCTAAACCCCCCAACCCCATGCCCTAGATCCGAAGCTCTGACCATCCCTAGACCCTAAGCCCTAAAGCCCAAAACAAACTAGGGGTACACTATTTTGGGGTGGTTATAATAAGGATCCTACTTTTTAGGGTACTATAGGGTGCCCTATTTTCGGAAACTGCCATATCCCCAAACCCTACTTCACTTCTACCCTAAGGGTCCAAGGTATCTCCTTAGGAGGGTCCGGAATCTCCTAGGGAGAGCCCTTGGGTCTCTTTGGGGTCTCAGAAATCCTGCATTTTGAGGTTCCCTAAAGTGCTAGGACCCTTAGGGTAGTTCCTTGCCGGTAGTGGACTCGTGTTTGTCAGTTCGCAGGCCGCCCGAAGCACTTCCCAAAGCACCACGGGTTTAAGGGTCTAGGGGTTTAGTGTTAGGGGTTTAGGGTTTATAGGGTTTAGGGGTAAGGGGTTTAGAGTTTAGGGGTTTAGGGGTTTAGGGTGTTAGGATCTGGGCTTGAAGTTTGGGTTTAGGGTGCTAAGGTGCTGGGGTGTTAGGTATAGTCCGTCAGTCTTTCCAGGATTCACATATGGGGCATTGTAGGGCATGTGGTGCAATTTCCAGGCTTAGTTGATGTCTTGTGCAATCGGCCTCCCCAAGTTACAATCCGATAGAACAAGTGCTGTATGGAAAATGTGTTAACAAAAACCGTTAAACAACTCACTCCCGACAACCTCAGGACCTTCGACGAGAAGAGTCCTCGGCACAGGATCCTCGCCCATACACCCTAAACCCTAGCCCCTGAATCCTAGTTAGGATCCTAGGTTCTGCAAGGAAGCACCGTCCAAATCCTGCATTTGCCGACCTCCGGGCCCGAAGCCCTAAGTACGAAGCCCCGGAAATCGGAAACCAACACTGACGCGGTTTAGGGTTTAGGGCTCTGGACTGTGAAGTAACCTTATAAAAAAAACATAGACTTTGATTTCCTAATGGTTCCATGACGGAACAGGTACCAAACAAGCGTTCGAGTAGGGTACTTCAAACCCAGGGAGTCGTAGAACGTAGGGGGTAGGGGACTAGGGTTTAGGGTGGAGCGGCTCCGGGGGGCTCCGAAATCCAACAAGATCCTGTCAACTCCTTATGGGACTGGCGAAAACATGACTAGGATGCCCGCCAACCTAGGAATAGAAAGGGCTCCCTTTTTGGTATTGGGCAACTTTATAAGGAACCTAGGACTATAGAAACGGGAATAAGGGTACTACTCGGCATCCTAGATGAACAGAGGGCGCCTTCAGCATCTCCTGCGGATCTCTCTGAACACGATGTGTCTCCTGTCTACGGCCACGGGTCGAGGTCATCCGAAAAGGTCCTAGGTACTGTTATGGGGAATACTTCCCCACATCATAGTAGTAATTCCTAATATAGAAACGCCGGCATTCTACTATATAGGTACTGAGGACCCTTTTGGGGATGCCAAGCAGTCGCAGGGGCAGCAGCACCACACATACGGGCAAGAGCAGGAAGAGCAGCAGCAGTGGCAGTACCAGCCATGGCCATAGCACCATAACAGTAGAAACCCTGAACAAGAAGGCGGGGTGAGGAGTCGTGGTGCTGTGGTGACATTGCGAATAAAACACAACAAAACGACAAGACAAATATCATATGTAGAAGCCTGAATAACTGGTTACCAAAAGTGTGCCTGAGGGCCTTAGGTTGTTACGACTTCTATATTGGAGCAAGAGTTCCAGTCTCCGTCCGTACAATTTGGTACTCCCAAAGACTCTAACAGCCGTAATTTGGGAATCAAGGAAAACAAGTGCCAAAATAAAACAGACAGAGGTTATTCTTAAAATCAGGGGGGCATTCCTACATTCCTATAGATAACGCGTTTGGAGTCTCTGTGTTTGCGTTCATTATCTATGCGTTGGCTCTGCCCAAGGCAGACTAGTCCAAAACACCGAAGGCCCTGTACCCTTAACAGCCCTCGAACTAAATGATCAGCTCACTCAACAGACAACTCTGTTCATACTGGTTAGTTCCGGTTTACAGCAAATCCTACCCTTCACAAGGAATACGACTCTGTCAACACCCTTCGTTCGAGCAACCCGTCTGCCCGATTCCAATGACAGGTTTAAGTCCTAACGAGCTGGAGAACTCCTGCCACCTCTCCCGAAACCCTAAACCCTAAACCCTCTATGGCCACGGTCAAGGGTTTCAGAGGTCCTCAACATGGGATTGCAGAGCACGAGTTGAAAAGTCTTCTTCCTTCAACTCTGCGTTGGGCTCTAGGCGTCTAACTAAGAGGTTGCTAGTCATATGGGATGGACATATGCGATGGAAACCTTATATTATACTTCGTATCTTCCCTAAATCCCAAACCCTAAACCCCAGTCTTCCAATCTCGCGCAGGCTCCTGGCGAAGGGAGCGGCAAAGGTCGCGTTGATAGCGCTGCTGGAATTCCGCCTACAAAGAGACACTGGCCATCGGGCGCTGCAAAAAACACAATATAAAAATATATATATATATATATATATAAGTTGAAACATTTGTAAAGGGACTGCACTCTGCAGGACGGAACGCGACGAGGGTTCGATAATGCAGGGCAACAGCTACCGTAAACCCCAAATAATCTACCGTGTTAAGGACTTCTATAAGGACAATATGTTTGTTATGGGGTCCAGGTAGTGTATCATCATCAGAAACTGTGGGCAAAAACAACCAACATCCCATGAAATCTGAAACATGAAAAATTGAATCCTCAAGCCCGAATCCGAAAACCTAAACCAAACCTAAAACCCAAACACCCTTAAACCCCCAAATCTAACACCCTAAAGGCGTAAGCCCTGGCCTCAAGGGAATTGAGACGGCGCTGAGCCGGGCCCAGATTGCGACCGAACTCGCCAAGACTCACGAGATAGGCCTGCTCGTGCTTGGGGCTTTCGGGGTTTAGGGTTTAGGGCTTAGGGGTTTAGGGTTTAAAGCTTTAGGGCTTTGGGGTTTAGGGTTTCGGGTTTAGGGTTTAAGGTTTAGGGTTTAAAGCTTTAGGGCTTAGGGGTTTAGGGTTTCGGGTTTAGGGTTTAGGATTTAGGGTTTCGGGTTTAGGGCTTTTAAGGCTTCGGCTTTAGGGTTTCGGGTTTAGGGCTTCCTACTTGTGTCTTAGGGTTGAAAGGTTGGATATGACTTTTTTGAAGGGGTGGTTAGGGCTTTGGGTTTATATAGGGTTTGAGTGGAGCGGGGAATATAGGAATTACTGAAGGGGAATACATGGGAACTACTGGAGGGATTCATTCTGCCCCTCCCGCTGAAGCACCGATAAGATGCAGGGCTTACGATGTTGTTGCACGGTGTTGGGCTTCAAAGCGCAGAGTTAACTTGCATCTACCTTCAAAATCTGAAGGCGAAGGCAAAGCCACCCCAAGACCACAAACCCCGCACCCCAAAACCCAATCTCCCATCTCCCAAGGTCCTCATGAATTCCTTAAACCTCCGCACTGAACCTTGAAGATTAAACTTAAGTCAACGTATGGTTTGGGATTACACCGAATAGGGCTTCAGGTCTCAATTTAACTTCACTGGAACCAGCTGAAGCAAAACTACCAGGTAGTGCGGTGGCACGTACAGAAGGTCGCCGGCCAATAATGTTGCCCAAAGGATACTCCGATGGGTCGCAACATTAAGTCGGTCGACCATCCAAGCGATTTCCGTCCAACTGCTCGTCTCCATCTTAGGAGCCGGTGGCTATCCACATGCACCGCGCTGGCCTGTATTTTGTGGAGAGAGAGAGAAAGAGAGAGAGCGAGAGAGACAGACAGAGAGAGACAGAGACAGAGACAAAGAGACAGAGAGAGAGTCGGAACACGCGTCAAAGATATCACTCGGACTATCAACAATTAATCTGTTCTGCAGTGCAACACCAGCAAGCACACTGAACTTCTGCTATATGCGAACGTGATCCGAAAGGCAAGTTCGGAATCCTCATTTGCGAGTGATGCTTCTGAGGTGACGCGTTTTAACTGCGCAGGCCGGGGCTTACTCAGGATTTGGGCATGTTTGGGGGCTGATCCTCCATAATGTGCAGTACTGCTATGCTGAAGTACTACTGAAATACTTCGTTCCTCACTAGTTAGGCGTTCTGTACTATTACTGTGCTGATGTCATACGTTGCTACTCTACCAGGGGTGGGTGGTCTTGGGAACACACGGGGATCACACTATTCAGGATTCAGGAAAATGTTTGCAGGGTGGGGAGGGGGGCAAAACCGAATGCAACATTAATAGACAAGTCTGTACAGTACTTCAGTACTATGTATTTGTATGTACATATATATACATATATATATTTTTTTTCTTTATTTCTGTATAATGTAAGTACAAAACTAGGTGTGAAAAAAACACATGTGCACGTGACGGTATGCAGGTGCATGCATCAGTACATGTACGAACCCACATATGCACACAAAACAGAAGGATTCGTATCATGTGCCCACCTGCCATGTGAGGTGTCTGCGGGAAAAGATCCAATTTAAGACCGTACTAAGACCATTTTAAGTTACCCTTACTGGGTCCTGGAGAACTCCGTGTGAAGACCTTTCAATCGAAACCTTTGCAAGCGCCAACAACGTCTTATAATTCCTTACAGCCTTTTTATGATCACTTTTGTTAGCCGTGGAGAAACACTTCTTTCCTTGCGCCATCCTTGACACCAGTCCTTCGAATAGCCATAGGAAGCATTTCTAAAACATCTTCAAAATCCTTTACACTGACCTTTACAAACAACTCAATAAAAGTAGCATTGTGAACATCTCAAACCCGGAATAGCATGTTGAACTAACCTTCTGACACGTTGAAGGCCCCTAACAGAACAAAAAAACGCATGTTGTACGCTGAACCCCTGAAACAAAACGTAAGAACATACCTAACCCCTAAACCCAAAGCCCTATCATGAACCGTAACCCCTACAGTCTAAACCCACAATCCTGAACCCAAACCCTGGTAGCAACCCTCTATACAACCCTTTCAAAGGACCTCGCGCAGACGGCACCAAGCCGCGGAGGCGGCTGCAGAAGAAAGGTCTGCACGGCCTCTCATGCTCTCATGGGTTTAGGGCTTTGTAAGTTTAAGGGTTTAGGGTTGCGGGTTTAGGGTCTGGATTATACGGGTTATAAGGTTTAGGGGTCATGATTTATAGACTCTACAGGTTAGGGTTCTTACACACAGGGTCGATACCCTAGACCTTTCTTGGGTACCTACTTCTCTACATTCCTGTTCCTATACTTCCTAACATTTCCTAATCGTAGATCCAGGTACCTATCAAAGATGTAGGATGTGACGCTCTAGGTAGGGCTTAGAGGGTTTGGGGTTTCGGGCTTAGGAGTAGGGGGTTCAGGGCTGGGGCTTACAAGGTGTAGGAAGTTTGGGGTTTAGGATTTAAGGTTTAGGGTTTAGGGGAGTTTAGGGTTTAGGGAAGTTTAGGGTTTAGGGCTCACGAGGGCACAGGTAACTGCAGATCTTTGACTTTCAGTTAAGAGCAGGATAGCGCAAACACTCCATGCCATAAACTCCGACTCCTCCCCGAAACTCGCCACCAATGCTGGCGGACGTGGGGGCTTCAGTTCATGTAAACTTCCATGGAAATATGTCATAAAAATCCGTGAACATTCTTGGGAAAGTTTGGAGGAGATGCGGTATAATTTAAGGTGCAGGCTACCGCTTTGACCCGCGCCAGTCCCCAGCGAAAGTCGTGAATTGAGCCTTTCACCTGTGGCTATAGGACGGTGCATCGAGAATCAGATACGCCAATTGAGTACAGCTAACACCAACACTGGAGGATCGAGGATACGTGACGACTCGCTACCAAACAAACCTTACCTTTGGTTAGTAGGGAATGGAGGAATGGGGTATGTTTAAATGTTTATAACTACTATTACTACCAATCTTCCATTCCCTACTAACCAAAGCTAAGATATAGGGTGATTAAGGCCCCTTATAGTACCCTTATAGATCCCTTATAGTAACCCTTATAGACCCTTTTGTGAGGCCCCTTCCATTCCCTACTAACCAAAAATAAGAAACTCGCCCGAAGAGATGCAGAGCCACTTGCCTCGCCGGTGACCTGCAGACAAGATGGCTCGAACGTGCCG
>CAJNDT010001779.1:205000-347500 GCA_905221615.1 Symbiodinium sp. CCMP2592
CCGGATAGTGCTTGCAGAACAAGCGCCTCCGGGATCGGAGTGCAGATGTCGGTACCACTCTTTGAAGCAGTCAACCATCAGAGTATGCGCACGGTAGAAAAAGACCGCAGATGTTGTGCCGCATCTGCAGAACAAATACAAGCAAGCACTCACTCTGTAGGTCACAAGCACTTCATCGGATGTAGACGGAAAGTGGCAGGCAACCATGCATCAAGGGTGGCCGGTCGCGCCTAGCTGGGCATCCGCGGTGTTTCGAGAAGCTTTCAACAGGACCTCTTGAGCTGCCCTGAACCGGGCGATTTCAGATGGCATGTCTGAAACCCTGCCCTCTAAGCCGTTCAGGTTTTGCCTGACCAGGGCCAATGCTGTGTTTCCAGAACTGTCACGTGTGTTCACATCGGCTCGAGCCTCAAGCAACTGCTCCATTGCACCAACGTGTGCACGCTTAGCTGTCAGATGCAACGGAGTGCACCCGTACCCTGACATGTTGATATCCGCCATTGCCCGCAGGAGGCTCTCCATGATGTCGGTGTGATCACCATCCATCAGCACTGCGTCGCAGAAGCAATCCCAGCAAGTCGTAATCAAGATCACGCCGAGAAAAGGCTATCTGCAAGGGTTCTAAGCCGCCAGGACTCAAGGCATTTATGGCTGACCGGGCCTGAAGCAGGGCCTCTACCACGACGAAGTGGCCAGATTGCACGGCTGCATGCAAGGGCGTTCTTTGAAAGCCTCCATGTGCAAGGACAGTTGCCCTGGCCTGGATCAGCAGCTGCACACTACGCGATCTTGCATCCGAAGCTCCCTTCCCCGCAACAAGAGACAAGGCTGTCACGCCCCTGGCAGTTCTTGCATCTGCATTCGCAGAGGCCTCAAGCAACAGTTGCGCAATTTTGTAGTGACCCCTGTCCGCAGCGATGATCAATGGTGTAGCTCCAGTATCATGACTATCCAGGGGAGAGTACTGGGAAGCCATGTTAAGGTCACTTCCAGCTTCGATCAACATCTTCACACTTCCAACCGAGTTCCAGTAGCATGCTCCATGAAGTGCAGACCAGGACCAACCTGTGGTGTCCACCATATCCGGGTCTTGTGGCTGCTTCAAGAGAAGCAAAAGATCTATCCGATCATACTCGGCAGCCCATCTGAGCTCTTCGTAGCGTCTCTGCTCGGAAAAAGGACGCACCAACAGCTCAAGAACACAGGGATTTTCCAAGTAGTGGCTGTCGAGGAGTACCCTTGCAGTGTCTTCCTCCGAAAGAACCTGCCGAAATGGAGAGATGCCTGTCAACTTCTGTAGGTACCTTTTCAAGTCTCTCACTTTGCCTCCTGAAGCAGCTGAGGCGAACACCTCTCGTTTCTGCTCATGGTCTAACTTGGCGATCTGTTCGCCGCTGGCTCTCCAGCGGACTATCAGCATGCACGGCGACAGCGTAAACCTGCAACTATAGCTCCAGGCTCCCCAGTGTCTCCTCAATAATGAGGACACCCTACTTCAAGCTGGTTTTCAGTTTTAATCAGGAACCCTAACATGAAAAGGGCACGAGGATACTACCTGGGAACCTGATACTTGTGCGTCGAGCCAATATGCTCTCGACGGATTCACCGCGACTCAATGCTGGGGCTTGCGAATGCGGAATATTTGGCGAGCAAAACCCATAGAAACAAGAACCCCGCATGTTCAACCCTACTCCAGAGTGTCATGTCAGCGCAGGAGACCCTGAACCCTGACAACATGTGGCTTCCTGCCAGCGCCCCGGACGTGGTGGAGGAATCAGATGTTCGAAAAGCCTAAGACCCCGAACCCTAAACTCTCGACCCTGCACCCTTACAACCCTACACCAGTCCTGAACCCCAGTTCATGTGAGAACCCCCACAACACCGGAACAACAACTGATCCTGAACAATTTCTGAAATCGGAAGAAGAGACTGAAGGCCTGGAAGAAGCCGCAAATCCGAAACACAAACTAACCCCTAAACCTAACAACCCCAACAACCATAACACCTCCACCAAACCCTAAACCCGAAACTTAAAACCATGTGCAACACAATATGACACCCCAACAACCATAACACCTCCACCAAACCCTAAACCCGAAACTTAAAACCATGTGCAACACAATATGACATTCCCCATAAAGCCCTATAACACCCAAAACCTTGTCACAATCCCTATAAACCAAAAACCCGCAAGCCCTAT
Source organism: Symbiodinium sp. CCMP2592 (assembly GCA_905221615.1). Taxonomy (NCBI): domain Eukaryota; class Dinophyceae; order Suessiales; family Symbiodiniaceae; genus Symbiodinium; species Symbiodinium sp. CCMP2592. Next base: position 207,201 of record CAJNDT010001779.1, read on the forward strand.
AAACCCAACAACCCTAAACAAAAGCACTTTTAGCCTCCAGGGTGTCCATGCGGTAAGGGGGCGATGCGAGCCGCCTCTCTGAGAAGCAAGGCCTGCCGCCCCACCCCCCCCCCCTACAGTGACCGAGGGGTTTGGGCTTTGAGGTTTAGGCGTTAGGGGTTTAGGGGTTCAGGGTTTAGGGGTTTGGGGGTCTAGGCTTTGAGGCTGTAGGGTTTAGTGGCTTCAGTAGGCTTTAGGGGTTTAAGGGTTTTGAGGGGTTTTGGGCTTTATTGAGGGGTGAAGGGGTTCAGGGCGGCTCGGGGGTTTGAGGGTTTAGGAGATTTGAACGCGTTTTAGGGCTTGGTGGAGTTGTACGGTTCTGGGATTCTGTGCGACTGGGTATAGGGTTTCGACGAGTTGACGGTTTGGGTTTCAAGCTCGAAGGGTCACTGTGGTTGTGAGTTTACGGTAAGACGGACTCCCCAACCGCCTTAGCGTTATTGTAGGATTTCGCCACAAACGACAGACTGCCATTCCTTTGTGTTTCAATGTTCTTTGCTCTAAGCCACGGTCAACCTGAATAGGTCCAGCGGTGTGCACGCAGCCCCGAATAAATCCAAACTCTAAACCCTGAGCCCGGAACCCTGCGTTCTAACCTCTAAGCCCTTAACCCGACACTCTCAAACTCTTGGCCTACACCCTAAACCCTCAACACGAAACCTTATCATTTATCAGACCAAATATAACTGCACCTGACCACACCTTTCTGATTGAACCCAAGTCTCAAGCCCTAGAACCACTCGAGGGAACCACACACATACTAATGATCATAACTGTCATAACTTAGGGTTTAAGGTTCCGGGTTTAGTAGTCTCTGTCGAGATGCTCGAGATGGTGGTAGTAAAGGCAAAGAACGCCTTAACCATAATGACTAAAGCGAGGAGTCGTCATAATCGGGACACCAGAGATCACAATTCGAGCAGCGAGTGGTCGTACTATACCTACTTGTCGGGTATCATGGGGAACCAAAGGTTAACCTTTTGGCTGTACAGGGATTAGATAGGGACTATACTACCCAACAAAGGTTAAAGGTTACCTACTCTACTACTAGGTATACTACTCACATTCTCCGGCCCCAACAGCCTCGAGCCCCTCCCGCCAAAGCTCGTCCCTGCCGTTTGTTGTCGTCAGGTGAAGGCACACTCCCGCCAGGAGGATGACAGAAACGGGCTACATCCGAAGATCTGAACCCAAACCTGATTAACCGCAAAACGTAATCTACACCCAAACCTGGCCGTGACTCGACCCTAAGCTCTCTCGCGGCTGAATCCCAGAATTTCAAAGAGACCTATGCCCTTTAGCCGGCCATCTACAAGTATAGGGTCTAGTAGCTCTCCCCTGTTCTCGTGCGTTAGCTTCGGATTTCCAACGTCTCCCTGTCGGCCTCACGGATACCACCTGAGGGCGCAGAGCAGGCATAGATCAGGGATGTCCCTACCTATAGTTTCCATTTTAGTTCCTGTTTTTGGTTTAACCAATTATATATGAAGGATCCCAAAAGGTAACCCAAAAAAAGGAACTACAATGGAGACTATAGGTACAATACAGGAGGTTCTTGTTCGGCTCTGAGAGCCTAAAAACCAAACTTTCCCTAACACACCAATCGGCTAAGAGTAACCCCAAGCCCTAAACCGTAAAACCCGAAGGATCAATTGCTACTATCCTAAACTCAGCACTCAATTTCGGTCCTTTGGACCCGCAATCGTATAGACTTCCTATAGAATCCCATTCCCCATCCTACTTGTTTGGTATCATGGGGAACTAAAGATTAACCTTTTTGGTCATATAGGCACCATATAGTTTTAGGGACTATACTACCCAAAAGGGCTTAAGGTTACCTACTCTAGGCCATTGCTCGCTGTTTGGACCTCCGGGTTGCAGGAGGATCACGGTAAGGGTTTAGGGTTTAGGGGCTTAGGGCTTAGGAGTTTTGGGTTTAGGGCCTATAGGGTTTTGGGTTTAGGGCTTAGGGTTTTGGGTTTAGGGGCCATGGAATAGCCGTAGGGCTCATTGGGTTTAGGGCTGAAGGCTCATTGGGTTTAGGGGTTTAGGGATCTCTAGGATTTACGGCGTTACCTATATCTCTTGAACTAGCAACACTTATTTCTCTGTGGTTGTCCCATAAACTCGATGCGAGAGAGAAGGCTATTATGGTAGTTTGGTGTATACTTTACCCAACACCCCTAAACCCAAAACCCTACACCCTAAACCCTACCTCAGGCTTGGACATTATCCAAGAGGCTGCTTTACCGGCAAGACAATACCCCAAAAAGGCTCCAATGGCTCCATGTACCCCTTCTAAGGGCTCCTTCAAGGATACTGCAAGGTTTCCATAATGGATCTTTGGGGTTTAGGGTTTAAGGGCCCGTGTACCGAGATAGTAGAAATTTTGGCCTTGAAGTGGTCACTATTTAGGTATTTCGGGGCCAACAACTACACAATTTGGGTACACGGACCCTTGGGGATATACACTGATACAAACAGGTACATGGACCCTTCTGGCACGCCCTTATTGGAACAAATCTTATAAGCGCAAGGGTTTAGGGGCTCGGGGGATTTGGGTTGATTTGGATTCGCATCGGCTTTGAAAGACCTTCCAAACTATCCCTCACTTAAGGAATACCTTAAACAATATGAGGGATCCGACGATAATCTAAGGTATATGCCTTAATTGAGGGATGTTGGAATGTCTGGGTACTGCGGGAGCCAATTACGGTGAAGGGTTTCAGGTAATCGTGCGGGTATGGATATCTGCTAACATTATTCCCTTGAAACCTAGCCTCCACGGCCCTTGAAACCAAACCCTAAGCCCTAACTTAAGCCTGAAACTGTCCGGTGACATAAGGCTGAGTGACAGACGAAGCGCAGGCCCATGCCTTTGCCCGTTTGCTGAGACCTCGGATTGAAATTTGTTTAGGGAGGAGATAGAGCGGCCTGAAAAAACTTGCATAGGGTTTTGGTGCATATTATGCTATTTCTAACAAGGAACCTCCACCATAGTATAGGTAACTATTACCTCTCCTATGTCAGGATTAGGCTTATCGTGTGGTTTGGGGCTTTCAGACAAGTAAGCTCTTGGGCCTCACCCGAAAGGTCCTAGGTAGTGTTATGGGGGATACTCCCCCAAATCATAATAGTATCTCCTAATATAGAAACCCTACATTCTACCATGCAGCTACTTTGGACCCTTTGGGCCTGTCCCCTAAACCCTAAACCCCAAACCCTAAACCCTAAACCCTAAACCCTAAACCGTGCAGGGCCTCAAACCACAGCCACAAAGGCCTTTTGGGGGGATTGCCGGGAGGCTGAAGGTGTGGGGCTGGGGATGAAGGACTGGAAATCTGAAACCTTAGTGGCGTCTGTAGGGCTTAGGGGTTACGGTTTAGGGCTTAGGGGTTACGGTTTAGGGCTTAGGGGTTACGGTTTAGGGCTTTGGGGTAACGGTTTGGGGTTTAGGGCTTATGGTTTAGGCTTTAAATTAGGGTTTAGGGTTTATGGTCTAGGGTTTGGGGTCTAGGGTTTTGAGGGGTTTCGGGTAAACCCTGAAACTCAAACACACGAAGCCCCGGAGCTATATTAATCTTCGATCCGAAACACGCTAAGTCCTAAACCTGAACCTCGAATTTACGGTTTAGACATTGAGGTTTTGGGTATCGGGTTTAGTATTAAGGATTAAGGTTTAGGGTTTGGGGTTCGAGGTTTAGGGTTTACGGTTTAGGACAAGCCCCTCTATAACCCCTACAGACCCCCTAGGGAACCCGGTAGAATCCACCTAGCGCGCTTCCAGAACCTTTCACCACCCCGAAACAGATGCTCTGCGGGCGGCCCGGGTCTTTCCGTGGCCAACAGCGCCTGCAAATGCAGATCAAGTCAACACTAATTCTATGAAGGTTCCTGGAAAGGTTCCTTAAAAGCTGCATCTTGGAAAAGGCTGCATGAGATCTCGAAGGGTCATTCAGGGATTACGGATACGACTCAGGAGAAAAAGGCTCATCTATAGGCTAAGGGAAGGCTCATCTATAGCCTATAAGGATTCCTTCAAAGGTTCTTTACAAGGGCTCCATAGCTACAAGGCAAGGACATGATGAAGCTTGAGGCCTGCAGTGAACTGCTTGCATATAGGTATGTATGCATACGTGTACCGATGCTATATGTTGGACAAGCAGAGATACGTATTCTGGTTGCGAAATTGCACCTAGAGCACAGACCCACAAAGTGACACTGTGCCATTCTGAGCCCTTCAAAGCCAAAACCAACAAGCCCGACATGGCATGAATCAATAAGCCTAACCCCTAAACCCTAAACCCTAAACCAATAAGCCTAACCCCTGAAGCCTGAAACATAAACCACAGATTTTTTTATCGGCAAACCCTAAACCCAGAAGCCCGGAACCCGAAACTCCCAGACTCCTAAATCCAGAGCTCTTGAGACCTTGTAGGATCCCGACAAAACTCGGCTGAGGCGGTGTTGCTTAAGGTTTATAACAGATACAACCAGCAAGAACTATCTTCAGCCACATGAAGTCAGTTTGTTGCTATGAGTACCGAGACTCGGGAGATGCGTGAATGCAAGTCTTAGCACCAGTCGGCAGCTGTTCATCACACGTGTGTCCACCTCAAAGGAGGCGGTCGGCGACTTGAGCTCAAAGGCCGCAGCAGCACGGCTGCCTTCTGCCTCGGCCGTCTGGTGGCGAACCCACATGGCCAGCAGCAGCTCTTCCGCCACGGCAACACGGGCTTGCAGCGAGGCTGTGGCCTGCTGGCATTGCCAGTGTGGCACGAGCCACAGCGGCCAGTCATGGCAGGAACGTGTGGTTCGCGCGCCAGAAAGCGAGAGGACTTGTGTGGACGTCCTCTTTAGCTGGCCATTTCTGCCTCTGGGCTGTGAAAGCAGCATGTGCCGCCATCACCTATGGCCATGGCCACCGCGGCTACCCGAAGTGGGCAAAGCCGCACTTCAGCCCAAAGATACACTCACCAATATTCCTCAGGAGCTCTATGCACGCTCACCAAGCTCCTAATCACTTCACCAGAGACACAGATCCCCTTGTTGACGTGCTACTGAGTTACTGCTTAAACCCCTGACGGAGCCTACCTACACCTGAGGTGCAGTAACTTCTGGGATGACCTATGCAGTAGTTCGGATGGTACGCAAGAAAATACGTAAGGCGTCCGGTGCGTACTACGTTCCCTAGTGTCTCCTTCATCATGAGTGCAGCCTTTTCCTGGTATTCAGTTTTAGTAAGGAAACCCTCAAATGCAAAAGGCAAGGAGGGCACCGCAGGGGCACCTCGGGTACTACCCTGTCAGGTCTAGGTCCCTAAACACGGTCCTTCCAGGACCCCATAACGAATAAGGATGCCTTAAAGGATCCCTAATAGAACCCCATGAACTGTGCATATAAAGACCCATAACCCTTCCTAGAAGACCCCTCAACCTGCTTCCTTTAAATGAACCCTTATTGGAAGTTTTGAGACGTCACCTCTAGGACCACTTACAGCAACCCTTGTACAACCCCTGCGGCACCTGTACAGGACGCCTTATAGCCTTGCAGCAACCCTCATGGAATCCTCATAGGGGAACTTATAGCTGGGTAGTTGTCAAAATTATGTCCCCTTTTTGGGTACCCTAGATAATAGGTGCCGTACTATAATAGGGACCCAAAAAGGGACCATAATTTTGACAACCACCCAGCTGATACCGCAACCCCCGCACCACAGTCGGAGACCTCGCGGAATTGGTTTTCGAAGTTTGTGCCGGCGCCCGCGGCATGGCGGATACCTCGGAATCCCAGAGGCTTTGAAGGCTTCTAGAAGAAACTATACAAAGAAAGGATCCTACAGTTTCCAACTCCCAGCTTGGGGCTTGAGGTTTAAGATTTAGGGCTTCGGGTTTAGGGTTGTCAGGCCTCAAGGTTTTAGGGCTTTAGGTTTAGGGAATGTCGGATGTTTAAAATCTGACCAGGCCGAAAACTGTAGTGACTTCTCGCCCAGCGGCGTTGCAGCTCCTCGTGGTGCCGAAGCGCATCCTTCTTTTATTTTCAGTTGGCGTGTTGAGGGTTTAGGGTTTAGGGATCAGGGTCATCGTCAGGGATTTAGGCCTGGGGGTTGGGGCTTCGGGCTTTCATCCCTAAGCTCAACTTCCCAATGTGGCCTTCTCCTGCTGGAGGCATGGCTTGCAGCATGTTGTCTACCACCAATCATGCCCTGAAGATAACAAGGCATCCCCCCAAAACGGGGACACCTAATGGTGATGATGGTGATGATGGTGATGATGATGACAATGATGATGATCAGGACCGTCGTCGTCACAATCATCACTGTCACCATCATTGTCACAATGCAACAAAGTCTTAAAACCTGCAACCCTCGACATGTCAGCACAACTATTTACAACGGACTACACCCTACATTCCCAAGCCCAAGACAACAGGGCAGCCCTGTTACTAACAAACACGAAGCTGCGCAAGAGATCATCTACAGTCCTGTAAGTTTCCTATCAGACCCTAACGTTGCAGATCTTGCGAAAGCTAAACCCCACTAACAAACCTTCTTGTAAAGAGCCAGCATAGAACTGATGCACATTCTCAGCGAAGCCGTCGTTACTAGGCATATCTTACTGTCTATTGTAGCCAGGGACGCTAGAGAATGAAGAATAACTGAACCCTTGGAACCCTTGAAAGAACCCTCTTACTCATGCCCCTTTTGCTTTGCACCCGGAACTGCGCAGACCTCCAGGTGAAGCTCCGTCTTCGAGAGCAGGCGAAGGTGTTCTCCGAGCTGGATCTGTGCGGCCTCGGGTCATCAGTTAGGGCCGCTGGAAGGTCTTTTGGTGTTTTGGTTTCGGGTTTAGGGTTTCGGGTATACGGTTCCCGGCGCAATCCTTTAGTGCCGCTTTGCCTTCTAGAAAGGTTTCTATAAAGCTTTCTTGCGTTTCTTTCACGTCTGCCCCGTAACCTTCGAATATCTCACGTAATATCTAGATGGCTTGAGCTCTCGGGTCTGCCCCCTAAACCCTAAATCCTAAACCCATAAACCCTAAACCCATAAACCCCAGACCCTCGGGTCTGCAGTTCGGCCCCAAAGGCTCTGGAAAAGCGGTGGCGTTGAAGCTCTGAGAGGTTGAAAGCGCCCTGCGATCCAGCCCCCAGAAGCCTGGCAAAAAGATTGGGCTTAGCATGTTGAGGGTGTCAAGGGTTTTAACGGTTTCAAAGGCGTTAAGGGTTTTAAGGTTTAAGGGTTGGCGTCTAGGGTTTAAGGGATTGGGATTTGGCGCGTGGGGTTGAGCTGAATCTGAGGCGTGCGCATAGTAGCAGGTGGCACCACCCTGGCAGAAGCGTGTAACTTCTTCATGCGCCGGGCCCTAAGATCCCGTCACTATAAGTCCCGATGAGCCGATCTCATTATATGCCCCATAAACCCTACGCGACGATGATGCCCCCATGAACCTTGCATCCCGAAGCATCAAAAAAGGATGCCGAAACCTTGTACTTGCCCCAAACCAAGAGCCCGGCAGAGCAACAAAGGTGCTTCGGGGTTTCCAGTCTAGGGTCTAGGGCTACAAGGGCCATGAATCGGAGAAACCAAACTTCGCCCTTTCGATGCTGTGAATGCTAAAACCAAGACCCTCAACTCTAAACCCTTAACCCTGATCCCCAAGAACCCTAAACCCCATAAATGCTAAACCCAATATTCCAGACTGTCGCCTTGCCCCGGAAGTACCGGACGATGCCCGGCTGCGGCAGTCGGCCCTTGCCAGGCTCCGGGTTTTGGGGCTTAGGGTTTCGGATTTATAGTGAACCCCAGAAAGTTGGAACATGGGTTTAGGAGGATTTCAGGGTTTGTGGGTTCAGGGTTTTTGTGGGGAAAAGGTGGTGGTCTGAATCTTTTTTGTGGGCTGGTGTGTTATACTAGTACAATATTGCACCGCGTTTAGGTGCGTTCGACACGCACTCTCCACCTGCATCAAAGAAAGATTGTTAAGGGTCCATAGGGAAGGATCCGGAGTATTCAGACCTCTGAGACAGAGGCTTGCCGGTTGCTTCAAGGTGTCTCTGATGCCTTTGAGCTTTGAAATTTATAGGACGCCCGAGACGCTCAAAGGCTACACACAGCTCAAGTTGCCGCATCACCCGAGCTACTTTGGGGTCCCCTTCTGCCAACGGTTGTCTGCTTTCGAAAAGGCCGAACCCCACAGTTCTCTAGATCTTTTGCCATGGATCCCCTTGCTTTATCAACCAGACTGATCAGTCCACTTCGGCATTGCGATCGAAATTCCCGGTTTAATTGGGGATTGGGGGTCTGGGGCTCAATGGCATAAGTTAATGAGGGTCACAATCATGGTTTTGATACTCCGTCACTGTAACTGCTGCAAATAAGGCCTTGGTCTTGGTAGCTGGTCTACCCGTTCAGGCGTACACGTGAGGCGGAGTCTCTCCTGTCTCCTATGTCCTTACTCATTAAACCCTAAATAACCCCCGAATCCGCAACCCCAGACAGCACGTGCCGGAGTATCTTTAGCTGGAGCCAGCGCTCCATGAAACCCTAAACCTCAAACCCTGCACCCCGAAATCCTAAACCCTACACCCTACTAAACCCTAAACCCTAAACCCTAAACCCTAAACCCTAAACCCTAAACCCTAAATCCTAAACCCTAAACCCTAAACCCTAAACCCTAAACCCTAAATCCTAAACCCTAAACCCTAAACCCTAAATCCTAAACCCTAAACCCTAAACCCTAAACCCTAAACCCTAAACCTTACTTTACGTTGCTGCACAGCGAGCCTTCTTGGCTTTGGGCGCTGCAGGCGCTCGCCGGTTCCGTTGAGACTTTTGGACCTGCGGCACCTCACCAAGCGACAAGAGAGCCACGGTATTAGGCCTATCTATATATATATATATATATATATAGATATATATATATATATATATATGTATATCTCGTTTCGACGATGGGTCGGGTGTACCGCGTTTTTAACAACCTTTCATGCTTACTAGACTACCTAGCTACTACTGATTATTGCTTCTCAGACTCGTAATGAACTTCATTACTATGCTGTCTTGACCGTTGGCATCACCGCAGCTCTTTGGCTGCATGGTGCCCTTCTGATGATAACAAAGGCTGATGACGGATGAAGAAGTATGCCCCTAAACCCTGAAATTGTTGCGATCTCCAAGGCGTCTCGATAACCGGAGATCTTGGCGTTGTGCAGCCAAACCTTCATTCGGTGTGCATGTAGTTTGGGGCGGAGGGTGTGTCATGGCCTGATGCTAAAAGGGGACCTTGTCATCCCTCTGTCTATATCAATGATATGACGAGGATGTTGGTCTCAACAACGTCCATCGACTTCAACATCTGCAGTCGTAGGCCCCAATCCCAAAGCCTTAAACCCCATGAGCCCCAAACTCCAGAACCTAAACCTCAAACCTGAAGCACGAACCAATCGTTTTAGGGCGACACTACAATACACCAGAATCTACGAGAGTATAATATACCATAGTATACTGTCTGACATGCTATAACATACGAAAAACATACTATCGTATACTACAACATACTAAACCATACTGTCATATACTGCCATATACCAGAAAATGCTAAACCATGCTTTCATCTTCTTTGTTGTTTATACTAGAACAGACTCAACTGCGTGATTGTAGACCCTAATAAATACTAAACCAGAAAGCCCACAGACTGTAGTACGAAGCTTCAGGCCTCCTCGGCCCTTGGGCGCGGGACGCGGGTGAGGATCCAACCTCGGAGTGCACGATTTAGGGTTTAGGGGTTGGGGTTTAGGGGTTTAGGGATTAGGGGTTTAAGGGGTTTAGGGTTTAAAGTTTAGGGGGTTTAGGGGGTTTAGGGTGTGGGGTTAAGGTATAGGGTTTCGTGTTTATGGTTGACGCTTCAGGGATTAATTAGGTTTAGGGCATCGGATGGCGGAAGAGAGGCCATCGTTCTGATGACTTTAAACGGTTTTTGAGGGCTAGACTTTATCTGCTCTGATGACTTTGAACGGGCTTATACTATATCTGCACTGATGAACCTTACTGGGCTTATGTCTGACTTTACGAGGATTTGGGGTAGATTGTATCTGTTCTGATGATTTTAAGAGGGTTTTGGGGTACCTTACATCTGTTCTGACCACTTTTGGGGTTTATCATATTCTCTAACTGCTCTGCAATAGGGTCACTCGAAGTGGCCATCCGCTTGCAGAAGGGAGGCCATCGTTGGAATAACTAGACTTTGGCGTTTGATACACAGTCATACTATGACTACAATGGGGAGCCCAAGGAATAGTACTTTAAGTATTCCGGCCACTATGTTACTCGGACTCTTATCAAGGAGAGCTTCTAGATAGGCTCTCGCGTTTACAACTGCACAGCCTTCTTTCAGGGTTGAGCTTTCGATACGCGGCCTGGGGTTGATTAAGGCCTGTTATGTCCTATATGCTTATTGTACATGTGTTGATATTCGTTGTGTCTTCTGTTGCTTGATGATTTGGAGGTTTCCCTCAGCAAGACACAGTGCCGCATACAGCAGAAACAGGGTTCTTCCAACAGTTCCTTGCTTCATCAGGTGGTCAAGGGTCGCTTGCAACCTTGAGTGTTCTACTTCTGCATGGCATAGTTCCATGTCATGAAGTCAAGCTCAAAATCCGAATATTTGATACGTGTCCGTTACTTCGTGCTCTCGACTGATGCTGCTGCCTGTGCTGTAGCTGGGGCTCGTAGCAGGAGGAGTGGTTGTCGAGCTTCGGGGTCTGGGGCTGAGGGTTGAGGACTTAAGCCCTGAAGCCGAGGGTTGAAGGGTTAAGCCCTGACCTTTGGATAGTAGGGAATGGAGGAATGGGGTACAATTACAAGAACTACTACTACTACTACTACTACTACTACTACTACTACTACTACTACTACTACTACTACTACTACTACTGTACTACTACTACTACTACTACTACTACTACTACTACTACTACTACTACTACTACTACTACTACTACTACTACTACTACTACTACTACTACTACTACTACTACTACTACTACTACTACTACTACTACTACTACTACTACTACTACTACTACTACTACTACTACTACTTACTTCCCATTCCCTACTAACCAAAGGTAAGTGAAGCCTAACCCGACATGCCGGCTGCAAGATATGCGGGAGATCCCCAAACACGAGCATTGGGGTGCCGACGCTCGAGCTGGCATTGCTGTGCGGTGCTCAAGCCCCTGAGTACACAGTTGATCAGAGATTCCAAACCGCGAGGGGTTCAGGGTTTAGGGTTTAGGGTTTAGGATTTAGGGTTTAGCGCCTAGGGTTTAGAAGGATCTATACTGGATCGGACAATGACTGTCGGATGGATTTCATTCTGTCTTGTAAACTTCAGGAAATCCCTCCAGTATTCGATAACACATCGTTGACAGATCCGAACACCCATGACCCATCGGGACATATTTTATTGAAGCTGTGAACTGGAACCACTAGAACCTGAACCTGCAATCGAAACCGCCAATCCCAACTCATACCCTAAACCCAAACCCCTAAACCCTAAGCCCAAAACCCTAAACCCAAACCAAACCCCCCCCCCCCCCCCCGGAACGGGGCTCTGCCAAGCAAGCGTGGCCGGTCGGCCTAATATACTCTCTCCGGCCTACAAGGTCTAAGCTCCGAAAAGGGCTCGAACACGAGCCTTAAAAGTAGCTTCTAAGGGAGAGCTCTACTAGTGCAATTTCGGTCTGCCAGGTGTGTCACTACCGTATAGCTGGCAGCTTATAGTGAAGCTACCGAGAGCCTCTCAGAATCCGTCGTTCGGGAAGTCTACTCTACACTGCTACACATGCTCGGGTACGGGGCTTGAGTTTTAGGGCCTTGAAAATTGCTTCTCTCTTGGATCTTGCTCCATAATCCTAAATTAACCCTAAACCCTAAACTCTGAATCCTAAACCCTAAACCCTAAACTCTGAATCCTAAACCCTAAACCCTAGACCCTGAACACACGGCGGGTCACGAGAGGATCTCCCGGCGTCGATCGGCTGGAAGCTTCTGCAGGAGCCTCCCACCCGCACTGCTCGCTGAAAGGAATCCTTAAGGGAACCCTTACGTGTCAAGTTTAGGTAGTCTGGGTTTAGGGTGTAGGAGTAAAGGAGTAGTAAAGGATTAGGCTTGCAATCTAGAGCTTCAACATGGCAAAGGTCCCAACGCAGATTACAGATCATATGTGTCCCCTTAAACTTCCGGGACACAAAAAAGACATACTTTGGCTGTAAAATAGTCCCTCTGTAAGGTACTTTGGTGCCAAAGTCTACGCTGCTTGGGTACATGGACCCTTTGGGGTCTTTGGTCTTTGCAAGTGGTAACAGGTTTCAGAGGCAGACCACACCGTAAAGTCGCCATTCATATTACTGACAAAACTACCTGTTAAGGCTCGTTCTTGCTCTTTTCTAGTTCATCTACTGGGCCCTGAACCCCTGAACCCCTCAAAAGGCATGTGGCGTGTAGAGTTCAGCCATGGTTCATCGGAGTCAACGCTCTAGGGTTCTGGGCTTATGGGGGTTCGCTAGGCTCAGCAGACACGAGGTTGCCGTAGTGCCCCAAACCCCAAGAGCCTAAGGGTTTCAGGGTTTAGGGCTTAAGGGGTTTAAGGGTTTAGGGTGTAAGGTTTTTTTGTGTGTTCAGAGTTTTAGAGTTACCTTCCGAGCCAGTCGTTGTACGACCTGCTGAAAGCCTTCATTGCTGGGATTGAGGGTCGGAGCGGAAGAGCGACGTCGGTTGATGATAGAAATCCTGCATTACCTTAAGGACCCTAAACTATGGGAATTATGGTATATTCGCTATTATGGGTCATGCAGGATTTATATCATCAACCGCATGCTCTCGTGGACCTCTTAGCAAGCCGCAGCTCGAAGCGGGCCGAAGGCTGAAACTACTGAACCCTCAGTGTCCATGTACCCATATAGAGATACATGGGCCCCAAAGTATCCAAATAGGCACTACATTAAGGCCAATGTATATACTATATGAGTACATGGACCCTTAGGGGAACTGAAGATCATTGCGCATCTGCTAGGCTCTGGATTGGTGCTCGATCCATGTTGAGGATGTGACACTTAAGTCATTACACAAAATCCCTGAACCCCCAACCCCCCAAACTCCACATCCCTGAACCCACAACCTCCCAAACCCCCCAAACCCAAGAGGCCTCCAAATCCGCTTCAAGAGCGGAATCTTGCGCACCCTGCCCTGGTCGTGGGGTTCAGAGCTCCAAGGTTTATGGGTTGCGGGGAGTATTGAGTAGGGCTTCAGTGCTTAACGTCTCGGGTTGAGGGTTCAAGGCTTGGTTTGTGGTGGTCCTTTAGATGGCTGCATGATATGGAACCCTATAACCTGCAAGTTTTAGGCTTGAAGCCCTGCCCGAATCCTAAACCCGAGCTGAATCCGATACCTCAGAAAATACGGACGAAACCCTCAAGCTGTCTGCAGACTCGGACAAGAATCCCCATCGATCCGAAACGGCAAGCTTCTACGAATCCAGGCTCGCAACAAATGTCCCCTCTTAGTTGTGAGCCCTTTCAGTGTATATTTGAGGCTGCGGGGAATGCAAGATACATAGTATATACTTTCCAAGGGTAAAAGGAGGGACCCTCAATATAGCTAGTATATACCCATTATATAGCCCATTATAGGGTAGGGGTCCCCATTAAGGGTCCATCCTTTTCCCCTTCGATACTTGGTCCGTGAAGAGCCTCGAGACCCTATGTATGTGGCTCCTTTCATAGCCATATGGGTGGTTGTCAGAATGTTGGTCCCTTTCTGGGTCGTTATTAAGCTACGGCACCTAATACCCAGGGTGCCCAAAAAAGGGGGCAATAATTTTGACAACTACCCATATGGACACTTACAGCAGCATTGGGAGTGCAGTCAGCTGCTCCCCACGCACAGGACCTGGGGTCTTGAGCGGTCAGCGGTGAGATCGAGCCCCAAAACCCAGTTTAGGGCTTGGGGACCAAAGTCCCAAACCCAAAAATCCTCAGTCTCCCACTTGGAGAGGCAGGGGCCTTAGTAAGTAGGTTGTAGGTAGAGTTATAAGTACCCCAAATGGAGCTACCCCCAATTCTAACCCTACTCCTAAACGACTTACTAAGTCCCGTGCCCTCCAAGCACACCCCTAACTAAGGCTAAGATTGTTGACCCCACCAGCCTGCAGGGAGAGTCTTGTTTCATGGCCGGCGTTCATCACCTGCCGAAGTGGGCTCTGAAAGGATCAGGATTCAGAATCCTGTCCTTCAGGGTTTGGGGCCAGGGGCTTGCAAGTTTAGACTCACAGGTGAGATCGCCAATTCGCCGGCCGAAAACATGTCAAGATACACCCGTTGCGACCCTCTCGGGGAGCAAAGTTTCCGGGTCCACCAGATCACGAGAGTCTACTTCTCAGGGATCACCATCCTACGTACGTCAAGAATCAACCTCCAAAAAGCTTATTCCCCGATTTGCGAACCTGAATCCGAAAGCCACAATCTGGCTTGCAGCCCGCATGCCATAGGTACCTACGCGTGGGAAGCGAGCTAGTGAACCTGAGAACTATGGAATCTAATTAGGCCTGGCAGTGTACGGATGTTGCTTCTCAACGAACTCCACCCTCAACCCTGAACTGCCCTAAACGCATATTTCTTCACACTAAAACAGAACAGCTCACGTCCTGTGAGAGCTCCTAGCATGAAATCTCCAAGAACTCCCAAACTGCAACTCCAACCACGAGCCCACAACAAAAAAGGCGAACGAATGACGGAGCACAAAGGTTTAGGGGTTTACGAGCGGCAGCCCGAATCCCTAATAAAAAGTGGAATGGGGCATACAGCATGCAGCCACTCCTTCACGACTTGGCATGAAACTGCTGATAGACAAGATCTTACAATACACAAAGCATCGTGCGAACACATGACGGATACCGCAGATTCTCTTCCACACACACACAGAGAACAATGCTTTGTCATGAACAGAATCATGACATCCAGACACCAGACCCGACTTGGCTACCGCGCTGTGTCTCTGATCGGAGTCTCCTGTGTATGTGTTGTCTCTACTTGGAGGTTCATGGGTAGCTAGAAGTAGGGTTATAAGTAGGGGAACTATACTTATAAACCATATGGGGACTTATAACCCCACCTATAACTACCCATGAACCTCCAAGTAACAGGATTTGGAGCTTCCTTCCGATTTTCGGGATGCAGGTTCAGAGTTTCGAGATTTACCCTCGACCCTTTAAGGGGTTTCTGGATTTAAGGCCGATGGCTTGATGGTCGCCGGGCCACAGTAAGGGAAGACCTCTGACAAAAAAATCATGCCTACTTTGGAGGTGAAGGCCCGGGTTGGGAATGTTGAAACTCTTGGGCTCCAAATAGCCCAAAGTAAGTACTACTTGTATACTTGGAGCCCTAGGTAAACGAAACAAGGTAGGGTCGCGAGTGGCAAAGGTGCAATGGCCAAGTCAAGGTGCTCTAGCAAGACTTAGGCATCCGTTCTCGTGTGCCAGTTTGACCCTTCCGAGGACGGTGATCATGATCCCCCAGGGCTCCAGTAACCTAAAAAAGTGGGCTACTGGGGTATATGATGTATATGATATACATATATATATATATATATATATATATCTATTTATATTTGTTTTTTATTTATTTATGGTTATATGAATATCTATGTATATATATATGTATTATATGTATATATATATATATATATATATATATATATGGCTAGTCCTACTAATATATATATATATATATATATATACATATATATATATATATATATATATATGGCTAGTCCTACTAATAGGTATCTGGAGCCTAGGGGGACGAAGAGCAGCAAGATGATCCTGGCTCCCACAAGCCTGGGGATGACGCATGTGAAGATAGCCGATGAGCATGACAACGACATGGACACCCAAATCCTGCTAACACCCTGATAAAAACCCTTTAAAAGAAACGCGATTGCGATACTAGTAACGATGACAACAAGATGTGATGATGATGATGATGATGACGATGGTAATGTGGAGGAGGAGGAGAAGGAGGAGGAGGAGGAGGAGAGGAGGAGGAGGAGGAGGAGGAGGAGGAAAAGAGGCTTGTGGTTGAAGACGACGGTGGCAATTAAGGACAGTGACCATGGCAGTGCTGATGGCTACGGTCATGACTGTCGTCATCATACTTTCTGTAACTAGGTTAACCTTAGAACTGCAGCCGCACACGCTAAGCTTCAGTTGTGCACAAAACCTTGTGCTGTCGTCGGACGCCGACAAAACAGATGTCGGAAGAAGTCCCCAAACATGAGCACTGGGTTAACACTCAAATTTCATATCCCCTAACTCTGAACCCGATGACCGACATCATAAAATCCCGGGCCCATCTTTCTACAGCCGTAGACCACCAGAAACTTCAAATCCCTAAACCCAAAATCGATGTGACAAAATGCGCTCCATCCGCGCGGCAGCAGCGTGACACCTCCAAGCATCGCCTCCCGAAGTGTTTTGGGTTCATCCAAGTTTACCCATAGGCTCCATGTTAGTTCCCTTTTGTGGTTCATCTTCAGAATCCTATACGGTAATCCCAAAAAGGATTTACTATGGAGCCTCTGAGTAGGGCATCAAGGGACATTTGAGGTTAGGGGCTCTAGGAGTTTAGGGGTTTGCAACTTATCTGATTTTCCGGATATGATATCTTGGCCCGTCTTCAACGGGTATTGCACGCTGCAAGTTGGAGGGTGTGCAAGAGGTTTTTCCCTAGCTGCACTTCCAACCCCAGTCTACGAATCCCACGAAACTTTTGAGGAGCAGGGTGCTTGTACTCGAGGAGGCTAGAAAATTGGGTTGTTGCGACGGGATGAGGACTCACAATGGTTCGAGCATGTTCGAGCAATCAAGAGAGGGTATTCAGGGCTACTTTGAACATGACCTGCAATTCATGAGACTTGCCTGTTGAAAGGGCTTGAGGATCCCACAAACAAATGTCTGGGGTCTCCGGCTAGGGTCGGACTGCCTACGAAGCCCCTCTGCAAGTCAGACGTCGCACAGCTTGACCCCAAAACGCGAGAGCCAAGCCCGCAACCCTGAGCTGGGCACCCAAAACCCTAAACCCCTAAACCGTACGAAACCCAAAACCCTAAACCCTCCACCCCCAAGCCCTAAACACCTCAACCCTAAAACCCCAAACCCCTAAACACTAACCCCCAAACCGGCTATGATTGCTCCGGGCTTTGGGTGCTAGGGTTCGGAAGCTTAGGGGCAGGCCAAAGCCTCAACGAATTGCGCTCAGGATCCGTCGCCGGTATGCCATAGCATAATGTAGTATAACGCCAAGCTAAACTTTATTGTAAGGTAAAATAACAAAAAACGACAAACACTATCTATAATGTAACCAGAACAGAATATGAGATGGTATCAAATACTATAACCTATGACACGTGTACTATATTATGAAACAATCTGACATTCATGACAGAATGCAGTACACTACAGCATGGTGCAGTATTAGTATACTGTATACTATATTAATACAGTGTATAGTAGTACGATATAACACATACTGTTAAAATATAGTACTGCAAAATATGAAATAATGTGAAATAATAGAAACCAATGCCCTGAGCACCGAAGTCCCACGCCTAAGACCTAAAACCTTAAGCATAAGCACCGGAAGCCAAAAACCCTGAACCAAATCTCTACACCTAGAGCCCATGCAGAGGCCCTAAATCTGTGGCGCCCTGACCCAATGGCCCAAAGGGCATTATGGCAAGTACTTGTAGTGTATTTTGGGGGTCTCAGTATATACCATACTGATACTTGGACCCTTAGGGTGAAAAGCCGGACCCTAAACCCTAAACCCTAAACCGTGGCGGAAGCCTCGGAACGAGGCTCGTTCGACGTCGGCTCCTGTCTGCTCTTTCGTTTGCTTTCGGGTTTGTGGCTTGGTTTAGGGTTTAGAGCTTGGGGGGTAGGGTTTGGGGTCTAGGGGTTTTAGGGCCCGTTTAGGGTTTCCGCATTTCCGGGGTTGGTGCCGGACTAAAGCTGTGGTTGTAACATCATTTGCGCAGTTGATGGCTTGAAACTAGCGGCTGCATGGGAGCACGGTTCATCCTCAAGTCCATGCACCAACTCTTCTGCGTTGGACTTCAGGAGAATCCTCGGGCTTAGGCTTGGAGATTCGTCAAAATGTATCTAAGGTTTATAGGGCTTAGGTTTAGAACTCAGGGTCCGGATCTAGGGTTTGGGATGGTTCGGTTTTTAGGGCTTACCCTAATGCTCCTGGACCCTCGTAGTGAGATCCCAAACCTTAGCCCCCAAAGTCCAAACCCTTCCCCCCAGAAAGCCCATGACCCCTTTAGGAGCCTTAAATTAGTGCTGAAATTTTAGGGTTTGGGGTAGAGACCGTGTAGGGCCTCTAGGCCCTATGGGCTGATGAGTTAGTTCATGCCTCTGAGCTGCAAATGTTTGGAGCTCCTTGGCCCGGCTTCCCCTCATTTTACCTGATTTGTCGCTCCCCCCCCCTACCCCCCCGCCTCCCCCCCCCTGCCCCCCCCTCCCCCCCCTCCCCTACCCATTCTCCTCGCACTTCGTATCAACAAACGTGTAAAGGTTGGGGTTTGACAGGCCGCCCTAGCAAAAAAAAACATCGACTGCCCCCTCGCCCAGCCGGGCACCGTAGCGTTAAAATTAGAGGGTATGTACCTAATGGCTCTTTAATGGAGCCCTAATGGCCCATACTAGTGGCCTTTACTAGTAGGTCTATGGGGTATATTAGAGGGTAGTTGCGGGGTCTAGGGTCTAGGTAGTTCGGACTTATTGAGTTTCCCGGGCTCTGTAACCAGCGTTTCGCCATCTCGGCTTTCATGTGAGCTTCGGTCTAAACCCTAAACCTGAATAACCTACCTTTTTGGGGTTCCTTTTTCGGGCTTCTTTATATAAGTCCTTAAAGATGTAGGTTCATCGGGTTAAGGTAAACCCTAAACCCCCTAACCCCCAAAACCCTACGCCCTCTAAGCCTCGGAAGGGCCGCTTGGAACATAGAGGGCTTGCATTGACGGCGAGTTCAGTACGTCGCTGTTCAGAGGGTATGTGTCTGGTACTACGGTGCAGGGCATAGGTTCCTGAATCCGGACGCTGAGGAAGATGGGACAGTTTTCTTAAGCAGAGTCTCCTGCCCTTGCACTTCTGGGTGGTTGTCAAAATTATGGTCCCTTTTTGGTTCCATAATACTTAGGGTACACAAAAAGGGACCATCATTTTGACAACTACCCTTCTGTTGTATTGCGTCTGCCGGGTATACGCAGGTTGAATGCGCCGGAGAGGATTTTAATATCAGGGCACTCAGGCCTAAATGGCCAAATTGATATTCAGCAGCTGTACGACTAAGATAACGGAGATGGCTTCATAGCAAGATGCTCCACAAGGGCTAAGATCAGTGTCTTGATATGGCGGCCGAAAAATGCATGTGGCCTAGGAGTTTGCTACTTCGACATACACAGCTGCTTCAGGGCAGTGGGGCAAGGCTGTTCGGGGTCCACGGAGGCCAATGCCCACCAGGCACGAAACAATAAAGCCTGAAGCCTAACCCGAACCATATTAGACCCGACCCTAAACCCAGACCCCTCAAACCCTGAAGCCTTTATTCAATCATTGAAGGCAGAACCACGACCTTAACAGCCAAAGCATTTAGGTTTAGGAATGATTAGGATAAAACCATCTCGCCACCATACCCAACTCCAGTTTGGAGCCTTAACTGGCTGAATTTCAGGTCATGAGGAGCTCTGAGGGCAGATAACAAACCACCCATGCACGCGCCTTAGCGTGAAGCCGACGACGATGATGACGATGATGATGATGATCGTGATGTCTGTGACCTAAGACAGAAAACGCAACAGCACGCATGACTTGACAAAACCCAGGAAACAATGGTAGCTCATGGCGACGGAATAGCTGCCTCGCATGATGGCATTGGCAGCAACCTTAACAGGGTTCAGCTGCAAATTCACCATGTCGCCTGGCTTTTTGACGTAAGGACACCTCCTGGACGGTCTACATCCTCAAATGATCAAGCACCCAAACCCCAAATCCTGAATTCCTAATCCATAAACAGTAAACACAACCCTCGATTTCTCTCCTATCCCATGTACCGAAACCCTTAAACATCTGTGTCAGGACTATGCAAACAATCCATCGAAAAGAAAGCTTAACCCCGAAACACCCTTCATCCCGAACCCTCATAAGCCTAGTACCAGAGCATCAACCGTAAGTAGAAATCTAGCAAGGAACGCCAACCTGGGCATGCAACCCATGTTGGGACCATGGTGCCCTGGAACGTTAGGCCCCTACATACAAGCCCCAAGACGAAAAAATGACAACCCTTCTAAACGAAGCCAGTCAGCACGAAATGCAATGCCGACAAACCATAAATGCCAAACCCAACCTGAGGAACCTAAATCCCATAAAGCTTAAAGAGCCTCCTCTGATGACGTGACAGGTCTGCCCTGAGCCGCCGACGAGGGCGAACGAGAGTGAGAGGAGCGGAGAGCTGGGTGACGAGCCTGGGACTCGTACCACTTACAGTAGAACCTACATTAGGGGTGTTGGATTCAGTCGGTTCTCGGTTTCGGCTTTAGGTACAAGTAGCCGTAAAGTTCTGGGCATGTTATATATACAGTAGAATCAGTAGAAGCCAGAAAAGTTGGAACATTAGAATCCTCATGCCCTTAAGGTAAAGTATAGGGTAATCACGGCACTAACCATCCTAAATCCATGTTCCAACTTTCTGGAGTGCACTGTAATTCGGGAATATTAGGAAGGGGTGATTTGGGGCTTGGGGTCTTGGTAAAGGGTTTGGGTTGAGGTGCTTTGGAAGTAGCAGCTTTGGGCTAGGCTAGTATTACTCGAGAGGTTTAAAGACTGCGGTTCATGTCAATGTCGGGGCCCCTAAGGTTACAGATGGTGCTGGTCAGTAATTGTGGTCTTGTCACCAGAGTCACCAGCACAGCTTCATCAGTGTCGATTTTAGTGCTCTCAATACGCATGTCGTTATGGGGCAAGTTCCAACGTGTCGATTCGTTTCCAGATTGTGGAACATCGTGCTAACGGGTGTGAAGAAACTCGGCTCGGGCATGCTTTCTGGGAAGCTGTAGGTTCAAGAGGATGGCCACTTTCACAAAACCTAGTGCAACTCTCGGAGCTCGGCACTTCGTTGAGCCTCCTACTACCCACGTAAAAACTGGAAGTGTCGGTCTGGGCAAGAATCAGCATCACGCAAAAGTGGGCCGTGCATGATTTTGACACAGATGACCTAGCAGGAAACCCTCGAAATTCAGGCACTGGTATGCCGGGAAGTACCTGATGCTCCAAACACTCCGAAGCACAAAACCAGTCCTTGGAACCTCTGGTGTTGGCCGTCCGAGCTGCCATGGTGGTCACGGAGGAGGTGAAGCGAAGAACGGTAGCCAAGGACATCGTCATGGTTTCTGTGGCCTTGGCAAAGCAGTCGCAGCTCCAACCACTGTGCTTTGAGACCCAAACCCATTAAACGACCCAAAAAGGTCTTGATAAGCGAAGGTGTGCAGTTGATGGTAAAATGCACGCATGCAGGTTTCAATCTGGGATGAACCGATACAGTTAAGTTATAACTACCGCTGACGGACTACTCGTGAAACAAGCCAGCACAAGAGCGTGCATGTGTGGTCATGAATACCTACGACTCGTACGGTTGAAAGAAAATTGCATGTACAGCTTAGGAGTTAAAGTTAGGGGAGCGGTGCTTGGCGCGAATGAGCGGTCGGGGAGGACATTTGGTTCACAGTGTTGCGCACGCTTTGCATGATGAACAAGTATGCTCCAAATGGTCAAGCAACCAGATTGCCTGTCACGTGAAGTGTGTGTTCACAGCATGAACGGCGTCACTGGGATGAGATACGGCAATGAAGATGTTTCATCTCTTGTGACCTCGCAAAACATTCCTTGCACAGTGATATTACAGATACTTGACCATACAAGCCTAAATCATGAGCGTTTAATGCGCTTATCCTGCAGAAAGTTTGGGGTTCATTATACTCTGGTCACAATAAGGACCCCCCCCCCCCCAAAGTAGTGTTGGTAACTGTTGAGGCCCCTATATTAACCACCTCCTGCCCTAGCCCAGAGGTTAACACACACTTCGGGATTGCTCTCCGGGGCTTACTTCAGTGCCAGAGGATAGACCGCACCTTTTCGACAGCACCCTACGCCCTAAACTCTAAACCCTACTCCCAACGATGTCGTCAATACTAGCTGATGCTAGTTGTAGTGCTGGTCTTAGCACTAACAACTAGCAACAGTCAGAACAACCGTGAGAAACAGGATCACACGGCAGAGGGAGCCGGGGGGAGGCACAGGTTTAAGGTTTGGGCCGTTTGTCGCTTCGGGCTTTGGAAGCTGAGCCTTTGATGTGCGTTGGGGTTACGAGCATTGGCGAGCGGAGTATAAAACCCCTAGACCCTAAACCTAAAACAGTAAACCCTACCCTTAACCCTAAAACCCTACATCCGGACTCCCAGAACCTTAAGCTCAAAGCCTTAATCCGCGGGGTTTAACGATTCTAGGGGCGTAGGGGTGCTCAGAGTTTAGGAGATTTCGGGGTTCGGGGTTCAGTGTTGCATCCCGGCACAGATACTTCAGCCTTCGTGGGGCTTCTATTTGGCACGTGTCTTTCGAGCCACTGCAAGCCCCTAAACTGCAAACCCTGAACCCCTAGCCCAAAACCCTAAAGATTTGTGTCCCTAGGGATCTGAGGACTCATATATTAAGGCTTTTGGGCCCAAAGACCATACTATACTAGGCTTTTGGGCTATTTTGATCCCTAGGGAGTGGGTGCGTGGAGCTTAAGAATGATTCATCCCAATGGGCCCCCTGCAAAGGCTTCCTTGCGGAAGGCAACAGGCTTGAACCGAGGCTGCAGCAGCGGGCTAACGGCTCACGCTTCGGGCTTGAAACTATATATATATATATATACAGATAGATAGACATATAGATATAGATATAGATATAGATATAGATAGGATTTGGAATAGGTCTCACGACTTCAGGGATTAGGATTTGGGCTTGCAGGCCTGGCATGTAGGTGATCGGAGAGCAGTGAACGCCAATGAAGCAGCCGAAACCCCCTGCACATCCCCTGGAGAACCTCTACTCTGCGTTGAAGAAAGTGGACATGAGATTCTCAGCGCTCTATACAGGTCGTCGTTACATATGACAAGTGCGTCAAGCAAGTTGAATCAAGCGCAGCTTCGTTGATAAACCCAAACCCATTCCTAAAGCCCAATACCGGGCCCCGAAAAAAGCACATAACCAAAATTAGTATAGCGATATACCATATATACCCCCTATAACGAAGCCCAACAATGATATCCCTTTAAAATGCTCATGGGTATGCCCTCTTGGAATCCCTGAAATACAGTCTGTCTGAACAGGACACCCGTGAAACACGAGACATCGAGCCCGTAACCCTCATGTCATCTCAACACCCAGACCTTCCAAAATCCCCTAATTAAGGAATATACCTTAAATTATAATAGGATCCCAAATATGAATTAAGGTATGTTCCTTAATTAAGGGATTTTGGAAGGTCTCAACATCTTACACTATAACTTAGGGGCTGAATACCGTAGCCCAAAAATTAGTTCACCTTTTAAAAACTATGGCATAAACCCAAGAGGCTAAAGGCTACCTACTCAGCTACTTAGTAATCGCCCCCAATCTTTGCGAGATGCTGAAGCATGAACCTTCAAACTATGATCTCTACATTCTTCCTGAGAATAAGCCATTTTGCCGATTACCCGGGGTTGTAGGTTCGAGAGGGCTTAGGGTTCAAGACTTGAAGATGTGGGGTGGGGGAGTTGAGGCTTAGGTTTAGACTTCGTAGACATGCTTTGAAGTCCACAGAAACCTGAGTGCCAGAAGCAGTTCGGATGCGGTAGCTCTTTGGAGCTGGGGGGGTTTACAGATAGTAAAGCGAAGGGGGGAAGGGATTTCGGATTTATGATTTATACGTCAAAAGCTCCGATCAGCGTCGCATCTGCACACAGAGACGAGTTCTGGTGTAGCAATGCGATACTCTCTCTGAAAGCTGTACTCCCGAACGTAAGGCCCCAAACCTTGAGCCCGAACGTTACACATCTGAGTACTAGTAGCCACGCACCTTCACGTCAGACGTCTACCCGGAAGCCTCATCTCTAAACGCCAAAGCACCGAGCATCCATACCCTTGAAATACCAACCCTATAACCCAACCTAAACCCTCAATCCTATAACCCGAAACCATAAACCCTATATCCCAAACCTGAAAAGCCCTTGAACCCTGCATTGTTGCCACAGGACTGTTTCCGACTTCCTTGCCAAAGTCTTAGAACCATGCCTTCATTGGCAGAGTCTCTGACTGCTGGGCATGGGTGTGGGGTTTAGTGGTCTTCAGTCAGAGGGTACCTATAGTCTCCATTGTAGTTCCTTTTCTTGGTCCAACCGATTTTATATTAAGGATCCTAAAAGGCAACCCCCAAAAGGAACTACAATGGAGACTATAGGTAGTTCAATAGTTAGGTCCCCTTTTAAGTCCCCAAAACGGCACCTAACAGTGACCCGAATTCAGCGAACAACCCACATTATTCTTCAGGGTGGGACGCCTTGATTTACATGTAACTATCGGCACTAAACCAAACTACCCCGAACAAAAGGTAAACGATATCGTATTGTACAAACAGAGTATTGGGATGAGTGTAAGAAAAACAGAATATGATTGGAAGATCTGTAGTGTACTTCTGGGAAGGGGGATTCTGCAGTAGGACAAGGGTTTGAGACCTACCTCGACCCGACATAACCTGCCTGCTTTAAAGACATATTATGTAAAGCAATCATAATATGGGACCCTAAAGGTTGAGGCACAGCTTGAGGTTGTCGACGGTGAAACTCTTCCGGGTTTGGGGTTTGCGGGTTCAGAGGTTTAGGGTAGCAGGTTTCGGGTATGTGCGTTGAGTCTGCTATGTGAGTACCATGCTGCTGCCAGCATCGTGGCAAGAAACTCACCGCATCCACGGCCGTTGCCTTAAACACTGATGACAACAGTAGGAGTGGACACGAAACCCTGCACCCAAAACACTTAACCCCGAACCTTGAACCTTTTACCTTTAACCCACAAAGCCTCAGACCCCTAAAAACAAACCGTTGAAACAGCCTTCCAGCCGACAACCCCCGCCAAATCAACCGGGGCAGAACCCTTGCAGAATTCCCCTGAAAATCGGGTTTAGGGTTTAGGGTTTAGGGTTATATATGGCTGTCAAAGCTTAGGATAGGGTTTAAGGTTTAGGTTTAGGGCCAGTAGACCCTTGGCACGGAGCGTTGCGCCAAACGCTGAAGATACCACAGTAAGTATATCCCCTCTGTCCTGTCGAGTTCCTGCTTCCGCCCCGCCAACACGGAAACACACATGGCATTAGGGGGGCTTAGCAATCGAAATATGTGTTGTGTATACTATACTATACTATAAGCATAACACGACCCCTCCCCCCCGTCAAAAGAAAAAACAAGTATTTGTAATTACTCAGGCATATTACAGTACATATTCATTTTAATGAACCCGTGAGGAGTATTGAAGTCCCTCTGTTCCATTTCTTAAATTCTGAATCCTAAACCTTCGAGCCCATCTCCTGGAGGGCACAAGACCCGACCTACCTGATCAAGTTCTACAGTGTACACGGTTTAGGGTTTAGGGCGACTCTACAACAATAACATAGCATTATGGCACGTTTTAAGGTATCACGAAGAGTCGCCAATGGGATAGCAAACACGAAAACCCTACACATGGTTCCACACAAATGGGCACGAATATTCCTAAGAAGCCCTCGTCAGGCCGCAAATAGACGCAAAGGCGAAATTCTCGCCACGATCTTGTCGACTGGGTGACCTGATCCTAGCTGTTGCCCTCTGACATCCTGCAAGGCTTCGCATGGCTTCACAGAGCTTTCGGTCTTGCAAATACCTTCGAAAAAACCTGAATTGCAAAATCAATTCCCCAGAAAAATCCACAGAACCTTGCAAAGATCAAGTTTAGTTTACAGGCCAGACTCCACAGGTCTACATGAGGTACTGCTAGAGGGTTCAAGGCTGCGTGCACAAATGCAAGTGCCATGAATGTGCTCATGGTCATCGTCGTAGTTATATATTGATGTCATACCCGGAGAGTACAGAACCAAAGTCGTGAAATTTGTGCCTCTCCTGACGTCTCCAGCTCTACAGTAGCAACAACCACTCCAAAACCATAAACCTCAGTTGCTTGTTTTGTTTTGTCAAATTCAGGCCGCGAGGTTCCGGGCAATCTAGAGCCAGCAGTGACGTCCCAGAGTCCAACAGAAGGCGACCCACTCTTGTGGCAGCCTTTACTTGATTTCAAGAGGTGAAACTACATGGTCCGTGTTGCGGAGGTGCCATACGCCAAGTACTATACATTAACAGACTTTCGGGAGCAAGCCTATCGATGAGGGTATCCATTGCCTAGCCACATATCAGACGAAGAATTTGGGCACTACTGCCGCGGCAGCACTAAGATGTCACACCAAATGATCTTCGCTGATCGTATCTTCTTGTTTTTTTAGGTTGGCGGGGGTCCTATCGCTTTCCAAGCAATTTGGCAAGATCCCGCATTCTACGGCAACCCGACTATTAGCTACAATTACCGAAGCTTTGACGGATGCTCATATAATTCATCATCTGTGTTACAGGCCATCGCCATCGGCAAGAAATTGGTCATGTGGCGTCCTCCGGTCATGCGGAATCGCCTCGTTTGGTGCACGCTCATGCTCATATGCAGGTGTATACAACACAAAAAGCAGCAACATGACCAACAACACGGTATCAACTAGACATGTAACATGTAACCGTATCCAACACAATAGCAAGACTAGACCTTAGAAGCGACCACTAACAGAGATGACAGTGATAACAACAGAAGTTCCACCGACAAAACAGGACTGACAAAAACGGAAACAACCCCCCCATCATCAACTACGACGACTGTAGCGACAGGCAAATTGACAGTCTCCTCCGCACCAGTGCAACCTACAACGAATGCTTGAAGCATCATGTCCTCCCAAGCACTTCTGATGCAGCAAATAGTCTTGAATCCAACCATGATCAGGTTCAGGGATTCTGGTAACATAAAGGCTCTGGATGCTCTGAATGAAAAGCCTGCAACGTAGGGTCTAGTTGGGCTTAAAGCCACTGAACCTGCAAAAGCAGGAAATGTGCATTCTAAAGCATTTTCCAAAAAACTACGCAATTTTTGCAATGAAGCCTTGCACGACTTTGAAGAACGACAAATACAGGTACCTGCACCCCAAAAGCATGTAGAATAATAGCCTTTTATAGGTATTGGGCCATTGTTTTACCTACTTTGAAGGGTTAGGTAATTCATTACGTCGAACCGTCCAAAACCAAAAACCGTCAACCTTTGCAGCCTTCGCATCCTAAAGCACCAAAGCCCCAATGCTTCAAATCCGAAGGCCTTACTAGGTACGACGCTTGCTGGGGTCTTCTGACGCTTCAAGTGCCGATTCTGCCAGTCCTCTAAAGGATCCAACAAAGCAGATCCCAAAGCGGTTTACTAGGTCGGTCCTTTACAGCCTCTGAAAAAAGATTCGTGAAGAGGGGCCTATTAAGCTCAATACGGGAAACATAAAATGTCAAAGGCCTACCTAGTTTCGGGTCCAGGAGGGCTGCTCTGCAGCTTACGATTCGAGCTTGTTGAAAGGATTCATCTCATGGATCCTCTAGAGGACCTGGGTACCAGACCCTACCATCCTCACAGACCACGGGAATCGGAAGAGTATAGTAGAATAGGGTTTTGGGGGCTCCTGATTATAATATAGTAGAATATATCCCCAAAACCTTTTCTGATTGTTAAGGCCGCGAGATTTTGGAGTGCATATACTTGTTCAAGCTTCTATATGACTCGACTCCCCAGGTGGTGGGTTCTAGGGCCCAGGGGCTTGGGGACTGTCGTGCTTTGCGATGTTGAGGTTTTGAGGCTGCCAGGGTTTAGGTGTTTGGGTGGTTTTGGTGGTTATTTTCAGGGTCAAGGGGTTTCGGAGTTGCAGTGTTTACAGAGTCTGGGTAGGATTTACGGCTTCCAGGATCGTACCAAAAACAAATAACCCATCCTAACCCTAAACACCTGAACCCTGAACATGTTGAACAACTACAAGTACCATGTCCTAATAGCCTAAGCCCAAAGAACCCGAAACCCTGCACCTACAAACTGATCTGGGGTGCTTCCTTTCACCGTTCGTCTGGTCAGTGAAGATCCTACACTTGCAAAGCTGCCGCGGAAGAGTGCAGGACGACAAGCAGGCAGTTGGCCTGAGGTTTAGGGTTGTGGGTTTAGGGCTTATCGGGTTTCCCTAAACCCTGAAGTTCATGGTTGTGGGTTCAGGGCGCCTAGAAAGGCTGAAGCTTAGGGCTGTGGGTTTAGGGTGTCCTAAACCTTGAAGCGTAGGGTTGTGACTCTTGTGCTTAAGGTCTGAGGTGAGGAGCCGGTGTAGGATTTTGAAGTTTTGGGGTATGGAATCATCTAGTGGGTAATAGGGTTATGGGGGTTCCTTATTATAACTATAGTAAAATGGGCCCCCGAAAGCCTACTAACAATTATCAAGGTCCCTATATTATAGTACCTAGATCCCTTAAAGACACCCCTTAAAGGAACCCTTAAAGAAAGCCTATTCTAACTTATAGTATAGGTTGAAGGTTTAGAGCCATCCTTCGGCTCGGACTCATGTATCGGCAGGCCGCAGAGGGCAGGCTCGGAGGCAGGGTCCTCAACCCAGAGACTCCAATATCCCTTAACAAAGGAGTATACCTTAAATTGTAGTAGGATCCCTTTTATGATTTAAGGTATATTCCTTAAGTAAGGGATATATTGGAGTCTCTGGGAAGGAAGTCATCCGGCATGAGCGACAAGTCGAACCGCTTGTGGAGGCCCTACGCTCTCTGTCGCTGACTTAGCAGTCTGGTACAGAATGCATAACCCAAATGGTCCAAGTATCATTTTTGTATATACTTAGACCCCCCAAAAATACACTATACGTATATACCATAATGATACTTGGACCCTTTGGGTAACTGTTGGCCGTCAGCGGCGTGGTGCCGACGGCGACGGCTCAACCGGACGCCTCGCTCTGCGTCCAGAGGCACAAGCCATAACCCCATAGGGTTTAGGGTTTAAGGCTTAGGGTTTAAGGTCATCGGGTGCGTGCTGCCTGCTAGAGGGATCAGGCTCAAAAGCACCTGCACTACGACTTAGGGGTTCCTCCCAGCGGCCTAGGGCATGTGAAGAAGCTTCGGATCGCTGACAAACCTGCACCCCAAAAGCATGTAGAATAATAGCCTTTTGTAGGTATTGGGCCAAAATTTTGCCTACTTTGGGGGGTCTAGGTAAACCTGATACTGGATTCATGCAAACTTGCAACCGGGCTGAGCACTGTGTGCAGGCGCACGGCTAAGTGCGTTTTTGAATAACGCACCTCGTTTAAGAAACAGTAGTGGGACCGTAAAACTTACTATGTACCCGGAAAATCCTTATGGAACCCTGAAATTACCCTAAGTCTAGCCCAGGGATCTCAGATGCTAGTTATATCTTGTTGACAGGGCTCTATATATTACTACGCGGGGTGCTACCCCACAAACAAGGAACCTTGAATGCCTGTTGCTTACGAAGCGACTGCAAGAAGGGCCACCCTCCACCTAAAACCCCTGAACCCGCCAAATCTGCAGATCTAAGCTAAGATCCAAACCTCAATCCCGGAGAAGATCCACGTCTTTAAACAATCCCGAACTCAAAGTGCCCAAGTACCATGATAGTAAACTCTTAGTAGATATTCGGGCTATACTATACTGTTACCTAGACCGATTGGTAAAGCAGAAACAGTCTGGCAACAAGGCCCCCCAGACCCTGAACCCTGAACCCTTCCAAACCCAGCATCCTTCCTTCTGAACATCTTGAAGCCCACTCTCTCCACTGTAAATCTTCCTAGGCATGGGTGCAGTATGGGTTCGTGTTATTTACAAGTCTTCTGTAAGGGGGACTACATGTCGGTTTGAAAATACGCTATAAATCCAAAGTCCTAAAGAAGCCACCAGGATTCAAAGGGCGGCGCTCGTCGCCCTTGTGGGATCCATCCACGTGGCTCTGGGCAGGTGTGGCTCAATGTGACCACTATCTGGTTGAAGCAGGGTTTAGGGATTTAGGCGTTGAGGGTTCGGGGGGTTTGGGCTGAGGGGTTCACAAAGGGTCCGGGGAGTCCTGGGTACTGCTACGGGGGATACTTCTCCAAATCATAGTAGCAGCGCCTCTTTCGAAACCCTACACTCTACGATATAGATGGTTTGGACCCTGTGGGTCAGGGTTCCTACATGTTCCTAATTACTATAAATAATTCCTCTCTATCTACACCAACCCCTGCTCTAAGTGTTGAGACCCCCTATTTGTGAGCTTTCCGAGATTCTCATTCTCCAAACCCTGAACCTAAACCCGTACAATAACCCTAAACCATTAAACCCTGGACCAAAGAATCTTGGGAGTCGGAGCCCCGGAATTCCAGCTGTAGGACTTTTGCGGTTTGTTTTAGGGCTTAGGGGTTTAGGGGCTTTTAGGGTGGGTTTAGGGGATTGTAAGGTTTAGTGGCATAGGGTTTAGAAGTTTTTAATTTAGGGTTTTGGGGGTTCGGAGTGTTGGAGGGCTTTCTGTTTGAAGCTCGCAGTTTCAGGTTTACGGTTCAGGGTTCAGGCTCCAGGCTTCTTGGGGGTTCGAAGATCCAGAGAGCCCAGGGGATGTTACCGCGGCCTTTCAGGAGCGGTGGTTACTTTCATCTTGTTTTTGGAGGGGGGTGGCTTTCAGGGAGTTGACGTTTGAGAAACTTGGGTATGCGGATGTTCGCTAGATGTTCCAGGCAAACAGTGGAAGGGGCTGGTGTTGTATGTGTAGTTAGTAGCCGACATGCACCCAGGGATGTTTGACAAACCACAAAACACGTCGGCAGCATTAGAAGACAGAACTCTGAACCAAGCAAAAAGATATATCTCCAACCTCAAACATGGAGGCAACAGCAACCAAACCCAATGTAAGCCAGGTCGGTGGTCTCTTCCCCTGAAGATACATGTACTCAAATGGTACATACTTTCGCCCTAAACTACTCCCTATATAGGTACATTGGGGCCAAAGTACATATACTAGTTGGGTACATGGACCCTTCGGGTTCCTGTTTTGCAGCACAAGCAGCTGAGTTCTATGTTGCGTCCGGAAGGCCCGGTTAGCTCTTGCTTCAAACTGCAAAAGATGCAACAGACCTCCTAAATCCTTCAATATAGGGGCCTTAACAATAAGAACAGAGTTCCATTAAAGGGTTCCTTTAAAGGGTTACTATAAGGGATCTAACAGGTGTTGTAATGTAGGGGACCCCTGTATTAAATCCTCGATGCTTCACTCCTTTCCCCAGTAACTCCATTCAAATCAGGACACCCTTTTCCTACTATTCAGCCTTAACCAAGAGACCCCAAAGTAAAAAGGTTAAAGCTACAATGGGGCCCGAATATCCGCCCAGTCGGGGCAACTCGGCTACCCTTGTAGAAACTCCATACGCGAAACCCTAGATACAGACGGAAACCCTAAAACCAAAACTCTGGGTTTTGGATGCTCCCTTGCAGAAGACAACACAAAATTCACTTTCTAAGCGCCAAAAACCTTAATCAGCCAAAAGCTGTGAGCGCATTTAGGGTTTGACAGAACCCCCAAGTGCCCGTTAGTAGCTTAGCAGCAGCTATTTAGGGTATAGTAGAGGGAAGCCGGGGGCTGAACCATTTCAGAGACCTACCTATTCAGCTACTCAGTCTCTAGTTGAACAACAGAGGACGACTATACTATAATCATAAGAATTAAGGAGCCCCCAAAACCGGATTCGAATTATTGAAGCCCCTAGATTTTAGCAACAGAACAGAGGAGGCTTCAGGGCTTCGTAGGTTTCGGTCAGTGTTTGGAACTTCATTGCCCAGGGGCAGAGGGTTTAGGGTTTTGTTTTCTTTTTTTTTTTTAAGGGCCCTTTGGGTTTAGGGTTTAGGGTTTAGGATTTAGGGTTTAGGGTTTAGGGTCTGGGCTCGCGACTCAACCGGGGACCTGAGGTTGTTACAGTGAACCGCAGAAAGTTGGAACATGGATTTAGGATGAGTAGTGCTAGGATTCCACATACTTTACCTTAAGGGCATGAGGATAATGCTGCTGTCAAAACTTTCTGGCTTCTTCTGTGTAGTTTTCAACTTTCGGGTTTATGGAGTGTGCAGAGCTAGTTGGGCACTTCGCGCCGAATTGCACTTGAAATCGTTCAAATTCAGATTGGGAAGAAAGCTGTGGAAAACAAGCTATACTCCCACACTGGGTGCAGGGTACTCCGAAGCAATCACCTGGAATCCCCGTCGGCTGTTGGCAGACCGCAGCAGATCAGACAAATCACAAATCCGTACAAATCCTTAACCCCAAACCCTAAACCCCCAAACCGTAGCCTTAACTGGCCTAAACCACTAAACCCCTAAACCTCACCGGCCCAAGCTGCAAGCCTCGCAGAGTACGACTGGGACTGTAGAGCTCGATCGCTGAAGCCGCAGATCCTAAACCCTAAACCCCTAAACCCTACAACTCTAAAGACTGCAACCCTGCCCTAATGCTCCTGGACCCTCGTAGTGAGATCCCAAACCTTAGCCCCCAAAGTCCAAACCCTTCCCCCAGAAAGCCCATGACCCCTTTAGGAGCCTTAGGGTGAAGACTACAATCCTAATCTCATAAGCTTTACAAGCCCTTGCAACCCTGGACCTCAAAGCCCCTCTTGCAATCTTCAACTAGAGTTGTCTGAAAGCGCTTAAGGGGGATCTGATGTGAAACGCGGGTCTTCGTGTTCTTACGAGAGTAGTGCTGTCTTTCATAGGTCTAGCCGTCCCGTGATGAAGATACCCTAAAAAGAACAAAACCTGTTTTAAACCCGACAGGCCAAAGAATATTTTGCAATCCTAAACTCAGCTTTGGTGTTCAGGGTTCACGAGACCTAAACATCCCGGAGTCAAGCTGCGTGGTGATTCCTGGCGCTGTGCCTTCTTAAGACTCCGCCCGCGCATTGGCAGTCTGAATCACGTCCGGTACTACCGGCCAGACACCACCGAAGATTTAACAAACCTAAACCCCACTGCAAGCTTTCTAAATGTTGGCGACCATGGTTTATATTTAATTAATTCGGGCTTCAGGACTTCGATGGTCGGGTCTTATAAGAAATCGTCGCTACAAATGTCTCTATATGACATGGGTCATCACAGGATCTTCTGAAAGGTCTGAGTCTTTGCACATGTCTCCATAATTAAGGGTCACAACAGGGTCTTCAGATACCTTTTATAAGGCTTTGACCCTAAACCCTCAACCCTTTCAGAAGGACTGTGAAAAATGGCACGCGACGGTCAGGCCGATAGTACCACGACTGGGCCACCATCACGAAAGAGAGGCGCTTCTTGGTTGGGAGCATCAAGCCCGAAACTCTGAAACAGACAACTGGAGGGTTGCACGTAATGTAGGAATCTGATTATATATGAGGGTTCCTTATACGAATCCTACTATTTTGGGGGTTACAGGCCCAGGGTTTTCTCAATCAGGTTCCTACATTAGGGTTTCAAGTTTCAAGTTGAGGATTTAGGGTCAACAACAAAGGGCAAGCGCGGGCATACAGACTTATTCTTCGATGTGAGTAACTGCATGTGTTGAACAGTTGACTACAGCGCATATACGCGTAACCAGAAGAGTGATACTACCTGACATGTGTATGCACACTCGAAGTTTCATACTCGCCAGACGTAAAACTACTTACATGCAGAGCATGTGCATACAATAGCGAAATAACCTTTATGTGCAAGCAGCACGTGCTGCCATTCCTATACATATAGACCCAAAGCCCTATATCCTTAAAGTAGAAGCCAAAAAGTTGGAACATGGCTTTAGAAGGATTCGTGCTAGGATCCCTTACAATTTACCTTAAGGGTATGAGGAGAATGATGTTCCAACTTTCTGGCTTCTACTATAAACCCACCTTACGCGCTCAGCACATCTGGTCTTAGAGTTGAATCCCATACTGGTGAGGTTACTGCTAGACCTAGGTGACGGACGATCCTAACGGGCTCCGCTGTTCCTGGGACCAACTTTCCCTGCTGGTGGTAGAGAGCCAACCACATAGACTGACCCGACGTCCAGGGATGCTTAAAGCATGGCAAGAACATGACGAAAAGCTCCAACAGCACACTTGTATGTTGATATGACGAATGACATGCAACTCAAGATATCTGTGTCATGCATGACAGCAGAAATGCCTAACATCAGGAACCTTAAAGCCTTAAAACAATGCCTTCATCAGGATGCTAGATCAGGTAGATCTACATAGCTACGGATCGATCTAAGTACTCCATCATGGCGACCATGACCCTCAGGTCCCAAGCCCAACCGACCTTCTTGCCGAGACACCCAACAGTGCCACCAGGCGATTCAATGACATCAAGCTTAAACTCTAAGTAATAAGCCCTGCGTAAAAAAAGACCTTATTGGCTAATGGCTAGTTGAACCTTGTAGGACCCCCCAGCAGATTCGTGATGGCACCCTTGCGCTTCGGTCCCGCGCGTTGCACTGTCGACCACCCCCAAGCTTTGGGCGTCAAAGGGCCCTTTAGGGGGAGTCAGACACGCGGACGGATGGAACAGGCGACGGGATGTGGATGATGTTGCGTTCGCACGGCCTAGTGTAAAGTTTCCTGAACAACCAAGGCTGAATAGTACCCGAACCATGAAGCAGGGGCGCTCTGCCTGGCATTTAGCAGCGAATGAAAACCGAAGGCCTGCATGTCGAATACACGGCCCTGAGTAATCAGTAATGCTCAAAGCACCAAAGCCCTATCAGAAGCATGAAGGCAACTACAAACTACAGCAGAGATGCCGTGATGTCAGGGCGGTTCATGTAGGTAACGCTCTTATGAAAACCCCGTGCAAGCCTATAAAACCCTTAGATCACCACACCGTCCTCTGTTCAAAGAGAGAGAGAGCCGGCTGGACACATTGGCTTCTTGCGAGAGCTTTGGATGTGCACACCATGGGGGTCAAATCGTGGCAGCAGGGGTGCAGAGACATAGGGTTTAGGGTTTTGGGCCTAGGGTCCATGTTTATTATCGGGTTTGGTATGGGACTCTACAGGTCTGGTTTAGGGTCCAGAAAAAGCCCTAGCTTAATCATAGACCCCCCCCCAACGCGACAAACGACATGTTTTACATTTGGGTTCGGGGGCCATGATCCATTGGAGCACATGCGGGTACGTTCTCGGCTTGGTATATCTAGCGCTTCAGATGGGTGTTTCCAAAAATAGGGGACCCTGATATAGTACCCCGAAATAGTGGGATCCTAATTGTAAGGACCCCAAACTACGGTACCCCCCATTTTCGGAAACTCGCATATGTAGCGCTTCAGACTCCTCTCGAATATACCGCAGCAGTTGCTGTAACAGACGGGCGCTTTTTTCAGGATCCTTTGCTGAGTCTCAACATCCACAGCAGGAGATTGTGAAAGTTCGGTTCCAAGCTGGAGTGCTGGGTTTAGGGTTTAGGGCGATTTGTGTGTTGTTCGTCAAACATGAGCTATCGGAACTCTGCTTCCCCGGCTCTGCACCCCTATGGCTACAGGACTGCGACACACAAAGGTGCAAGAGAATACATGACGAAGAGTGGCGAGACTAGTGGGCCCTTGTTGCTTCTGAAGCAGTCTCATCTTCCTGAGCTGAATATCTATAGGTCTGCTCCATACCCCCTTAACCCCCAATCCGTAAACCCTATGATATGTCATAACGATAGCGAGTTCTGGAAATACTTAACAAGCATAGTATTAACAACTCATATAAGTCGTAAAATAACAAGAAGCTGAAAACTAAACCTCTCGCTCCACGACTTAGCAACTTGAAAGTATGTTTTCTTAGCTGCTGAGTTCATGAGCCCTTAAAGAAGCGTTCCACTCTCAGTTGTATAAGGGGTAACATTATCCCAAAGAGTGTCAAGTATACTACTCAGCCACTAAGTTATAGAGAGCAGGTTCTTTTGGCTTCCCCTTCAACCCTAACCTCGAAAGTAAGCACCTGAAGCCCAAGACGCACACGAAAAAGTCCCTATAAATCAAGCCTGAGCACCTGCAGCCGGAATTCCTTAAAGACTCAACAAAAAGTCAGCAAACCCTGCGAAACCACTATGGGGCCTTCACTAACCACCAAGAAGACCCTGGCCCTTTAGTAAAACAGCGACGACATTAACCCCGAGTACAGAGACCGAGAACTGTAAAGAGCAGTTGGCTTTCTGGACTGGCATAGGGCCTTCATTATGGGGAGGGTTAGGATAATCATATTCCAACTTTCTGGCTTCTACCTTAAGGGAACCCTAATAGGATCCCTTAAGGTTCTCCTATACAGGAACCCTAAGAGGAGCTCTTAAGGGAACCCTCTATCGGCCTTCCATTGAAAACAGGGACCACTTTGTCAACTCTTCCTCGATCGCTGCGGTTTTCGGCGCTGGTCGGCATCGCGCTCCAAGACACTGGAGTTCAGGGTTTAGGGCTAAACATATTGGGGGAAAAATATTTTTTCCCCAATATGCTTAGGACTTTAGGGTTTAGGGCTAGGGTTAATGCTTAAATCATGCTAAGGTTCCGGGTAAAGGTTGCTGCTGCTGCTGCTACTACTGCTACTACTACTG
Source organism: Symbiodinium sp. CCMP2592 (assembly GCA_905221615.1). Lineage (NCBI taxonomy): Eukaryota > Dinophyceae > Suessiales > Symbiodiniaceae > Symbiodinium > Symbiodinium sp. CCMP2592. The sequence goes on from CAJNDT010001779.1 coordinate 244,095, forward strand.
CTGCTACTACTACTACTACACCACCACCAACAACAACAACTACTACTGCTGCTACTACTACTACAGACAGTAATTACACTGAGAATGCTACTCCGGCTTCATCCCTCTGCGGTAGAGTTCATGCACTTGAGCGCCATGCCGCCATTGCCTCTGATGGCATGCTGATGCATCGCTCAGGACAGCAACTGGTTGGCTGCATGGGCCCGGGGTTTTGGGCTTACGGTTTCGGGTGCTATGACCGATGCGCGAAGCACGTGCAACCGTTGTATACTACGACCCCGCATGGGATCACAGAGCTGGAAGCTCATGCTGCTCTAGCACCATCGTGGTCAACGCCACTGTCCGAATGATTGCCTGTAGGCGTCGTGCTTGCGAACATGGTTCACAGAACTTCCGTATAGATACTAAGGTAGGAACCTGATTAAGAAACCTTGGGCCTGTATTAGGGTCCCCTATACGGATCCTATTACTTTGGGGTTGTAGGCCGCCCAGGGTATCCTAATCAGATTCCTACATTACCGATGTTCGACTGCATCTAAGTTCTTTTGACCAAAGGCTTCGGGCTCCCCCAAAACGCTGAACAGCTATCGATCAAGAAACCTTAGGTCCCTATTGGGGTTTAGGGTTTAGGGTATTAAGAAACCTTCGGTCCTTATTGGGGTTCTTCATAATATCAAGAACCCCAACAAGGACCTAAATACAGCCACAAGATATTACCATCCTTATTTTGGATCCTAAAAAATTTGCGGTTATATTGGACCAGGATTTCTTTAATCAGGCTCCCAGATAAGCTGAGGTCGGTGTCGGGCTTCCTGCAGGCCTCCTGTCGCTTCCCGGGCGAGCCTGAAGTAACAAGCTCTCGTTTCAGCTCTGCAGACTGAGATGCACAAGAAGCACAGCCTTGAAACCCAAAGGAAGCTTGTCATGACAATCTTATGGCCATCAGAGTAGGGTGGGGAGAATTTATGATCGTATGGGGACTAGATGGGGATGTTCTGCATCTTCTGCCCAAAGTATGCATTATCAACTCCAGAAAGGCCCTCAGCACAGCCCCATTAGTTCCTCACGGCTTTCAGAACGTGCCAGAACAACTGCGGACGCGCTGTGAATCTCGACCATGAACCCGAGACCGCTAGAATTCCAAAGGGTTTCGGCTGCTTTGCAGGTGCATCAGCCACGGATCGGACGTGCCAGCCGGACTTACTAGATACACAGATACACTGCGAACCGCTTGCACACCTCCTTCTCACGGCCTCGATTTCTCCGATAGGTTGATGCAAAACCGGAAAGAAGTGCTAACCTGGTAACTGGGTTTAGGGTTTAGGGTTTAGGGACTGGTAACAAGTTCCTGAAGATTTTTTCTCGATGAATGTGTCAGACTGCATCTTGCGTAGTCTGCGTTTGCAGGCAAGAATCACCGCAAAAAACAAGCACGAATACCGAATAAGCTCACTTCGTGACAAAGGGCTGCTCCCAAACAATGAAATTCTTGTGACTCTGATGTTTCTGTTTACATTGCTTACATGTTCGATGGTGCAACAAACACAACTTGAAAACCTGCCTGCGCTGGCTGGAAGAAAAGCCCGATAAGTCCCACCACGGAGAAGATTCTCGCATGGTATTTTCTGTAACTCTGTGAACGCAACGCGCCACTGCAAGATTGAGAATGTTGTTTCTTTGGGTTCCCTATCATAATCTACACTCTAAGCCCTAAATCCTAAACCCTAAACCCTGCACCATGTTTCTCCGGCAGCTAATCCCACTTGTTAAAGCCTCTCAAAACCCAACACTCAAGGGAATGGAGTCTTCCTTTAGCGGCCGTTCCTGCCACTGCATGTTTTCAATACTCGATATATATATATATATATATATATATATATAAACATATATAAATAAATATATATATATATATATATATATATATATATGTATACACATGTATATGTATATGTATATGTATATGTATATGTATATGTATATGTATATGTTTATGTATATGTATATGTATATGTATGTGTATATATATATACACATATATACATATATATATATATATATATATATATATATATACATATACAGGACCAAATGAACAAAGGCCGCTTTCTACAGCAGCAACGGCTTAGGGCGTAATTATTTTAGGCTCTAGGGCTTATAGGGTTTAGGATAATGTGTACAAGTAACCGTCCACATAAACTGTGCAGAACTCAAGGTCACTGCAGGAGATCCGAAAATTTCATCTGACTTTGGCCGGTGGAGCTGTGCAGATTTCAGCGGCTTGAAAAAAGAGAGCTACGAAGCCCCAAGTGCGTAGAAGCGATATGTTCGAGGCAGCGTGCACGTGTTGCTGCTTGCACATCGAAACGAGACGAAACCCACCTCCAAGCATCGTTCATGCAGCAACTCACATAGTTGGCCAATTCATACATTCGGGGTGCGAACCCCAGAAGCCCTGTTACCTTTTGCCGTTTACCACTATAAAACCGTACTTCGCAAATACATAAATTGCGGTAACTGGGCTCCTAGGTGAAGATTCCGAGAGAAAGCACGGAGTGGCCTTGGTTTGACTCAAAGGCCTAAGCCCCTGTGAACACCAGAACCAACTCTTGAATCGATCCCTTCGTCAAGCCGCCTGGGACATGCGGTATCTGTTAGAAGGGGCCCCCACCCTGTAATAGTGGTATAATAGGGCCCTAATATTATCCTTATAGTCACTATTACAGGGTGGGGGCAGCTTCTAAGGTATCTGTTTGTTGCTGCTTCCTATCGGAGTTTAGCCACAAAACAGGTTGTCAAACATGTGCTACGGTTGAAGGTCGAGGTAAGGCAGTAAGGTCAGATGAGCAGCGATTCAAACAGAAAGGCCGGCCGTTTGGTATGCATGCATACAGGAAGTCAGCAATAGTGCTGAAAGCAGTAACAAAGCCTCAGGTGATATATCCCGGAGCTTCCATCCCAAAAAAAAAGCCCCGAAGGCCAACCTAGACCCCCCAACTACCCTCTAACGTAGGCTCCATTAAAGGGCCCTTGAGGGGTCCTGTTAGAGCCTAAGAGATCCCACGACTTTTCTCGTCTACGGCCCGTGTGTAGACCACCCCGCGAAAGCACGCCATCTCTCGGTGAGTCAAGACCCGACAGCGCTCTATCCACCATTCCAGGCAGAGAGCCCACCTCAGCGTCTCAAGGGATTCAGGGAATAAGGCTTGTTTTTTTGTTTTTTTTGGAGGGGGGTTAAGGTCAAGGGTTTAGGGTGCAGGGGAAAAGATAGTTGTCAAGGATGAGGATGGGATTTCGGGGTATATATATATATATATACATATATATATATATATATATTGTCGATGGAGTATGCTGGTGATTATTCAGTCCACACTAACGCTTCGGGGCTTGGGGATCAACGGCGGCTCGAACGTCTGCATATGGAGTTGTACTCGGCTTAGCGGTTTAAGGTTTAGGGTTTGCTTGTTTTGTGGGGAACCGCAAATTTCATCCGGGTTTTGGGCTTAGGTTCGGGTGGACCTAGCTTCTCTACATAAGACCCAAGAGCGAACAAACCCCTCGGGCGGAAACGCGACTTGACTAGTGACTTCAAGGGTTCATGCTTCACGGGATTAGGGTTTAAGTTTTATAGGGTTTGGGGCTTCGGGTTCAGGGCTTAATGTTGGAGTGGTTTTAATAAACCCCCCCCCCCCCCTGAGGTTGTTTTGCGCGGGGGTCTCTTGGGGCAGGGTCTGGGGTCAGGGTGGCAATAGTAAACCTCTGTCCTTCTCCGGGCCTAGTATACTAGTAGTAATAGTAATTAGTAGTAATAGTAGTAATAGTAGTAATATTAGTAATAGTAGTAATAGTAGTAATAGTAGTAATAGTAGTAATAGTAGTAATAGTTGTGAAATGGCTCCGTTTATATAGAATTGGAATAAGGAACCGACCTCAAGTTTAGCTGCTGCAGTTCCTGGAATCCGGAGTCCCTGGCTTCTTGCCAAAGCCTGCAGCTTTCGAATACCAAAGCCTCTGGCTTCTTGTCCAAAGCCACTGGCTTCATAGCTTTCCCAAAAGCAAGGCTTCCCATCGGGAGCCCCTCCCCCGGATGAGTTTATTATTGCCACCCCGTTTATAATTGCCAGAAGAAGGGCTGCAAAGGGTTACCCTTGCCGGCTTTGTGAAATGGCTCCGTTTATATAGAATTGGAATAAGGAACCGACCTCAAGTTTAGCTGCTGCAGTTCCTGGAATCCGGAGTCCCTGGCTTCTTGCCAAAGCCTGCAGCTTTCGAATACCAAAGCCTCTGGCTTCTTGTCCAAAGCCACTGGCTTCATAGCTTTCCCAAAAGCAAGGCTTCCCATCGGGAGCCCCTCCCCCGGAGGAGTTTATTATTGCCACCCCGTTTATAATTGCCAGAAGAAGGGCTGCAAAGGGTTACCCTTGCCGGCTTTGTGAAATGGCTCCGTTTATATAGAATTGGAATAAGGAACCGACCTCAAGTTTAGCTGCTGCAGTTCCTGGAATCCGGAGTCCCTGGCTTCTTGCCAAAGCCTGCAGCTCTCGAATACCAAAGCCTGTGGCTTCTTGTCCAAAGCCACTGGCTTCATAGCTTTCCCAAAAGCAAGGCTTCCCATCGGGAGCTCCTCCCCCGGAGGAGTTTATTATTGCCACCCCGTTTATAATTGCCAGAAGAAGGGCTGCAAAGGGTTACCCTTGCCGGGTTTGTGAAATGGCTCCGTTTATATAGAATTGGAATAAGGAACCGACCTCAAGTTTAGCTGCTGCAGTTCCTGGAATCCGGAGTCCCTGGCTTCTTGCCAAAGCCTGCAGCTTTCGAATACCAAAGCTTTTGGCTGGGTCTGCCACCTAAGGCAGCCGGAATTCTTCTGTTTCACAGCTCTCTGGATGCCGTTGGATCTGCCGAGGGGTGGAGTGAAACAGTCTGGAACTGCACTCTGCGAGCTTTTAGTTCAGTGTCGTCTGTGCCGATTTGCACTCTGCTGGCTGGTTTTCCTCTGAGTTTGAGCATTTGCCAATTGATTAATTACTCAACCTGGATCCTAATTTTTTTGGTGATTTGGGGCCCTGAATATTTTAATTGTCACCCCTTTCATAAATGTAACCTCCCATCTATGATAAGTTGTTTGGGGCATTTGGGCTCCGCCCTTTAAACTCCTCTTCCGCCCGGAAATTCCGGCCCCGGGAATATTTTAATTGTCACCCGGTTTAATAAAACCACTCTTACATTAGGGGGCATAGGGTTGCGGGTTTGGGGCTTAGGGTTTCGGGTTTGGAACTCGCGGGGACAGTCGTGTCACAGTCACAGTAGTGTTCGGTGTGGCTCTATGCCCCCAGACTTGCGAAAGGATTCGACAGGGGCATGTTTCTTTAATCCAACATCCTACATTTATTGGTTGCCGAACTCATGCATCTGGCAAAGCACAGATCCAGACCACCGCAAGCCCATGTAAGCACGCACACGTCCAGCCAAGACCCCTAAACCCTGCCCAAAGCGCACACTATATACCCATGCAGAACCAAAGTAAGGCCCATCTTGAGGCACCCACCGTCTTTCAACAATAATGCTCCCATAGCCCGGAAACCGCGCCCAACACCCCTGGACCCTCCCCTGCAAGACCAAACGAAAACCCGACTGTACTGCCAGAAAACTAACTAACCCTTCTGATGGACACAAACAGCACAACCCCTAAACCCCGAACGCCGAGCCCTGACAAAACAATAGAATGGACAAACAAATCAAACAATAGCAACACTAATCCGAAACCCTGTTTGAACCCTAAACCCCCTGACGAAAACAATTGAAACGAAGGCGGCCGAGGCGCCTTTCACAGCTCTCTAACCCTAAACCCCAAACTCTTACCAAACCAATCTCCAACAGCCTACATTTAGTTGCCAAATTCAGGGGCGCAACCCTAAACCCTGAACCCTCACAAAAAAACAGAAACGAAGGCAGCCGAGGCGCCTTTAAGCATCCAGGAGGTCTAGATCCCTCAGGTGGTTCCCGTGACTTTCGGCCCTCTGGAAAGGCGCCAGTGCATTTTTTCATTGCATTTTTTAGGATTTAGGGTTGAGGAAGTTTAGGGATGAGGGTTTCAGGATTTAGGGTACAGAATTTAGGGATTAGGGTTTCAGGACTTAGGGTTTAGAGTTTAGGGATTCGGGTTTTGAAACTAAGAGCTCACGACGTGTATGAATCCCTGAACCCAAACCGACCGGCTGGGACAGCTGGGGTTTGGAGGCTTCGGGGTTTGAGGTCTGCGACCATATTATGAATGCTAACTATCACTGAGGCGAAACTAAAACGAACACTGATATCAATACTATATGTGATATTACAGCTGTTAGTACTAGTACAGATATAAAACTTATGAAGCTTCAAGGCTTCAGGGTGTTCTGGTTTCGGGGTTAGGGTTTGATGCGTTGGCTTCATTATGCCTCGTAAACTTACATTTCTAAGTCTGATGGCTCCAACATTTAATTTAGTGGAGTCTGCTCTGAGCCGGATCTGAATCTGGTGCCTTATCATTTGAGCACAGAAATACAATGTGCTGCTTCTTGTTTTGATGGGGGTACTATAGTGCAGCTATGTAGGGACTGTGATAAATCTGAGGGCAGGCTGAGGAGCCAGAAGATTGAGAACCCTAGGCCCTAGACCCTACAAAACAAACCATCCTTAGTGATACTGAAAGAGACTCATAAGACTTTAAGGGATACTATGAAAAGCCTTTGTCAGGGCTGCTAGAAGGCGATGGAACGGACACCGACAAGGTTACTGTAACGATTACTATAAGGGATGCCGCACAGAGTTTATTTCAAGGGTTACTCTCGGGCAAACAATAAATAATGTCAAATATATATATATATATATATATATATATACATATATATATATATATATATATATATATATGGTCCATATTCGGCTGAGGGAAGATGCAAGCCATCAACGAAGGCTTGTAACTCATCAGGGCTTACCCCAGCTGTCCTATCCCCCTTGCCCGCGCACCCAAAATCAACCTTTCAAAGGGTTGATGTTGGCATCGGCACGTCTATGCAAAAATCTAGCCGAAAGGTTGCCCACTCAGCTACTGGCTTCGTCTTCAAGGTGCTCGGGTGTGGGTTTTCGGATTTACGGTACAGGCGTTCGGGCTTTAGAGTCTGCAGCGCAAGGAAACTAATGCGTGTCCCAGGGTTTCGAGCTTTTCCTTATACCAGTACAATTGAGTTTACGTTTGAGGGGAGTCGATGGTTTAGGGTTTGGCTTTTGGTATAAGGGCGCTTACTGTCTCACTGCAACGGCCGAAAAGGGCAGGAAACACGTGAGGGCAAATGCAGCGGGTGCTCAAAAACAGAGCAAAGTCCCAAAGGCCCGCCGGCATGGACCCTAAACCCTACATGCATTAACCCTGAATATCCTGCCTTTTTAGGGCTCCTTACTATGTTTTCCTTATATAAGTCCCTCAAGTTAAGGAAGATTTTCCCGGGTTAAGGTAAACCCGAAAAAGACGCTGACGGTTGAAACCCTAAACCGTTTTTGCTCGAATTGGAATCCCAAAGGGTCCAAAGTACAGATATAGTCGAATGTAGGGTTTCTATATTAGGAACTACTAGTATGATTTGGGGAAGTATTCCCCATAACAGTACCTAGGAATTTTTGGGAATGGCAGCAGAAGCCGAGGATCTCCTCAACCCATGCCCCGGTCCCTAAACGCCCATTCTCTACTTGGAGGGTCGGGGGATTTAGTAAGTAGGTAGGAAGTAGACTTAAAAGTACCCTAAAAGGGACCCTAATTGGGGTTATCGTACTTATAAGTCCTTAAAATATCAAGTTACTAAGTCCCCCGACCCTCCAAGTAAAGGCCTGAGAATGAATAACATCCCTATAAAACCGACTACATTACAGTCTCGGCGGTGGCATGTTGGGGCTTCAGGATCTAAGGAAAACCACAAAATGAGAAGTCCTAGAACCCGATAATTAGCCCTGAACCCTGAAGCCTGAACCCTAAAACCCATAGCCCTAAACTCTAAACCCTGAACCCTAAACCCCAAAGCCCTAAACTCTGAACCCTGAACCCTGAACCCTAAAGCCCAAAACCCTAAAACTCTGAACCCTGGACCCTGAACCCTATAGCCCTAAACCCTGAACCCTGAATCCCCTATAACCCTAAACCCTAAAACTCTGAACCTTAAACCCTGAACCCCATAGCCTAAGCCCCCTTTTGCCCTATAGGCCCTAAGCTGACCTGCGGTCCTCTGAGACGAGATGCTGCTACGAGGCCCGCTGGCGAGAGCTAAGCCCAGAGTCTTGGGCAAAGGGAGTCCCACGGTTTCGGCTTTAGGGTTTAGGATAGGGTTTAGGGTTTAGGGTTCAGGGTTTAGGATAGGGCTTAGACGGGTCTAAACGACAAGGCTCTGTGTGGGTGTCTACAGGTTTATAATGTGTCATATAGGTTTATGAGGGTTTGGTGCGGGCTCATACGGAGTTAGAAGGTTTAGGCGTGTAGGGAGTTTGTGGAATTTAAGGGAGCCTTGCATGAAGGGAGTCTAGAATTTCAGGCCCCGAAGCACAGAGCTGTTTGGGATCCCTTAGTGTCTTGTTGAAGAACCCTCATTTCATGATACGCCTTGAAGGAACCCTAGTAGGAGCCCGTCTAAGAAGCCTACTATAGCCCTAAAACCCTAAACCCTATATGCATGGGTGCAGGCAGTCCTCTGGGCCTAGGGAGTACATAGATACAGCGGGCTACTGGGTGATGGGTACAAGTTAGAAGTTATAGGGTTTCCATCGCTGGGGTTTGTGAGGTTCTAGGATTGAAGAGTAGCAATGTATGACTTGGTATGTACTTTTCTGATTGTGTTCCCTGGAGTGATGACTGCAGATGACAACACGAACCTCTATTACCTGCAAAGACTGATGCACTGCACTCATTCAGACTCATTCAACTTTAAGTTGATGACTGCCGCGATGTCCCAAGTTTCAGCTTCCAAGGACAGGTCCGCCCCCGCATAGAAGGCTTACCAGTGGCATCCTTATGTTAACGACCCCCCAAAAAGGGCCATATCTTCATGCATCTCCCCATGTCACAAGCTCTTGGACCGCGCACACTTCGCCAGCGGACCCCTCCGTAAGTCGCCTTCCTGGCCTTGTCAAGGTGTGAGCGTCCAACGCGCTCGCAGTGCCGTTTCCAGCTATGGGGTTGTCTGGCCGGAAGGAGGCAAAGGACTGGCAGACCCCGAGGGTTCTTGTGCTTGTGATGTTGTGCCTAGTTTGGTGTATGCTTGCAGGACTCTTGCATTGCAAAGGACAGCAATAGATACCCACCTTCGCATCAAGAACAAAGCATTGCCAACAACAAAGTATGTGTATACACACATGCGATCATACTTGGATAACCATGTATCTATCTATCTGCATCTCCGACTTTACGGATTGCAGCCTGCGGCACCAAACTTCTCAGTCCTGTTTCGGCAGCCTGCGATCCCCGCCCTTTCGTTCAAAGAACCCCATACGTCTTTATAGGGCAGATTCTCCCCAACGGCGGACGTCAAACCAGGAGGTTCCTCTAAAGGGTTCGTTTGAAGGGTTCGTTCCAAGGGTTCCTACGGGTTTTTGGGGGTTTAGGTCTTTTGGCAGTCGAGGCCTGGAAAGATTTGTTTTACAAGGTTCCTAAAAGTTTGAAAGTAAAAGCCAGAAAGTTGGAATATTATTATCCTAAACCCTTTATGGTAAATTATAAGGTATCCTACCCTGAAACCATATTCCAACTTTCCCTAAACCCTAAACCCTAAACCCTATTCCAACTTTCTGGAGTTCCCCTTAGGGTTTAGGAGTTCATGGCTGTCTCATCTGCTTTGGCATGGTCGTTCCTTACCAGACTACGACCCCTGGTGAGTGCTTCCTCCATCTTAAAATCTGCTACTATAAGGGTTCCTTTACGGGATCTATAAGGGTTCCTTTAAGCGTTCCTTCAATGGATCTATTCGGGTTCCTTTAAGGGATCATCTATAAGGGTTCCTTTAAGGGATCTATAAGGGTTCCTTTAGTGACTTTAATGGTTTAGGGTTTACCTTTGCGGGTCCGAAGGGTCCATGTACCCATCATATGGTGGTATATAGCGGCATACACTTGGGCCGTGGGGCCCCAACATATGCTGCATGGATACATGGACTTTCCAAATCCTCGAACCACAAACCAAAGCCTCACATAGAGTTCAGAGTTTAGGGCTTCGGGCTTTGGTGTGTATAGGAAATTTTGGGGTTCAACGATGTCTCAGGCTTACGTAGGTTTAAGGGTGTTTGGAGTTGAGGGCTGAAGGGTGTTTGGAGTTGAGGGTTTAAGGGTGTTTGGAGTTGAGGGCCTATTCTCTTTCTGTGGTTCTCTTCTGTGACGTCTGGCCGCAGGGATTTCCCGCAACGGTGCACATGCTTCAAAGGGGAGAATGTCCTTCGCTGCGGCTATTGGACGTTGTTGGGGGGCCTCCGATACAAGCACTCAGATTCCGATGAGCATCCTGAAAGCTAAACCCTAAACCCTATTGAAACCCCAAAACCTCGACACTAAATCCTAAACCTGACACCTAACCCAAGACTCTACACAAGGAAGATCCACACCATGAGTACTTACGCTCTAACCACTGCCGCGGTTTGGGGCTGAGGGTCTTCAGGGCTTAAGAGTTGAGGCTTGCAGGGGTAGGGTTTAGGGTTTCAGGTTTTAGGGTTCATTTGGTTCAGGGGTCATGGAGTTTAGAGTTTGCAGGGTTTTGGGGCTTTTTGGGGTCAGTAGTTTGGGGTTTGTAGGGCTTGGGCTGCCCAGACCTTCCAAAATCCCTTAATTAAGGAATATACCTTAAAGTATAATAGGATCCCAAATATGAACTGAGGTATCGGTATATTCCTTAATTAAGGGATTTTGGAAGGTCTGGGTGAATAAATTTCAGTCCCGGTTGAAGAGGCCTTGAGCTTGGAGGCTTTGGGGTGCACGGTTTCAGGCGGTTTCTATAGTGGCCTTGGGCTCCAGATACCTAAAGGAACTACTTTGGGGCCTCAGGGTATAGGCTACTGCTTCATCAACCCAAAGGGGTTTAGGGTTTAGGGTTTAGGGTCCAAAGTACAGATATAGTAGAATGTACGGTTTCTATATTTGGACTTACTATTATGATTTAGGGAAAGTATCCCCCATAACAGTACCTAGGACCCTTTGGGTAAATAGCATGCCAAAGCCAGAAGCCCAGCATTTGGGTGATTGCAGTTTGAAGGGCCCAGACCTTCCAAAATCCCCTAATTAAGGAATATACCTTCATTCATATTTGGGATCCTATATTATAATTTAAGGTATATTCCTTAATTAAGGGATTTTGGAAGGTCTGGGGGCCCATATTCATGTAGGCGCCTGAACAGCTAGCTTGGGAGTTTGCGGCTGTGCTGCGGTTTAGGGTGTAGGGTTTGTAATATAGGGTTTAGGGTTAGGCTGTGCTCTTTACTAGTATGTACTACACAATCAGGAACCTGAACCCGAAGCCCTAACGCGTATAGTAGCGTGGGTATTTGAGGCCAGTGGGCCTCAGGAAGTCATGGCTTCCTTTGACCTAGACTATCTCAGACTCTTGCCCAAGATTCCTGCAGTCCAAAACCGCATGCTGCACAATTAAAAAGTACAGTGAACAAGTTAGCAAGGTTTAGGTTTTGACGGTTTTGTTCGGGATTTTGATCGAGTCAAGCTTTCATCGGGGATTTAATTAAGATGAAACAAACTGAATGCTTCAGTTACCATTGCTGGATCCTCAACTAGTCATAACTAGTCACGTAACTTACAAGTGATGCATCCGGCTCCCCGCGATGTCCACTGCGCAATGATTTGGGTACGATGTGTTGGAAGACCAGAGCCGCACTGAGCAGGGCGAAGCAGGCGGGTGCTTCTATGTTTGCCACTCCATAGCTGTCAACCCAACTCTCCATCGCTGCACGTTCCGTCCCGTCAGAGCGCTACATACGGGCCTTGAGAATGAGAACAGGATTTTGGTGTCTATGATCGCATAGTTAAAATCAGCGATGTTGGCAATTGCTTCGACCCCTATAGTAGGAGTTAGGATTCGGGGACCCTCGCGGCTATAGACCCTCTCAATGGGGTGCATTTTCGGGAGTCTCCTTTAAGGGGTCTCCCCAAAACTATCTAAGAGAAACACAGTAATGTAGGAACCTGATTAGGAAACCTTGGGCCTTTGTCAGGGTTCTTTATATGAATCATGCTATTTGGGGGATCTAGGCCCGGGGTTTCTTAATCAGGTTCCTGCATTACCCCATTTTGTTAGATTCAGGGCTGGGGGTTTGACTCTTGGGTGTTGGGAGGGACTGAGGGCTCGCTGGCTTTTGATACTTTAGGGATTGCGGTTTAGGGTTTAAGGTTTTAAAGGTTTAGAGTTTAGGGTGTAAGGTTTTCGAAGCTTAGGATTTAGGGCTTAGGGTTCAGGGTTAAAAAATTTTACGGTTCAGGGAACAATAACACTATTTATGTAATCTGTGTAACCTCTGTAAGGGGTATGTTAGCCTAAACCCTGAACGCGAAACTCTGCAGGGCAAGCTCGATCCGGACCTGTTCTAACCCTAAACCCCAAACCCAAAACCGTTTCATGCGTCTCGAATTACCAGACCAGAGAAAAAGTCGTGTCGCGGAAGCTTTGCTGCTAGCTTTTGCAGGCCGGCTTTCGAAGAGGAGCGTGACTCAAACCCGAAGCAAAGCCAGGGCACCCTGAAACCTAAGCCAAAATCGCCCCGCGGTTGCGGCGTTGTCCGATGGCTAACGGAAAGCACCTTCAAGAGGTGCTAGAATTCAAGAGCACGAGAGGAGGCCCCCGAAACCAATCAGTTTCTTTTTATTAGGGCTTGCAGATGCTTATAGTGCTTACCTGTTATCCGAAAAGACCGACCGCTTTAAGTTTCCTTATTTATGGTGTATATATATATATATATATGTATTATATATGAGGTTCCTTAGGTAGGTCATTTGGGCCACCGGTAGGGCTTGGGGAATCAAATCTTGTGGGCCGAGGTGTAGAAAACTTAATTTGGGTTTAGCGTTTAGGGTTTTATCTCAAACTTCGTGTCGGTATGGCAGTGTCCAGGGCTACTGGCCAGGCTGGGATGCGGAGGCTCTTCACGTGGCACTTGAAATCAAAGCCAGCATTCCCAATTATAGTCAACCAGGTTACTCACGGACTGCGATAAGGATTTCTTGAAGACGCAAGCAAGGCTGATGAAACAAAGAGCAAACTGTCCTTGAATAGCCTGGCTGAGCAACTCCGGTTTCGAAGCTAGTACTCTGAAAACTCTGAGGGGGATCCCGTTCTATAGGGAAGCCTGCGAGGGAAAGCACGTTCAGCCGTGGTGTGCGCTCTGTTGCAAAATGATGCGTCCCCCTCCACCTTCCCCTTTGAACAGGGCCCCGCCGCAAACTTCTCAGAGACGGGCCTGGTTGCGAAAGCAACCAGCACAACTCAAGCGAACGGAGTGTGGAAAAAGCAGTGATGGTGGCTGGCCTGGTCAAATGGGCCATGTATAACTTCCTCCCTGTGTTTTTCGGCGACGAACGTTCCGCGCGCCCTTGGAAACCCATGCGTATCTTCCAACTCTTGCAGCCAGACTTGCACGAAGTTTTGTATTGACCAACTATTTCAAAGCTGACCTTCTCAAAGTCTTACGAACCTTGGCACACACCTGGGCTTACGAAAGAAACCTGCCCAGCACACACAGGATGGAAAAAATGCAGTTTAAAACTGTGGTCGACACAGCCTGACTCCTTACTATACCTGTAGTATAATGGACCCCAAAACCCTATTATAGTCTTATTATTAAGGCCCCTATATATTAAACTCACGGCTCCAGTGGATCTGCCAAGAACTGTACGCCGAAGCAAGCCTACACTCTGAGACAAGACTGCTGCATCCCATCCCAAAAGGTCCAAAGTACCGATATGGTAGAATGTAGGGTTTCTATATTAGGAATTACTATTATGATTTGGGGAGGTATTCTCCAGAACAGTACATAGGACCCTTTGGGCATGTGAAGGGCTTGGGTTCAGGGTTAGGGTTCAGCGTGAACATGTTGAAGGCATTTCCGGGTCCCTGGTTTGATGCCCAGCAGAGTATATCACGCATCTAAAGGCGAACCACACGGCGATTCTCCCTGGAAAAGTAAACCACCGACAAAATCGCAAGACACAGAAAACTGGAACCCAGATGTCCCTGTACCCCTAAATGCTCGGGGACACTAAACCCGGGCCAGCGTTCTTAACACCTGCCTTATTCGAGTTTACTGTAAATGCTAAACTACCAGCACTTAGCCAACAGAGACGCTTTAAAATGATTCGACAGCGGTATGCTGCAGTCTACTCACACAGGGACTCTGAGTAGACGTATCAGTGCTAGGACCCTAAACCCTGAACCTTAAACCCTGAACCTCAGACCTTGGCATGATTGCCCGAAGCCCCTTTCGACCTAACTGGCGAATTCTGAGCCTAAACCCTAAAACCCCTATTCAACATAATTCGTCAACCCTAAACCCCTAATTATGCGATTTAGCTTGCGCAAACCCTAAAACCTAAGCCGCGCATTAACCAGAAACAACTCTTCACTTTAACTGGGATTCCAAGTGCGCACAACATCGTCTTCGTCTCTGTGCTATCCCTGCCAAGGAACCATGGTGTGGCATTTGCCCTCCAGGCAAACCCCGAAGAAACGAAACCAAGCTTCACTTGGTTTAGGGCTTAGGGCTCAGGGTTTAAAGTTTTCTTTTTGTGGTTTCTGGCAAGGCTCGTTTTGAGCAGTTCTTTGTTTGGTTGAATATTGGAGCTTTGCTGAACAAGATGGGGCTTTGGGGTGCAGGTTGTGAGTATATAGGACTGCAGTGAATGTGATGACGAACTATAGAGCCCCTAGAGTAAGGGCTTAGAGTTGAGGGATTGTGATGACGACATACAGAGTCGACGTTAAGGGTTGCGTGGTGTTGCATGACAACTCGTGGATTAGATGCAGAACAACAGTTACCCCAAAGGCCCAATGTAGGTACAATGGGACTCTCGCACTCGCACATAAAGCGATTCGTCGAAGCTTCACCCGTAATGATTTGAAGAGATTCAGGGTCTCGACAATGTTCTATACTATCCTAATCCTGCAACAACCTTTTAGCCCTCAAAAGGGCCCTTGGCTCCTGCTTCACAGCCGTCCCCGCACGTGGACGCGCGTCCCAGGTGCAAGGTACGGCTGGGAACGGACTCCAGCATTTCAGAAACCTGAGGCGAAGAGAACGTTGAGTCAGACTTAGATGGCTCGCATGCGCATACTCAACTTAGCATTTAGGGCCGGGCTCAGGGCTTTTATGAGAACTGGCTTACAATCTCGGCAGCCAGCGGGCTCGAGAAGGGCAGGGGGTGTATAGGGTTTTCGGAGCTGTCTGGGATCCCACGAGAGAGCCAGACCCATATCGTACCTGCGGCGTGGCATTTGGGTTCTCCTGTTAGGATACTCATGATGATAAACAAAGACTTACTGCTTGTAAACCTAACCCCTTAGCCGAACCTGAACCCTAGAAGTGCCCGGATCTGCACTTCCCGCGTTGATTCATAGAACTCCAAAGTGCCAGGTGCGCGCCATAAGCCATGAATAAAGCAAAAGCAGTCGGAATAGTTCGAAAATTCATCCCACTAGTCCCTAGATACTGATACCAGAACATACGCCAAGTCCTCTTCTGACTAGGGCCCTCCCAGAAAAGCCCATCCGAGCCACTCCCCAAGGACGATTCCAACATCAGCTTGTTGGTGCGAGGGGTCGGGATGTTGGTGACGTTGCCGTCCTGCGGGCTACAAGGTTCCTTTGCCAAAGGCTCCATGTACCCGTATAGCAGGTAGTTAGGCCTCGGCTTAAGTACCTGCTACATGGGCACATTGAGCCTTAGGGTTTCAGAATTCCTTAGAAGATTCCTTCGGCTAAGCCTCTGTAGGTTTTTAAGCTTATGCGCGCCTTGGAGATACGACCTTTCACCTCATTGGATTTCTTTAGCTTTGGCAGCTTTGTTCCAGATTTGTCTGGCTGCAAATTGCACACATATCTTCAATTTTCAGTCCCCGGGTACGCTTTA
This sequence comes from Symbiodinium sp. CCMP2592, assembly GCA_905221615.1. NCBI lineage: Eukaryota > Dinophyceae > Suessiales > Symbiodiniaceae > Symbiodinium > Symbiodinium sp. CCMP2592. The sequence continues at coordinate 260,225 of CAJNDT010001779.1, forward strand.
CGAAGAATTTCGGCACGAGGCAACACTGGAGGACTGGGTAGCAACAAATTGGATAGCATTCGTCAGGGTGGGCTGTGACATCGCGATGTGCATGGCACTAGAATCCTAATCTCTCAACCATCCACCCAAGCACCAACTCTCAAACCCCAAACCCTGAAATCGAAAAGCTTGAACTTACCTCCTACACTGTAGTCGCTGGATATCCCCCATAGAGAAGCCCTTGAACATATGATCCATGCGGCAAGCAATGTCATTGCAAGCAGTTGCAACAATCACCGGCAACGAAACTCAAAACATGCACCACCACAAAGTCTAATTACTGAACCCTAAACTTCACAGTCTCGTGTCTTTCCCAGAGTCCTAAGAGTCCTGAGCCCAGTAGCCAGGTAGAGAATCACCCAACTGCCCTTAATCGGCAGCATCCCCTTTTCTGAAGCCCCGCTTCTGCCAACAAAAACCTCACTCGTGGCGACAAACCCACTAAACCTGCTTGCCCTGACGCTCTGCGCACACTTCAAACTCCACAAACTCTAGGAGACCATCTGTGTTTAGAAACTACCGTCTTCACCCTACTCCCTTCTCGGAAGAAGACCATGTTAGGGACATCCCCAAGTCCTATGTCCTACTCCTAACCCCATAACACCATGCTACAGTAGGGTCACTGGGATGTCCTGCTCTACTTAAACCCTAAGCCCTTAAACCCCTAAACCCTAAACCCATAAACCCCAAACCCCTAAACTCTTAAACCCTAAACCCTGCACCCCTAAACCCTAAACCCTTAACCCATAAACCATCTTTCTTCCCTTGTTTTAATTAAGCCCGAGCAAACCCGCGAAGCGTCCTGAAAGCTGCCTGCAGCCTCCATGCTCCCCTGCCAGCAAACCCTAGGGCCGTAAGGACTCATGTACTCCCTGGAGCTTAGTAGGGGGAGTATTATCGGGGACCTGAAGGGACTATCATAGGGATGTATTCCCCAATCCCTAATACGAACCAGACAGAGGACTCATAGTTTAGGGTGTAGGGTTTAGGGGTTTAGGGCTTAGGGTTTGGGCTTTTTGGAGTTTGATTCTAGGGCTCTAAGGACCCATATATTCAGGCTGTTGGGCTCAAAGACCATACTACATAAGGCAGTTGGGCCCAAAGACCATACTGTATTAAGGCTTTTGAGCCCATCTAAACCCGAATCGGGGACTTGGAAACTCAGGGCACCAGCCCTGCTGTTGCAGCTTAGGGACAAAGAGTCCAGCCCAAAAAGCTGACGTGTATTTGGGGTTGGATTTGCGGTTTAGCGTTTAGCGGTTGGGGGTTAGGATTATAGGCAAGCTATAGGGCTTAGGATGTTGGGTTCAGGCTTTGCCGTTGAATTGCGCATGGCCGTTGAAGTCATGCGTCAAAAATGCTTGACCGAGTGCTTCGTACTTTTCGATTGGATGTTGAGGCCTGATTGCAGCAGTAGACCTTTTGCTTCAAATCTCCCACCCCACCTAAACCTTCCCCTTTCAGGGTTTCGAGCTAAACTTGGTGAGCTGAGGTTGCCTTATGACCATCAAAACGGACAATGGCCCGTGCACGGGCAGGACATAGCACGGAGGCTTGAAGGTTTGCTTTGATTAGGGCTTGTAAGGCTTTTAGGTTTGGGGGGTCTACGGCACGGTTAGCAAAGCTCGAAACACTGAACCTACCGTCCGAACTGAATGAAGTCTTCTTTCACTGCGCTGCACCTGAAATGTGAAATCTAACCTTTCTCCAATTCCAACTCTTCTCAAACATTAGGATTTGGGAAGCTTTTCCTTCTTTAGACACTCTTTACGACGTTTGTTGGGGATCATTGTCCAAAATACTGCCCCCACTCTCATCTGTTTGACTTGAGGCTTTGAGCACTTCTTTGTTCCATTCGGTTCATGATTATTTTTCATTCGCCTTGAGAAAAACCTAACTGACTCCTGCATGTTGAACTCAGAGATCTGGGATCTACGACCCTCTGCCTTCTCGACCCTCCGATCGCTTGATTCCAAAACAACTATAATGTAGGAACCTGACTAAGAAACCCTGGGCCTACAACCCCAAAACAGTAGGATTCATATAGGGGACCCTAACTGAAAAAAACACAAAATTTCTTAATCAGGTTCCTAGATTACCACACAACTCAGACGCATTGAACGTGGCCTTGCCGCTCATGAACGATGGACTCCTCGGGCTTGGAATTTAGGGTTTAAATGACCCTGGGATCTTTTTGGTCAAGGGTAGCTATCTATCTCTATCTATCTTTATCTATCTATCTGTTGTCTGTACATGCACATACACGTTTTGCCACTTGTATGACAAAAATGAAACACATACTGTCACATACTATAATTAAGCATTTATATATATATATATATATATGCGCACATACATACCTTCAACACTTACAGCGTGAAGTAACCGTCAAGCTACTGACCTGTCAAGAGCACTCCCTCTCGGATGAATTGCAAGCGAGCTGCAACTCCACGTAAGCCGGGTCCTGGCAGAGTTGAACATAGTCTGCGAGAAGCAGCCAAAAGCCCCAAGTGAACACAGACTTGCAAGGCCAAATTTGCAGTCCATGGGTCTCTATACCTGGCACAACCATGCCATAATCCCAAGCCCTTTGCTCGACGTTCCTCCCACTTGGAATCCATCGTCGCGTAGGGCATGTATGGATTCGGCCTTGGATGGAGGCTCGTCCCTCTAGGCTTCGGTCATGGTAATTCCAGTACCTACGTTCGCCCCTAATACTCCTGAACCCTAAACCCTACAGCTGCTTCAGAATTAGGAAGCTGTCTGAGGCCCAAGTTTATCCAGTGTTGGCATAAGGACCCTTTGAGTTCTTACAGTAAGCTACCCAAGAAAGCCCTCAACAAACTTAGTAAAGGAACCTTTCAGGGGAACCCTATTCTCCCATGTACTCTAACAACTTCCATGGTACCCCTTGCAGTAACCATGAGCACTGAAGTTAAGCCTTAAAGATCACTTTAAAGGCGGCTTCAAGCGACCAGGCAGGCCTAGGAACAGACCGTGGATATGCGTAGTTGACCCGTTTAGACTCGACGGCTGTGGGGTTCTGGTGTCAAAGTTTCAGAATCCAAGACCCTGAACACAAACACCTAAACTCTCATTCTCCACTGTCTGCCCTTACAAAATATAGAAGCACTTATAGCCCCGTGTAAGGAAGCCTACAACGCTGGTCCAGGGAGCATGGGGCACATGGGCGGTGTCTGCTGCATCTGCTGCATGTACTGCTGCTCCTGCCAGCTGACGAAACTGTTGGGTTGGGTTTAATACAACCTAAACCGTAAACCCGAAAACCCAAGCCCTAAGCTTTCATTTAATTTAAATGAAAGCTTAGGGCTTGGGTTTTCGGGTTTACGGTTTAGGTTGAGGCTCGCGGGTTCAGGTTTGGTATAGGGCTGAGGACCGTAGGTTTGCAGTGTTGGTGTGCTGAGGCTTCCAGGATTCCATGGGCCGCGAAGGAGCTCAAAATGAAACAAACACACGCACACACACACACCTTAAACTCGCAAACCTACACTTCAGAACGAGTCTCCTGTCGTGATCCTGGGTCCCTGTGCCTCAGAACCTGCAATCACGGCAAGAAGCCACAAGCCATTGCTTCTCCTCCTGCTCACCGACCTTTATAGTAAGGGGTACTAAAAGGGTACTGTGAAGGATGTATAGTAGGAGGGCATTGCAAGGATCCAAAAAGGGGATACCGGTAAGGAATGTACCTTGAAGAGTACTGTCTACAGACACTCCGGATCCTTAGGTCTGGGGTGATCTTGCATCATCCCAACAACTTTTAACCTTTTACCCCAAAGAGGTTGCCGGGCCCAAGAGTGCTGCAAAGGCTCCAAATGCCCCATATTCTCAGACTACTTGCCGAGCGTCAACCTGCGATTCCTTCTACATTTGTAAGGGCTCATATACCTATTTCGTATGTACATATATTACCTATGTCATTAGGAAGACCTTTTGGACCTGCAGATATTATGTAGACTACCCTAAACCCTAAACCATCGCAAGAAAACAACCCCAACATCTAAACATTAAACCCTGTGTAGAAACCCCAAACCCTGAACTCTAAACCATCCGAAACCATGAACCCAAACCCTCCGTGGCCTGCATCTGCTGCATGGCCATGAGGGTTGCCTGGTTATATGCCTGGACGTTGTCCTGCAGCAGCGGGCTCTTGGGGGTTGAAGGGCTGAGGGAGACTGACCTGGGAAATGTGGGAACAGTGCTTGTAATGGGGCTTACCTATAGGTTTTGATGACACCCCCAGTACCGGCCGAAAAACCCCCATTGCCAGTCTACCTGAGGATCGACCCAAGTAGCGATGTCCTGCAGAAGGTCTAGTGACCTAGCTGACCCAGTTGCAGTAAGCAATTTAACAACCCTACCCTAATGCTAAGCTCAAAACTCAGAACCCCCGAGCCCTGAAACTGACGCCCAAAATCCAATAGATTCGGTGAAGCCAGCAAGTCACAGGTTGTAATTGGCCGTCTGGAATTGGCCCACTTTCAGGTTCCCATGCTGCCGACACAACACGAGCTGATGAGGATCAGTTCGCAGACTTGATAGCCATCTAATGCGGTTTGCGTTTTCGGGATTCTGGCATTACGGAGTGTGTAGGGTCCGTGAGTGACTCTGTCGAGTAATTTCGAAAACAACACAAAGGCACCTCCTTCTGCAAGAGCCGGTCCAGAAGCATTCCTTGAAGTCTTCCGAGAGAGAGAGAGAGAGAGAGAGAGAGAGAGAGAGAGAGTTTCGATCGAACTTGTAGGCTTCGAACAAGGCTTGGGGAGGGGGCTAAGAAGTAATCGTATCCCAGATAAGAATATAGTTAGTTACTTTGTTTTGCGGGCTTACAGAGCTTATGGCTTATATACGCGATAAAGAGAAAAAAGCCTTATTCCAACTGCTGAAGCCACTATACAAGGGTTTCACGGTCGAGGGGTCTAGGCTTTTCAGGTAAGGATTTCTAGGCTTTAGGGGTTGAGGTAGGTTTCGAATTGTGACGATTGGGCGTTTGCGGCAGGATCCCGCAACCTAACCTTCCCCTAACGCCCCATGTTCAAAGAGTATATACTTTCGCTCTGCGGTAGTCCCTATTTAGGTACTTTTTGCGCGAATGTATATACTATTTGGTTGCATGAACCCTTAGGGTTGAGAATCTAGAGTTTCTCAAATCGAGATCGGGCGAGTTGTGTTCTGTTCGTGGGTGGGGCGACATCGCCAGGCGCGCGAGGAACGTGCTCAGCTTTCCCTGCAGATCGTGTTTAGGGTTTAGGGGCTCTGCAATGTCCGATTGATATTTAAGCAGGGTATGCCTGCATCCCCAAAGACCCAAAAGCTAAACCTCTGCACCCGTAAACCCATGCACCTCAACCCCTTAACTCTTAACCCTAAACCCTTTGCCCCGAACCCCTCAACCCTCAGAGAACCCTGTAGATCCTTACAGGCACCTTAAATCCTAAACTCGAAACCCTTACCCCCGAACCCCTAAACCCGTATAGAACCCTATAGATCCTCTATACAAATCCTGAACCCGTAAAATCCTCGAAGGCCCGAAAGCTCTGGAGCCGAGACGCCCCTGAGATTCAGCAGCTGCATGACATCCTGCTCCTGCGCCTGCTCTGAGGATTAAAATAAGTTCATTTTGGTGGGCAGAATTAAGACCATTATAGGATTTAGGGTTTAGGGGTTTGAGCTTAGGGTTTAGGCTCTGAGCTCTGAGGGTTTAGGCTTTAGAGTTCATGGGTAGTTCTTTATAAGGAATCTTTAGGGGCTCTGAGGATTTAGGGCGAAACATGAGGGGTTTAGGGTTCAGGGTAGAGGGTCTATTGGGTTTGGGGTTGAGGGTTCGGGGTTCAGGGCTCCTACACCCACCCGATCTGAGGGGTTAGCGCGATAGCAAGGATCAAGGCTTTAGGGGTAAGGCTCTTGCACCTGATTTGAAGGTTATGGCACGCAGGATTTAGCCCAAGTGTTTTTTGTATCAATAGGTATTTTGGATTAGAATAGAGCAAGTGTAACTACCGTAGTAACTTAATCTTGGGAGAATATGTGACGATGAAGCACGTAGATCCTCAAGGTTCATATTACAAACTTCACCGACATGCAGCACGCCAGGGTTTAGGGGGTCGGCGTGAGGCTGTTTGGCGCTTTTGCTTCCAAGAAGTGTGAACCCCTGTACTTGCCTGAGGAAGCTCGGGAACACTGCCTTGGCTTCCGTGGAGCAGCTTCCAGTACGGGCTTAAGAGTCATCGGGCTTAGTGCTCAGGGGTCAGGACTCGATTGTCTTATAGCTGCCATGTACAGCCAGGTCGGAAAATGACATAAGCTGCAACCTTGAATCTTGCAAAGCATTGTAGCCCTCATTGAACATATACCCTAGGGAGGGATCTCTGGCTTAGACCGAAATGAACGGCGAATGACAATCTTCAAATGTTCGGTAGCTTTCGCGGTTTACCCTAAACCCGCTCAAATGCTCGATGATGAGCGTCGTCTACTTCAACAGGGATTCCATCAACCCCAAACCCTTTACCCTAACTTCTAAGAGCACACCAGCTCTCTGTGTGTTCTAAGTTTGGGGCGGGGGTATATCATAGCAAAATAAAATACGTTTGCATTGCGAGGGGCCCTCAGGAATAGTATCCCCAAACCCAAAACCCTAAGGAACAGTATAGGGACAATCGCTTTCGAGACTAGGGGCCTGCTGCTTTATGCAGGGTTTGATTCTCATGAGCAAGATCACGATCCGAAGCCCATGTGGTGTTGATAAAGACCCTATTCTGACACTTTCACAATATTCGGTACTATATGTGGATAGTGATCATCCTTCTCCAGGATCCTGCAACAAAACCCCCAGAAACAGGAGTAGTGCAGGGGCCTAGTTGGAAATGCTTGTGAAAAGAAAGAACGTTATAAAGCTAACCCTTCAAGGAACTCCCTAAAGCCCAAACTCCTGATCCTAAACCCTGAAACCTAATTAAACTCTAAACCCCAAAACGCAGGACTTCCGTGCCAGACCCAAGATGCTCAAGGCGGGGGCAGACTCCACGGGAGCACTCGCACTCGGTGCAAGGCCTGAGGCCCCGAAAGGCTTTAGCGGTGCAGGGGCGCAGAGGTTGAGCTGCTTTTAGGGGCAAAGAGCTTCCGGGCTTTAGGGTTTATAAGGGTCTAGGGTTTAAGGATTTAGAGGTTTCGGGGTTTAGGGCTTAGGGATTTAGGGGTTTAGGGGTGTACTGTTTCGGGGCTTTCGGGCTCTCTCGGGCACCGGCTGAGACTCTAAGAATGCTTCGGGACAGAAAACACCAGATGCTCCACTGTACTTCCTTTTGTTACTGTTTGCACACCCAAACAAAGCAGAGCATTGGATCTCAGGCACTTTATAGCCTGAGCCGTACACACTACAATCTGCACCACATACTCTGATTCCTCGACGCTCGGCTCGGAGGAGCAAGCCCTCTAAACACCTGCAAACCCTACAAACCTGCTACACCATCCCTTCAAAAGAGAAGCAGCAAAAAACACCACAGAAGTGCCACAGAAGTGCCTGGTGGAGGGGAGAGCGGCAGTTCGGAGGCAGAAGACTGCGCAAGGCGCTCCTGGCATCAGAGTTAATGTAGCGGCCTTAATATTTAGAATAGGGATTCGGGTGTAGTATACTTTATGATAAGGAACCCCCAAACCCTTTTCCAATTATCAAGGCCCCTACAGTATCTGAGTGTCCCGAAGGCTTCAGTTTCCTTGGAACTCGATTGAGGCTCTAAGTTGCGAGAGTCCTTCATCTGGGCTCAAGTTGCCTTAACAATAATCACCTAGACTACCAGAAGCATACGTTTTGTGTAGGGTCACTAATTCATCTGTATCAGGGTTTATACTCAGAACATATAAAGCAGTAGGTTTGGTAGGTTAGGGCATGGATGCTTGAATGCAGAATATGACTAACAAGGATGGATTCCTAGCGGTCCTGAAGGCACAGCCATGAACCTAAAGCTTCGCGACCCGGTTTGTACATCGCCGATATGGTTTATGCTTAAAGTTACCCTACACATCTAGAAGTAAAGTTATAAGCCCCCTAGTTCTCCTACTCAGGAACCCCACGTATTATAAGCACCCATGAACCTCCAAGAAGTCCCTACATGGCAACCCCGAAGACCTTCGTAAACCCTCACCTTTCTGAAGTCTAAGCTCTACAGGGACATTGTAACTAACTCGTAAGCTCCGGTGTCTCTTTTTAGCCAAACGTTATGCCGCGCACCTGGAGAGCGCAAAGGCTCAGACGGATGGCGTCTTCAAGTCCTGCAAAGCATGCTTGTCGGTGTCGTCACGTCGTAGACCATACACGTTCTACACATATACTGTCGCCCGTCTGTCCCTCCGTCCATCCAGCTATGTATGTGACCGTGTGTGTGTGTATGTATCTATGTGTGTACATCTGTAAGTCAGAATGTATGTGCGTATGTATGAACCTATGTATCTGCCGTGTGTGTGTGTGTGTGTGTGTGTGTGTATGTATCTATGTGTGTACATCTGTGCGTCAGAATGTATGCGCGTATGTATGAACCTATGTATCTGGACATGCCTGTCTGTCAGTCTTTCTGCCTGCCTGGCTGTCTGTCTGTAGCTAGGAAAGCAGCCAGGCAGGCAAGTATGTATGTATGCTTGTAGGCTTGTAGGGTATGTATGTTTGCATGTCCTGTATGTCGCATACACACCCACCTACAGATAGCTGCGGAGAAAGGACGCTGGACGCTCGATACATAGCTTATGTAGATAGATAGACCGGCAGACAGACAGACATATGAACAGATAGAAATGCAGATAAATACCGACAATCTGAAGATTCTTACTCCCTGAACCCAAATCCACCACCAGACCGTGAGCCCTGCACCCTAGACTCTATAAGCCCTAAACCCAACATCCCCCCCCCCACCCCCGCAACCACCCGACGTCCTTTGCGGTCATTGGCCTTCGGAGCGCTTTTGGTGTTGGCAGCACCTGTGCTTCACTTCCAGAATATGGGTGGTTGTCAAACTTAGGATCCCATATTGGGTACCCTAAAAAATAGGTGCTGTATTATATTGGGGACCCAAAAAGGGACCCTAATTTTGACAACCACCCATATGGACGTAGGGTTTAGGGTTTAAGGGGAGCGGGCAAAGGGTTCGTGATGGCAGTAGCTTGAGAGCCGTCCTGCACTCTTGTGCTCCACAGCTCGGGAGCACGGTGGCTTACTTACGATAGTGTTGCTGCTTGTTCAAACCCTCGACAGTTAGACCGACAAGTTAAACTGGATGCGCGTGTGCTTGATGCCGGGTACTTGCCGTATCGTTGCTCGTACAGAGTAAGAGTTTTCATGCCTACGGCGACGACAGCGACAGCTGCAGCTGCTATCAACGCCGTATACTTCAGCCGTTGTTGCCTGCAGCAACAAAAGACTAGTGCCTACCAGCACTGCTACTCACCCACAAAGAGCACCTCGCAGTCAAGTGACATGAAACTCGGTCTTCCCGGCATCTCCAACGAAAATCATGCATGACCGGCTACCATGATCAACACCATCACAACCATCAACATCATGCTATTCATCGTCAACGGGCTCACAATGCCGGTCTGCGAACAGCCATCCACACCTTTCCGTCGAGTGGCGCTTTCCGTTCGCCTTCGCATCGACCTTGTTGTTGCCCTGGCGGCCGAAGGTCGGTTTAGAGAATACGGTGTAGGCTTACAAACGACATCTAGGATAGGGTTTATGGTCTAATAAGGATTCGGAGTACTTGCTCCCGTGGAATGGAACACGGTCGGAAAGGGTGCCTTCGAAAGTGCAACCCTAAGCTTTGAACCCAAGCATCGGCAAGACCCCCAAACTCCCAAACCTTGAAACAAAAAAAACGCTCCGAACCCAATCCCGCGGAACTCGAACAATCGACGGCTGTCCTGTGCCGTAGACAGTCTTTGAAAGTGCCCTCTAGTGCTGGCACAAGTGGTCTAACGCTGCCACGACCTTCTTGTGTTGCTGCTGCCACTTCTTACTTCTAGAAGGCATTGAAAGCGGGTACCTAGGTCCTGAAAATACCACCCAAACCTAACTGCTGCCAAGATAGCCGAAAACAGACAGTCTCTTCTATGCCAGCTTATGCGAGCTTCGGGTGTGTCTAGTCTCTATGGTAGGAAGGGTTCATCTGCACATCGATCAGAAAATTACACACTCCGGTCCGGCAGATGAAACCCCAGTGCGCTGCGAAATGCTCGCCTTTCACCCCAACTTCGATCCGACTGGTTTGTTGCTTGATTTAGAGGCTTATGCGTCTCGGGTTTGGGGGACGTCCCGGTATACTCAACACCACACACACACACACACACACACACACACACACACACACACACACACACACACACACACACACACACACACACACGCACCCACACACACACACACACCCACGCACGCACGCACGCACGCACGCACGCACGCACGCACGCACGCACGCACGCACGCACGCACGCACGCACGCACGCACGCACGCACGAACGCACGCACGCACGCACGCACGCACGCACGCACGCACGCACGCACGCACGCACGCACGCACGCACGCACGCACCCACACACACACACACACACACACACACACACACACACACACACACACACACACACACACACACACACACACACACACACACACACACACACACCACATGCGCACATCGTACGACCTAGACCCAACCCCCCATCTCCGAAGCACTACGTACTCGTAGAGCACACCCGAAATCCCCGAACTTCAAGCCCCAAAGCCCCACACGTAGTACCAAGATACTATAGCATATCCTACCGTTTTCCAGGATTCTTCTGAAGCGAACTGATGTTTTCCAGGATTCTTGTAAAATAAGCTTTGCCTACGGTCTTCATTGTCGTTCATTTTGTGGGTTGCCTCATAGGTGTCATGGGAGCCTAAGCATACAACTGGTTACACAAACAAAGGCACTGCGATGAAGACTATAGGTAAAGCCCAAGTATATACTGCATGGGTACATGGATCCAAACCAGCTCTGAAACTTCGGCCTTGTGGTGGTTCTTGTCCACCACTTCCTGGAGTTCATGTGGAGTTTAGGATTCTGCTGTGAGGTTTGTGTTATGGCATAGCATAGGTGCCTTTGTACCTAGAATAGGAAGCTGGGAGTGAGTCATGGTATGTTTAACCCCCACCAATCCCTATTGCCAATAATTCAGGCCACTACTCGATTTGGGGATTTGGTGTTCTGGGGTGAGGATTCAGGTCTGTTGTGGGACTGGTGGGCTGCTGGGCTAGGGCTCCGCAGGATACGGCCTGATTGGTTGAAAGGGTTTTGGGGCACATGATGGGCTTTGTGCGCGCACTAAGGTATAGCTGATAAGCTTAGCGATTCCTGAATTACCCAGGAGCCATACCATTATAGTATAATACACTCCCAAACCCTATTGAAATGGATAAGGCCCCTTTTTAATCGGAACCTTATATGTTCCCGAGCCTGAAACCGGTCGACACTTGCAGCCCTAGGTATATACCCTTAGTATAGCTATTATATACCCGTTACATAGCCCATGATAGGGTAGGGGTCCCCATTAAGGGTCCCTCCCTTTCCCCTTTGACTAAACTAAACCCTAAACCCTATAGATCCTTTAAAGGGACCCTTATAGATCCCCTAAAGGGACCTAAGAGCCCTAAGGGTCCCTCCTTTTCCCCTTTTTTTCGGAAACTTCCATTCGACCCCTGCAGCCCCTTATAGAACCGGCCTTCGGCTTGGGCCTTGGAGCCCCACGGCGCTCATCCTGGCGGAGGGTTTAGGGCTTTGGGTTTCGGAAGGTTTAGGGTTCGGGGTTTAGGGTTTAGGGTTTCGGAAGGTTTCGGGCTGGGGGTTTAAGGTTTAGGATTTTGGAAGGTTGAGGGTTTGGGGTTTAGGGTTCGGGGCTTAGAGAGTTCGGTGTTTGGGGTTGAGGGTTTCGATAAATTTGATTAATCGCAAGGGGGCTAGCATAAAAGCTCCATAAGGGTGCGAGAATAAAGCTTGAACCCGAAACCCCACGCCATCCCAAAACAAACCCTAAGCCCTAAACCCCAAAGGGGTCTGTGTGATTGTAGGATTGCTGGAGATTTTTTTTGGGGGGGGGCTTTAGGAATGCTGAAAATTTAGGGAATACGAGGGCTTTGGGGCTCTGAACTGGAGCTGTGGGGCTGTGGGGTTTGAAGGTCGGGGCTACTTAAAGGATCATGGGACTTAGTAAGTAGGGGTTATAAGTAGCTTATAATTAGGATAACCCCACTTAGGGGACTTATAACCCCAGTTATAACCTAGTTACTAAGTCCCATGATCCTCTAAGTAGGGGCATGGATGTGGAAAGTACTGAGATTCGGAGTCAATGCTTCTGGGTCTGGGGCCCTAATTTCCCAAAGGGGCCCAGGGACAGCATAGTATGTAGTTTTGGATCCCAAACATCTACCGAGAGTTTACTATGGTGGTATTTGGACCCTTTGGGTTTATCACTATTATTATTGCTATTTTTTTTGCTCACTGTTAATACGTAACTCGAAGAGTACGAGAAAGCTTGCGGCTTGGGACTTTGCGCCCCGGACGATCCTCGGAGTTCGAGGCGGATGGCGATCGCGTCTTGCCCTGCACCGGCGGCATGTTTGGAAGTTCATGGGTCGTTAGATACTTAAAGGATCATGGGACTTAGTAAGTAGGGTTATAAGTAGCTTATAATTAGGATAACCCCACTTAGGGGACTTATAACCCCAGTTATAACCTAGTTACTAAGTCCCATGATCCTCTAAGTAAGGTTCCCTTACGGGACCTACAAGAGCTCTATAAGGGTTCTAGAAGCGCTCCATAAGGGCTCTACTTGGAGCAGTTTGCTTTTGCAAGTAGGGTACCTGTTTAACTATAACTTGGCAACAGATTAGGGGGCTTATGACCGTATCTACAACTACCCATGAACCTCCAAGTGGTGTCCCGAAGTAACTATGAGGGTCATACGGGGTTTAGGAAAGGCAATGCGCTGCATGGAGATACTTGCTCTTCGAGGGATGCTGGGAAGTCTTTTGCGATAAGGGCTTGCATTTTGGGCAGTAAGTGTGAGGGCTTAGGGTTGATCAGGCTCAACACGGTTCAGGGTTTTAGAGCGGGAAGGGGGGCCCCGTTAGTCCCAACACCCCAAACTTCAATCCAACATCTGTCCTAAAGCTGCTGGGGTCGCTGGGCTCGCTAACAAATCGAATTCCAAAAGCCTTGAATTCATCAATCCCCACAAAGCCCCAGATGCACTAGAACCCAAAACCCCAAGACTCCAAAACCTCAAGACCAAACCTGCGACCTAGACTCAAAACCCTGAAGCAACACCCGGAAACCCTATCAATTTGCAAAGTTTATCAAACATGAAGTCAGCAAAAGGTGAGGGTGACCTCAGCACACACATCTTCCAAGTCGACGCGGCTTCCGTTGCCTTCGCTCAGTGGCTTCGTGGGCTTGGGATGGTCTTGCGGAAATACAGAGGACAGAGGGCCTATAATGTAGAGCTCAAGAGTCGGGTTTGAACGGCTTGCATGGTTTAAAGTATGGCTTGCAAGGATTTCTGAGGCTTCAGTTGGGTTTCTGGCTGTAGAAAGAGTGCCTTGCATGTTCAACGGCTTCCCATGGCTGAGCTTTAAACCTTGAGGCGGGATATAGGGGTCTTTCTTTATTGGAATAGGTTTTTGGGGCCCATTAATACTAGGACTACAATAAGGAAGCTCCCAAAGTAGTACAGGTAATTATTTAGGCCCCTGTATTATGTGGGAGAGCTTGGACTTTACGTGTGGGACATTGAGGCTTTACAGCTTTTCGGGCTGCGTTGGGGTCAGACTCAACCCTAAAGTCAGAGGGCGGCTCTAAACCAACGAAGCTCGGAATGCGATCAAACTTAGCTTGAAGCCCTGACTTAGGTGACTTCGCACTGTTAGTAGGGTCTCGATAAGGGCTCTTCACTGGGATCCAGACACAAGCGCTGCTATAAGATGTGATGTAGAAGCGTGAACGCTTAGACTGAGTCGTGGGATGCTTTGCCATTCCATTTATGCTATTGATACGAAGGATTGATACCACTGAATATTCAGGCCGCTGTCACTACAGACCCTGCATGGAGTGAGTGTGTGTGTGTGTGTGTCGGTACTGTAGTCCATGACTCTTTCAGACTCGACCTCTGAAGCCCGAACATAGTGGAGACGTTGAGAGCAGTAGTGATTCCATAACTCTGTTTCGTCCGATGCAGAACAGGCTTGCCGCATCGTGAGGGTCTTGTTGTTCTCATCATTGTAGCAGTTCTAAACAGATCTCTATCCACAAACACAAGTCCATGCACCCGTAACGAAACACTTAATACATTGTGATGTAAAGTAACGTGTTGTAATGGGATATACGTTCTGAGAAGTGTGTGTGAATATATATATATATATATACACATACATATTATATATATATGTGTGTGCATACACATACTTTGGACTCACTGGGCCCCTCAGGGCCTAAGTATGTACTATACTTTGTTGACGTTCTTCCTGAGGGAGGCATTTTCAGCAGGTGGAGATCCAAACCCTTAAGGCAGTCCCAAGACCCCAAACCCTAATCCTAAACCCTAAAATCCACAAAGTAGTACTTACGCTTTGGATATTTACGCTAAGTGTCCTTAACACATCAAACCCCAAGCCCCCAACCTAATTCCCCAAACCTCCACCGTAGACATCGCCGAGGTGCGGAAGACGACTGGGCGATACTGGTCGTTGCGAGCGTGCGTCACGGCCCGGTTCCTGGCGTTTCCAGGAGCTTGTTCATGACTTTCCATCAAGCACCTTTGGGCTTACTTTCATTATGGTGATGATCATTGTAATCATGGAGTTGTTGATGGTGTTGATGATCATAACAACCTTTCTTAAATGATTTTTGGTGATAATATTCACTAGTATTACTGTTTTTGCTGCTATCATTATGATTACTACTCGTACTACTCAATTCTCGTCATAGTATTAGCTATCATGGGCTGGAGTCGGGTTTTGGAGGCTTCGCTAGGACTTTGGGCTTCCTTGGTCAAGTCACGGGGACTTCTGAGCTGTGCGCCTCTGAAGTGCCTGCGCAGAAGATTCTCATCACCTCAACCCTCAAGCTCCATGGGGTGTAGGGTTTTGGGGCCTCGGGGTCGAGGCTTTTGGGGTTGAGGGTTTTAGGGTTTAGGGCTTTATTTATAGGGTCTCAGGTTTAGAGGAACAGCAGTGGAGACTATGCTGGGCTTTTAAGTAACCAGGGAGAAAAAAGTATAAACTTTTATTTCATAATGGTTCCATTAAGAAAAAAGTATTAAAGTATGGTACTCCAAAGCCCAGTATAGGCACACCCTCAAGCGCTAAACCCCCACGAGCCTCGTGACTTTTGGCTCTAGCGGCTGGATTCTTTCTAGCTTCAGGTGCCATCACCGAGATCTTCTGCTATTTAGGGGTTCAGGGTTTAGGGGTTTAGGGCTTAGGGTGCGAGGTGCCTGCCTAGTCCTAAAACCTGAGATCAACTCCTACTGAGGATGCAGTTTCGTTGGACTCTGCAGCCCGGGCTGTCTTTAAATGCTGAAGGTTTCGTGCTTGCGGCGATGCGTGCTGAATCCTTCTACTTGCCCGAAAACCCAAAATAAGCTAAGGCCGTCAAACCTATTAGGAAAGCACACACGAACACACACCACGTATGTATGTGTATATATATATATATATACACGGCTACCCAAAGTATCTCAGTTCATATACTGTTCAGTCGTACTACAAGGCTCCCTTAGTTTGGTGCACTTCTGCGGGCCAGTGGCTGGAAATGTCGGAGATTCTCGTGTAGGCCCTGTGGCACAACATTGAGACAAGTAAACATGTGTGTAGGGGGGGTAGGGGGGCTCGGGGTTCAGGGTCCCAAGCTTGCTTTCGGGGTTTGAACTTCGGAGTTTAGGAAAGCAAGACACAGAAACCAGAAACGACCAGAGCTATGGCAAGCATTAAAACAAGTCCAAGACAGAACACACTGGACAATACAGCTACCACAAAAACAACGAGGAACAGTACCCACTATGTGAAAGCTGACATTGTCGATAACATATGTTTACATTTTCGCGACTGCAGTTTGTGAGAGCCGTTGGACATATTATATGCCAGTTGACAGAAGCAGCGAAACGTGCTGCGACGAGGCACCATACCGACAGCTCACGCGCATGTGGGCTAAACGAAGGATAGAAGTAGCTCCACGTACTCCCATGCAGTCGACTCTCTAGCGGGGTTCACGTCTGCACAGGCCAATCGCCCCATTTCAACACTCTATACATAGAAATCTCAAGGCCAAAGCCCTTAAAAACGATCCCAAATCCAAAATCGCTCAAAACCCCAAACCCCATGCTTTTGAAGTTGTTAACCTCCAAATCCAAAGCCGCCGATGAACCCTACGCTAGCTTCCTGCAGCTTGCGGTCAACATCCCTGTAAGCTTCAATCGTTTAGGGCTTGCAGGTTGAGTTTCTAAGTCTGGGGTTTCGGGTTTATGGGCGTTTAGGTTTTAGGGTTTAGGGTTTAGGGTTTCGGGTTTATGGGCTTAGGGTTTCTAGGGCTTGTGGTGAATAGGCGTAAGGATTCTGAACCCGCGAGGCCCACCGAAACCCACACAAAACACGCGACTCTAAACCTTAAAGCTTACAGTGCCTTACAGGTCCATGACAATAATATAAGCCAAACAAGTCCTTCCTGAGAAGATTATGGCCTGACCTTTAAGGGGCTCTTTTCAGGGATCGTTTAAATGGGAGGCAAAAGCCCTGAACGCCGAACCCCACAAGGTCTGCAACACCAGCACCCAACCCAGAAAACCACTCAACAAGGGTACGCTGAGCAGACTGCTCCCTAAGCTTCAAACTTTTAACCTCAAACCCTTATGAGCCGTTAAGCAAGCCCGTCCAAAAGGTGATCTGTGAAACCAACCCTGATCAAGCAGGGGCCAGCTTAAAGATAGGCGCCTGATTAGTATTCAAGGGGTTTGCAGAGCTTTGTTCTACTATAGTTAAACGTAAGAGGCTGGACTACTTCTACTTGTTCCGGCCCCCTATATCATAGAACCCTTGTTTTGAATGCCTATCCGTATGGAAGCCTTTGCATAAATGGAACTCCGCTTTTCATGATTATAGAACCCTTTGCAAGGAACCCAATGTTTAGTCATCTAGGCGCCTACGTGAACCTGCAGGGACCGGCCTGGACATGGGCAGTGCAAACACTACTGATCTTCCGACTCTGAAAACCTGAGCTTCAGGGAGTGTTCCGGTTTAAGGGTTTATGGAGCTGAAGGTTTGGGGGATCCTGTTTTCTTCGTATTTTGCTGGGAGGACTTGGGGGTTCAGGGTTTTAGGATTTGAGACTATCTTCCCGGCTCCGTCACTAACGGTTCAGTGATTGCGCACCTACTGCAAACGTCGAAGGCCGCAGCCTGCACAAGCAGCCGATGCACCGAACTAAAATGGAAGACTCTGGGTTGGATTTAACAGGGCCTTTCGCCCTTCGAGTTGTAGCAGGGCTTTCTTTTGCGCGAGCTTGGTTTTACGAAGCGAGGGGTAGATGTGGGGTTTGAGCCTTTGCTGTGGGATTCTGGCACCTGAGGAATCTGAGGTTTCGCATTGTCGGGAGTGTGGGCATTTTAAGCTCAAGAGCATCCGCTGGAAGCGGGGTGGTGGAGGATGTCGGGCTTGCGGGTTTAGAGGGTTCAGGTTTAGGAGAGCGGGGTTAGAGTGTACCTATAGTCTCCATTGTTGTTCCTTTTTTTGGTTTAACCAATTATATATTAAGGATCCCAAAAGGTAACCCCAAAAAGGAACTACAATGGAGACTATAGGTAGGGTTTATCGGCTTCGGGGTTTTATGGATAGAAGGATTCGGGGATTTTAGATGAACGTTTTCGGGTCGCTGGCAACATATGCTGCAAGGCGCAATCACTTTCACGAAGGAACTGGAGGTATCCCAAGATTCCACATGCCTGTAACATAGTATCTACTATGGAATGAATGTTTAGAAATATCCAGATTCCAGAATCTGTAACTGTCGGACCGGTGGGTTCATAGATTGTTTAGGTACAATTACATGGACCTGAAGGGATCAGTATGCTGGACCGAGATCATATTCCCATATCGGAGCGCAAGCTCTGGCACTATGAAGTCCCAGCGGCCGACAGTTGGGCACTTGGGATTTTGCTTGTAGTAACCGGAGGCTAAAACTCAGTTTTGTAACGTCCAGAACATGGACGCGTTCGGAAACCGAACCCCTAACCCCTAAAACCCTAAAGCCTGTAACCCTAAACCCTTCGAGGCCGTATTCTCTTCCCTCTCATACAGCTCGGGACGTTGGAAGCGATGCTCGGAGAACTTCTGGCGGAAGCGCTCCTTTGACACCATTGGGAGCGTGTCAAAACGGGGACTTTTAGGGTTGTAGGTTTAAATTAGGGTTCAGGGTTCTAAGGTTTAGGGTGTAGCTTCTCAAACCGGAAACAGGGTTTACGGTTTAGCGTCTCAAATCGGAGACTTCCAGGATTCGGATTCAGGGTTTTGGCGTCTCAAGCCGGGAACTTCTAGGGTGCTAGGGACCCGCAGGAGGTCTTGAGACTTCTGGAACTCAGATCAAGATGTACGTGTACCTGACCTTTTCTGAGCTAAGCTTCATTTGCCCCCCCCCCCCCCCCACCCCCTCCCCTCCCTTCCAACAAAAAAAAGGTCAATGGGAAAGTCCGTGCTCACAATCACCACTTGATCCCTTGTCCTACACTATACGACCGTTTAGAATCCAGTGTAAAGACGGTATAGCAAAACCCTCAGGCAATCCCATGAAAGCAAAACCCTAAGGCAATCCCATGAATCAGTCCCTCGCCCATAGAGCCAGGCCACAGCATCGTCAGGCCGCAAGAAGTTCACGAAGGCATAGCCGACGTTGCTGCGATTGTGCACGTCCATCCTCAGGAGGGCCCACATCATCCTCCCAATAACAAACCCCACCGACCGAGACCACAACAGGTAACAGCCCCAAACTCAGAAACCTAAATCCCCTATAGCCGCATCTATAGTAGCTATGGAAATAGGGTTCAGGTCTGAGGGGTTTAGGGTTTATAGTTTGGGGCTGCTAATGGCTTTGAACAAGGTAATCCTAGAGACTATGATATTTATGACCCACTGAACTTCCGAAGCTCAAGCGACAGACCCTGCCCGCATACATACAGAAAGCAATCAACAACTGAAAGGCACATAACATAAAACATCACATGATACATATCGTCTATACATATATAGATACCAAACATAAACCCATTATGCTCGACCTGATACCCCATGGTCTAGAATCATGCTATGTGTTGCTTCGAACGTTCAGACCCGGTCCCAGCTCTCCGACTCTGCCGCCGGAGGGCGGGAGATAGAAGAAGTCAAAGGTGCCTGTAAATCCCATCTCATTGATCTCCTGCGCAGTTCAAGGGTTCCAAGGAATCTGGTCTTAGGTCTCTGCACATCTAGAAGTTTCCGAAAATAGGGGACCCTAATAATATACTACCCTAAATAAATGGTAGGATCCTAACGACCCTAATTTTCGGAAACTCCCACCTAGGGGCTTTGGGACTCAGGTTTGGAGTTTAGGTCTGGGGTTTAGGGCCTAGGGCTCGGTGTCCGTGTTGTTCTTAGCTGGACGGCTGGACTATGTCGGAATCGGCTGTGTGGGAAACTCACCTGAGCATCCTTTGCATGTCTGAAGCCTCGACGGATTCGGAGATCTGATTGCATGCATTCTTTTGCTTTAACCTGTAGCCAGTTGATGGCATTTCAACTTCAAGCGAAGATGCCTTGACAATCATGTCAGAGCACCTGGGCACATGTTAACAACAGATCCCAACGTGAGATACAAGGGAACAGCTGCTCAAAGATTACATTTGGTACCGCGGAATCCCTGTACCCCCATGCCCTACCCACCCCGGCCACCTGTAGCAGCGAATTCTGCGTATACTTGTTTGGGATGTTGCGGAGCATCATCGTGGTAACCTGGGAAAGCTTAGGGCCCTTGGCGTGCTCAGGGTTTGCGGATGAGGCGTTGCCCCACAGTTCCTCAATCTCCGAAAGAGCGTCTGCCTTAAACTTTGAACATCCTAAAACCCTACCTATAGTCTGCATTGTAGTTCCTTTTTTGGTTAACCGAGTTTATGGTCAGGATCCTACAATAGAGAGATATTGGTTAACCAAAAAATGGAACTATATATACTATAGGTAGATTCCTCTGCAAAACCCTACAATCCAGGTCCAAGCCGGTCGAAATAGCTACGCTTCAGGGGCTTAGGGCATTAAGGTGTTTGAGGTTCAGGGCCTCTACCTGCACCCCAAAAACATGTAGAACAATAGCCTTTTATAGGTATTGGGCCATTATTTTACCTACTTTGGGGGGTCTAGGATTATAACGTTGGGGCCTGGAAAGGCAGCAACTGGACTGCACTGAGCTCGCTGCATCCACGGCTTCACCGCTGGACTGCCGACTGAATGCTACAGCCTCCCGACGACGTCGTGGTCGAGCTAATGGGGCTTCGGAGGGCTTTATCAGACTCTGTTATCTTTGTTGTCATTATTGCTATTATAGACATCATTCTTGCTCTTCTTCTCATCATCAAATGAGAAGAAGCACATGTAGCATTCGTATCATTATTGTTAGTGTTGTCATTCAAAGCCACATGATGACTAGTTATGAGTGTTATGAGACTCTGCATTCTTTCAACTATATGTACATGTGTTATCCCTACAAATCTTGATATTGTTACTACAGCTCTTATTGCTCTTGTAACTCTTTTTTGCTATCGCTACTTGAGTGCCTCACAGGTTCAGGTTCTGATGATCTCCCTGGGTCCATGTATGGACAGAGAATATACTGGGCCCTTTAGAGGAACCCCGTTACGGCCCAAGCATGCGCTAAAAAAGTATGCGAACACTTTCGGATTGAAATCCGCAAGGCGTAGAAGCATACAGCTAATGTGTTTTAAGACGGCATATTATTTTCGAGGGGTTTCTGAACTAGAGGCCAGATACATGCGCAGTCATAATGGGGTGTTACATTTGACTTGCAGCCTGAACCTTGGTGAATCCCAATGCCTGGACCGTCCGTTGTAGTTGGCTTGTGTTGGACGATCCTAAGCACAGCATTGCCTAGCCACCGATAAGGAGGTACACTGGGGGCGATAAAGGCAGGTAGGGTTGGAGGAGCTTACCGCTCCTCCCCAAACTGCCTGTATTTTAGATTGTGCGGTGCACGTCGGATAAAACTCTTTTCAACTCAGGAACGAAATGAAGTACCTCCGAAAATCTGCTTTACAATTGCAGAAAATACCACTACCTGCTATCAGAGCTATCAGAGGAGGAATGCCCCAAACAAATACGACCAGCAGCACCGAGAGTGAGCACACGACCACATGAGCAGATTAATAATAACACCGCCCCCGCCCCCCACAGAACCACACCACAAAAGATACGACAAACCACAAAACAAAGCACGTGCCCCCTCACGAGTCCTTTTGGAAAGAACCCTCTGCAAAAAAAACCAAGGCGACCAACATGAAAGGTGCCTCCAAGTCTTCCGACTTGGGAACGCTCTGTGCATGGTAGGGCTGAAAGCCTTGGCGGCTTGGTGAGGTTCAGGGTCTTTGGGCTGAGGGATCCTGGAAATTTTGTGACAAGTTTGTCAGGTGGTAGAAAGTGGAGTTTCTGCAGTTTAGCGGGTTGTAAGCAAGGTCAGGGGCAGAACAATCTACATCACAAGTCGGAGCAATTCTCGAGGTATTTGTGGGTACTTTGAGAGAGTCATTTCCTCGAGCTGTGCAAGCAGCGGGCCAGAACCACATTCGGTCTCTAGACCTGGTACCTTTACCCTACAGCATGCACTGGGCATGCACATCCCTGAAAGCTAGAGGCCCTAAACCTCAGGACCCCTACATATTAAGGGCCATATACTGATTATAAGTAGGTATACCTTTTATCCGACTGTTACAGAGTGGGGGCAGTACCCAATCTACATCGCACTTCTGCATCATGGAGGCTCTTCTTCGGCGGAGCCCCGTGATCAGCTGAATGCTCCTCACAATTCATGGGTTTTAGGGTTTTGGGCTTAAGGTAGCTAGGGGGGTTTGGCGCTTGTGGTCTAGAACTTGAATTTCTTTAGCCTGCCACTGGCCTAGTTTGTTGTTGTTGCTGCAGGATTTTCGATTTTGTGGGGTGCGGGATTCGAGTGAGACCTTACAAAAGAAACAGTAACATGTGCATACACACATATATATACATATACATATGTATAATATTATATATATAGAGAGAGAGAGAGAGAGAGCGAGCGAGAGAGACTGAACTGTATAAGCAGGGCAGCTATTAACTGCAAACTGTACTATATAGGGGTCTTACCACCCACGCATAACTACCCATGAACCTCCAAGCAGCCTTAACAAAAAACCCTAAACCAGCCGAACCCCAGGCCCTGAACCCTAAGCCCTCAATCCTAAAACCTAAATCCTAGGAGCCCATGAAGGGACCCTGAAAGGATCCCTTAAGGGTCCCTTTAGGGGCTCTGTCTCCTCCTTAACATGGGAGTTTCCCAAAATAGGGGGCCCTAGTATAGTACCCTAAACAGTAGGATCCTTATTATAAGGTCGTCGGACACAAGGTCATAGGCGACAAAGGTGAGACAGAAAGAACAGACAGGTGCTGTTTATAATAATATAAGGATCCCAAATAAGGTATCCCTAATTATCGGAAACTCCCAAATGGCCTTAACATTCCACAAAACCCAACCCCAACAATGCCCACACGAGACCTCCTCGGCTTCCTGTACAGCCTTGGCCTGCATCGAAGGCTTGTCGGTTCTGGGCGTAGGGCTTATAATGGTTTAGGGGTCTCGGGGATCGGGCTTAGATTTTTTATGGCTTTGTTAACGCATCGGACTTTTTGAGTACACCCGCTTCGAGCGTGCACTCCGGTTTAGGGTGTTTGCAGTAGGGTTTCAGTTGAAAGTCTCGGCTTCATTTAGGGCCTGGGTACAGGACTTTCTTGGGAACTTGTGGCTCAACTAAGGGTTCTGTAACGGTTTGGATATGTTTAAATTATTTGGGGATGCGGGTTTGTCTTGGGATGCCAGGCTGGTCATAGAGCTAAGCACCAAGTTTTCAATCCTAAACCCTCCATCCTAAACCTAAACCGTCAATCCTATAGCCCCATGATCCTGAGCCCTACATATAGCCAGCAATCCAAAAGTCCCACCAGCCCAATAGTCATACTGCTTTACACATTCCTCAGCCCCTCTACTGCAAGGCCAAAGACGGTAAGAGTACGCCTGCTCAAGGTGCAGGGTCTATGGGGATTGGGGTTTAGGGTTTACGGTAGTTGAAGCTAGTGGTGATTCTCTACTGGCTACGAGCTTCTGACAAGTTCATCTACAAACAGAGGTAAAACAGAACAGACTTGGCACATGACCTCCGTCGGGCAGGTCACTCTCCACACTGTTTTTTGAAGATTTAGCGACTCGTGTTCACGATGGCGTAGACTGCGTCGACCCTACCTGCCTGAACCATACATTTAAGAAGCTTAATAAAGCCCTCCTAACACGCTTCAAGCACAGAAGCGCTCAGTGCTCCTCCCTAAACATGATAACATCTAAACCTAGTATCCCTAACCAGCACCCCGGCTTCTGTCGCTGCTCCGGCCTTCCCCAAAGCCCTGGAGACTCCACCCCTTAAGCCCGACAAATTGAAACCGAAAAAGACGCCCTGAACCCTAATCACACCAACCCTAAACCACAGAAACCCCAATAAACCCTAAAGCCTATAAACCCTAACCTAAACAAGGATGAAGCCGAAGCCCGAAACCCAAAAGCGCTGAAGCGCAAAGTCCCGAACATTTCAAATCCCGAAACCTCTAGGGGGCCCTGAACCTTGATCTTGAGAAGGCTAAAGCCCTAACCTAGAAACGCAAAGAGGAGCCCAAATAACTGAAACAGTAAGTCACAACAAATAAACACCAAACCCTCGAACATAAAAGACAACGTCAAATTCGAAAGTCTTAAGTCTTAAGAACGATGCAAGCCCCTGGACCCAACCACAAATTGATGTTGGCCTTCTTGTCGCCCTAAACCCCTAAACCCGAACCCACACCCGAAATTCTAAACTTGTAAACTAAGTGCAGAATTCCGTATAGACGATACCTCCCTAAATTACTAAATCCTCGACCCTACAGAAGACATAACGTATTAACCCTAAACCCCTAAACTCAAACGTGGCCTTCTTCTCGCCATTGAGCATGTCGCACAGCGAGAGGGACACCTTTCCATCAACTGGAGCCATGTCTTTGTCGACACAGGGTGGATCCTCGGAGCAAGTTGTCTGTTCTCGGGTTTCGGATTTAGGGTTGCGGGTTTTGGGTTCATGGTTTAGAATGGCTTAGGGTTGGGAGTTCAGGACGGAGGCTCGAGGGGTTTTGAGGATTGGGTGTGCAGGGTTTGGCAGCTTTCCTGCTATTTGTTATTTGTTGTGTTTGGTTCTGGCCTGCCCACAACCGTGCTGCCCTTTCGTACTCGCTCAGTTTTCCGCTAAGACACTCTAGCTACTAATGATCAGCTAGACGGATAACGGATTGCCTCCGAAGCATAGACGACGAAAGCTGAGTTTACAGATTCGAAAACACGAATAATAACATAGGGGCCTTAATCATTAGAGTAGGGTTTGGGGCCCAGTCTACTATAATTATAATCAGGAACCCACCAAAAAATGTATAGGTAATTATTTAGGCCCCTACATTACCACCCCTCCCCGCCCCCAACCTGATTTCGACTCTGAAGCCAGGGCCCAAAAGAGAAGCTCCGCCTGTAACACGACCGCCCATGAAATCATGAACCCTAACTAGCCCCTACCTGGGGGCCATAAGGAACCTACCTTCTTAGGGACCTAAATATATATATATATATATATATATATATATATATATATATATATATACAGAAATCATACTAGGGGGCTCTAACTACCTGAACCCCAAAAAGTATCATTTTCATTGGTTTTGGGCCATGATTTTAGCTACTTTGGGGGTTTAGATAAACCCTAAACCCTAAAGCCGTACTGAGTAAAGGCTTATGGTTTAGGGTTTGTGGTTTAAGGTTTAGGGTTTAGGGATTGAGGGTTTAAGTTAGGGTGCAGGGGTTTTGACTGTTTTGGGTTTCGGGTTTAGAAGGCCTAGATGAGCAACAGGTCCTAGATACCAACTTGCGTTTCAATCCACCATGCCAGTACAACATACTAAATCTAGGGGCATCCACAATGCTACAGTCTGCAAACCTTTCAAGCCTTCCACACACCGATCGCTTTCAGCTTAACGAAGCCCCCCATCCCAACCTGAAACCCAATAAACACCCTGTAAACCCTAAATCCTCAGACCCTAAACCCTGAACCCTAAACCCTAAACCACCCTAAACCCTAAATCCTCAGACCCTAAACCCTGAACTCCAAACCCTAAACCCTAAACCTAAACCCTAAACCCTAACCCTAAACCCTAAGACCTCGAACCCGAAGCCGAAATCAATCCTTGCCGACAAGGAGCCACAGCTCACAAGAGCGTGGGGGGTTTTGTCAGAACACAGCCACCACGAGGATCCAAAACGGCTGTCGGAGTGTGCCACACATGAATCGCTAGCAAGAGGGGCATGTGGTTTCTGATGTTGTAAAGGAGCTTACGGAAACACAAACACAACGATCTATCTATCTATCTATCTACCTGTATATATATATATATATATATATATATATATATGAATACGTACATGCCAGGGTGAACTTCTGTCTATACTGTGTGTATATATATATATATATATATATATATACGTATATTATACAGATGTAAACACAAATGCATACACACCGTCATAGATGGTAATGCGTGTGTGTGTATATATATATATATATATGTGTATCGTGAGAGTGAGAGTTGGGAAATTGATACTGTAGCTGGGGTCCTGGTACTAGGGGTCTTACCTCCACGGTCCCATCTGTCCGCGGAGATCTCAGAACGGAGAACGAGCACATCGACTTTAGCTCGGCTTGTGCTGGTGGCTTGATATAACAAGGAACGAATATGAAGCAAATCGCGAAGATGATAATGATGATGAAGATGATGCTGCTGATGATAGTCGGTGCATACGAGCGGTTAGTAGAATTAGCATGACGCAGAGTCCGAATCCATATAACAGGGGTCGTCCGAAAACGATGCGAGCCTTACTAGGGCTGGCCAAAACGAAATCACTGGCCGTAGCCTCTTCCGGGAGGGAAAGCACAAGCAGCATTCAGAGGACGAGGGTTTTAGGGTGTCGGGTTCCGCTGGCCCTAAACGCTTTGAGTTCAAGGGTGCGAGGTTCGGGCGTCTCGTGTCCTCGGATAGTATAAGGGGCCTTAATAATCAGACTAGGGTTCCTTTAAAGGGTCTATAAGGGTTACTATAAGGGGTCTATACAGGTACTACAATGTTATATGCGTGTGTGTGTATATATATATATAGATAGATAGGGACCTTAATAATTAGAATAGGGTTTCTGGGGCCCAATATACTACATGTATAAGAAGGACCTCCCCCTCCCCCCCCAAAAAAAGACAGGCTTGGCCATTATTTAGGCCCCTATAGTAGACATAGCTGTCCAGGAAACTCTGGTTTCTGTTGCAAGCGACCCTTAAAGTCAATGCAGGAGTTACACTAACTTTACTCGCAGAAGGTTAAAGCAATTGTTACACATTCAGCACGTATGTAAGGTGCCCAAGCATCAGCTTCAGATCTTCTGGCATGCAGGACGAAGGGGGAAATGTCATCACAGCAGGAATAGACCCAATCCCCAGTCAGCTGCAACGACTAATATGCGAAGAAGGGTGTAGGTGCAGAGTCTAGGTTTCAGGGTTTAGGGTGCAGGTGATTGGCCTTGAGTTCAGTGCCTCTGGACACGGGCCTTCGAAGTGCCGAAGCACATGATTCACAGTTTGGGGTTTGAGCTTTCGGGATTTAGAGCGACATCTGTGTTGACGGTGCTTCCTCAAACTTTGAACCCTTAACCTTAAAGCCAACCGGGGCTCCTACATAGGTGCTATGAAGGATTGACTTGACCTGAGGGCTCAGTCCAGCCCAATATGCCTGCACTCGGCGTCCGGGTCTCACAGTAGCGAGGCCTCTGTGGCGAGTTAGTGTCCAGGGTGTCAAGATTTGGGCTTTGAGATCATGACTGAGCCACATAAGGCTGTACATGGCTGTACATTAGAGACATCATTTATCTCCGTCAGATACACCATCGCCGTCATCGTCAGCGTGAGAAACTTACCAGCATGATTAACAATCACTACCTGTGTGTGTTGACCGCATCATTTGCGCTTTCACGAATCATGATGAACATAATGGATATCGCCGCCCTTCAAGCTAACTATACAGTAACTCTTGTCATCTTCAGCTTAGTCATCAGCAGAGCCATCAGCATCGCTAACAGAGAAAGCATCATCACACACAGCATTAATAAACACCGTTGCATTGTAAGCCCCTAGCTCGAAGCCCGCACGCATGTCGACAATCAGCCCTTCAAAACCTCCTAACCACGAACAACAAAAAAACAACAAGCCCCTAGTTGCTGCTAAAAGCGAATCATAAAACACAACCCACCCAAAAAAAAAACAATGCCCACGGCCGCAACCACCGAACGCCCAGCAACAGGCTCGCGTGTTCGCCCTGGTCCAAGCACTTGGGGGTCAAAAAGATACCTAAACCCTAAACCCCTAAACCTTAAACCCTAAATTATCTCCCCATGTCAAGGTCGAGTCTCAATGACTCCTCCCGTGATGCTATACATATGCATCTGGTACATGCGCGTGCTGCACCGAAATGCAACGCCTGCAAATTGCCCTTCCCATAGTCACGGGCCCAGCAAAGCCAGGCATAACGCGAATGTTGAGCTTGCCGAACCAGCGGGGACCACACACAACCTGCTCACCACACGCCGGCAGCAACCATCCTCTGTTGTCGTGGAATCGCCACATCACTACATATTTGGTACCGTAAATCAGGGTGGGGTCCTGGGATGGGAGAGCCTAAACCCCTAAAACCTGTGTAACAAACCTGTAAGATCCTTAAAGGGGTAGACCTTTGCAAACCCTAGCAAACCACTTTTAGGAACCCCTAAATCGAAGCAGAAGCCCGCCCACCATGTCCTTACAGCATGATGCTAGGAAACCCTAAATGTATGTGCCTACACCCTAAAACCCTTTAGCCGAAGCCCTTATCACATTATGAAGCCTCTGTTAAGCAACCCTCAACCCCTAAACCGCTAACCCTCAACCCCTAAAGCCCTAACCCGAAACCCCCAAGCCTGTAAACCCTCAACCCCTAAACCCCTCACCCGAAACCCCTAAACCCCTAAACCCCGAAACCCCTAAACCCCTAAACCCCTCACCCAAAACCCCTAAACCCCTAAACCCCGAAACCCCTAAACCCTGAAACCCCTAAACCCTGAAAGAGCTTGAGGCCCCCACCTCACCCGCAAGCGACGCCCTCGAACTTTGGGGGCTCAGAGGCCCCGAGGCAACCGAACTGCGTCGCTTCAGCGGTAAGCGTTTCATGGTTTTAGACATTTTTTTGTTTGAGCTCCTTGGGTTTAAAACTTTAGGGCTTTAGGGTTTGAGAGTTTTGTGTTGACGGGTTTGGACTCCAAGGGAGATGGTCTTAGGCCTTTTTGTGGACTTCGGAGAGGCTACTTGGGGTTTGCAGCCTCAGGTTCCAGGTTGGAGATATTGTATTACTACACAGTAATTATACGATGATCTATTTTTCCTATATACACCGCAGCAAACATGGTTTAGCTTAGTATGTTTATGGAAATGGAGAAGATGCACGATACTGGAGCGACCGAACTTTTCACTTGCAGAGTTCAGCGGACTTGTACAGAGACTACCCAGCCTGCAGGACTCTCTGCCTCAAGGCAACCTACATCCGCATCCGAAATCTTCAACCCTAACCCAGGTCGCGAATCCTAGCCCGAGTTATCTACTCCACATCTCCACCCCAGAGGGTCCAAGTACCCAAATAGGGTTTTATGTCCCAAAATCCATACTCTGAATTGTTTTTGGACCTTGAAACCCTACTGTTTGGGTACTTGGACCCTTAGGGCACCAAAACAGCACGCGTTGCAAGCCTTTTGCCTTGCTCTAAAGCCCTGCTAAGCACTAAACCGTCAAGCCCTCAACTCTAAACCCTGGGCCCTGTAGAGCGACAAACCCCAAGCCTTAAACCCGCAGACCCGAAGGCCTTAAAGGAACCCTTCTAGATCCCCTTCCAGAGAATCCATTCAAATCCCTTTTAACGGAACCCTTTCAGAACCCCCAGAACCCTGAGTACCCTTAAAGGTCAGCGCATTACAGAACTTATAGCACCCTTCGGGGATCCCTTTAAGGAACCCTTTAAGGATCGCCATAATCGAACTTATAGTACCCACTACTCCCTTTAAGGGATTCCTTCAAGGCACCCTTCACAGATCCCCAAGCACCCAGACACAAATCCCTACAAAACCTCACTACCCCTAAACCCGAATCCTAAATCCACTATACATGCCTATAGATCCCTTTCAAGTCGCTATAGATCCCTTTAAGGAACCCATTAAAGGTCGGACACACAGGACCGGCCTATTGGCTAAAGCTTCCGGCTGCTCAAGGCGAGCCATTTGCTGCTCTAGCCACTGCAGGCTGAACCTCCACAGGGGGGAGGGGGTGGCTTTGATAATTTGAGTGGCATTATCAGGGCTTGCTTCGGCGTTTAGGGTTTCGGAGTTGGGGTTTAGGTTGGGTGGTGGAGCTTATGTGGTGTTGTGACAGCATTTTAGCGCATTTGCAGCTTGGGCGGATAGGGTATCTGGAGGTTTGGGGTTTGAGGGTTTCATAGCGGAGCGAATCATGTGAGTCCTTCGGGCTCTATGTACTCTTTGAATACATACTTAGGCCTTAAAAGAGGATCCTCTGGAGGCATTTCAAGGCCCAAGTATATATCACATTGGCACATGGAGCATGAGGGGAGTACAGGGAACCCTTAGTGCTTCCAAAATGGCTCAGGGCTCGGGGGCGAAGGAACTCGGAGGAACAGTACTGCTACAGGCTACATCCAAGCCACAAATAGTGAGCCTTACCATGCGCTTTCCAGACATCGAATCTTATGATTCCCTTCCTCGTATCGCTTATCTTAGCGGTCGGGAAGTTCGCGACTCGGCAGTCAGGTCCGGGGCACGATGCAAAGTGATCGAATTGACAATGAGTCGGGGTTTGGGATTAGGTGTGTATAAGGTTTAATATTCATTAACTGTGGGTGCAAGGTTTAGGGAAGGAAGCTTTCGTCACCGGCTCCTGGCATCGTCGCGCGCTCGCGACTGTTGAGGCATACAATTTAGGTATGCCTTGTTACCGCAACAGTGTTAGGGAGTAGGGTTAAGAGTTAAGGACGATGTTGCTGAATACCAAAACTTATACTACCACGACCACGGCTCCGGAAGGACAGCTGAGAGAAGACGAACAACATGAAATGCGTCTATACACTAGCTAGCTGCAGGCAGCCAATGACCACCAGCACAGTGATGTTGCCGAGGACGATAGCGATGTCGATGATGATTAGGATGATGTTCCTAGCCTCTTAACCCTACGACCCCGAACCCCCCAGATGCTGAGATGATGATGATGATGATGACGATGATGGTCATGGTGGCGCTCACTACTGTTGCGACTTCAGATTCTCGCATGTTGATCACAAGTGTGGCGAATGTAGAAACCCAGAGCAACCATGCCATACATCACTGACCCCACTTCCCTAAACCCTGAAGCCTTAAACAGGTTTAAGCATCCAGCTATGAATCCCTGGTGAACCCTGACCCCTACCCATAGGCCCCAAAGTAGGTCCTTGTGGGGCTTCATATCTAGAATCCCATAAGGTAACCCCGCAAAGGAACAAGTATGGGGCCTGTGGGTAAACTCTACATGAACCATGCCCGGGAACTCTTCAAAAGGCCTCGAGGACATTGCCTGTCGTTCAACCTCGCCCTTCGCCGAGCGCAGAATTTTTCTCGCCTCCAGAGCACTGAAGCTTGCAGTCTAGAGAAAGGTTTAGGTTTTAGCAGGGTTTAGGGGGGTTTAGGGTTTGGCAGGTTTTAAGGTGATTTCACCGTTTAGATTTTGGGGCTTAAGGATTGTTGGGGTAGCGGTGTAAGTTGGGAAAAGCTGAGCACAGAGGTCAGCGGCGGAAGGAGGACCTACTTTACCCCAGTTCGATTTCGGGTGGAATGTTTCAACGATTTAATCGCCCAAAGGCCCACCTCTACAATAATCATATAATCTCCTGTGTATGGTTTTTCACCCAAACACACATAAGTTTTCTGAAGATGCTGGTCACTGCGGATAAGTCGAGTTTGCAGGGTTGAAATGGCGCTCAGGGATATAGAAAATGCACGGATATCCTTCTAATTCAAGACAGGGTCGTATGGCGGGCCTCATATCTCCACTTGGGAACTTTGACCGGAAGCGGAACACTACGACGTGAAGTCGGCGAACGAAGGCCCTGACGACCATAAAATCAGATGAGATTTTGGGGTACAGAATATCACAATCATGTTATAAGAGACCACAAGGAAATATGTTTGACAATAGTTCTCAAGCCTATATGTTGCTTCCGTAGGTCTCAACCCCTACACTCTGAGTTTCCACTGAAATCAAACACCTGCCTTGTCCGATCGTGAGTTTCAAGCAGGTGGCTTTAGGGCTTTGGGTTTGCCAGACCTTCTAATGTATCTCTGAATCAAGGAGTATACCTTAAACCAACTTAAGAATCATACTATGGCTTGAAGTATATGCCTTAATTAAGGAATATACCTTAAGTCACATTAAGCGGGCTTACCATGACTTAAGGTATATTCCTACTACAATTTCGGGTACATTCCTTAAGTTCGTGCGACTTCCACACGCATTGTAGCTTCTCTGAGCCTATAGTTCAGTAACTACACCTATTGCACCCCTTTGTTCCCATCAGGTTTGAAGCTGTCTATGTTTCAACGTGTTGCAATGGGGTTTGTTTCACTCCTGAAACCCGAGACACCCGAGGAGTAAGGGGATATGGGAGTTTCCGAAAATGGGGGACCCTAACATAGCACCGTAAATAGCAGGATCCTTGTCATAAGGACCCCGGACTACGGTACCCCTACTTGCCCGAAACTCTAAACCCGTATAGAGCCCTTTAATTGAACCCTTTTAGTACCCTGCTAGTAAACCTTTACAGGAAACCTTGTAGTGCCCTTATAGCAACCCAGTAAAGGAACCCTAAGGTACCTAGGGACATGGCAAGGTCTGGGAGCTTCAGCGCTTGACCACCGACGAGTCGGCTAACGGCCTCGCTTTGCGCTTCTTTTCGCAGTTGCCACAGCTGCTGCCTCTGGAACTTGAACTTTAGGGTTTAGGGCTCAAGGGTTTAGGGTTCATAAGGTTTAGGGTTTAGGGTTTAATTATAGGGTTTAGGGTTTGTAAGGCTTAGGGCTTATAGGGTTTAGGGTTTAAGGGTTTATAAGGTTCAGGGTTTAGGGTTGAGGGTTTATGGGGTTTAGGGCCTATGAGGCTTAGGGTTTATAGGGTTTATAGGGGTTTAGGGCTTCTAGTGTTTATGGTTTACAGGGGTTTAGGGTTTAGGGATTGCGGCCTTTCCAGGAAATGTAAGGATTATAGGAGGTTGGCATTTCTGGTAAAGGGTAAGGGTTCAGGATTTGCGGGCCAGGGTTAGTGGTACTCTCTTTCGTTCGAGCTTCTGGAACCAAATAACCGAGTCCAAGCGCCTCAACCCAAATCCTGCACCCCGACACCACCACTGGGCCGTGTGCTGCAACCCATAGCCCAAAACTTGCAAGATATACATGTGCACAGAAGCAAGTGTTCAACAACTAAAGGAAATCCCAGAAAGTTGGAACATGGTTCTAGGATGAGTAGTGCTGGGATTCCCTTTGCTTTACCTTAAGGGCAGGAGGATAATAATGCTCCAACTTTCTGGCTTCTTATGTACATGGAGTAGAACCTTATGCATATCGAAGTCTCGAAATTTAAAAGCACAGCATACAACCCTGACTAATCGAACAGGCCGGCACATAATATACACTCCGCAATACATTAGTATAAACCCTAGTTCGGATGAGCTGTGGTCAATTAACACTAACATACGGTATCCTCCTAAAGGAAAGCCTACCGGTGACTCTTGAACTTGACGCATCCACTAAACCCTCTCTCCCTCGCTACCTGCCCTCTCAATGTCCGTCCCAAGGGCTCGAAGTGACCCAAATAGATCGTACAAATCAGCTTACATGCCACCTATTATGTCACCTGGTACCACAATGTTTCGGTAACTGGCGCAAGCGCAATCTGATTGAGGAGGAATCGAACACCAACGAGGTACTGGTGGAAGCCACCTGATGCCTCCCGAGCCTACTTGGCTCTGAACCCCAGATGTTGCACCCTGAACCCGCAGAAAGCTCCTTCACCCCAGACTTTAGAAGTGCCGAGAACTCAGTCCTCACCGAACCTGCAAGCCCCTAAACCCTACCTCAGCCCAACGTGCACAACCCAAAGCGCCGACACCCACAGAACCCCTATATAACTAAATCCTTGGCCTAGGCCCCAAAACAATCGCAAAGACCCTGACAAGTGTATGGTAAAGTACATGTTTGGTGTGAGTCCTCACAGCCCTAATCCCCAAATCCCAAAAACACCAAAAGCCTTGCAAAGCTAACACTTGTCTCTCTCACTCTCTCACTCTCTCTCTCTCTCTCTCTCTCTCTATCTCTCTCTCTCTCTCTCTCTCTCTCTCTCTCTCTCTCTCTCTCTCTCTCTCTCTCTCTCTCTCTCTCTCTCTCTCTCTCTCTCTCTCTGTCTCACACACGACATGTGCACACGCGCAGCAAAACAAGAGCCCAATCAACAACGCGGACCGCACCTTTCCGACTGCATAGACTCAAGCTTCTGGCTCTTTTGTCGAACCTTCGCAGATCAGAGCCGCTCGGTAGGGATTTGTGGGCGTTGGGGTTTAGCGCTTAGGGTTCAGACTGATGAGCGAATGTCGGGTTTAGGGTGTAGGGCTGTAGGGGTTCAGGAGTAGCAGCTCTAGGGATTTAGTACCATTCTTTGGTCACCTTCCGATCGCACTATGGAATTCTGACCCTGAACTAGGTCTTCCACAAAGGGTGTTACATGCTAGGGTCTGGAAAAAATTGAAGGAATGCTCGGCTGAAAATTGAATGATTTGTGGTTCGAGCGAGCCGGCTTTGGGAAGCCCGCTGGGGCTTTTCACTGACGTGTCATGTGTCTTACCGTCCCTCATAGTGGGTATTGAAGACTGAGAGGATGATGCGACTTAGCAACTCGGGTTAGGGTACTAGCAACCTTACCTCTGCCAGGTCTCACGATCACCTGGGCCTATGAGGTTTGAAGGGTCTAAGTAGGACCGTAGGTTCCTAGGTTTAGTGTCAGTCGGTGAGGGCTGCAGAACAGACACCGAATTCTCAAGGACGCATGAGAACAAGAGTCGCGTGGCTCGATATAGCACAGTAAGAAATCACCTCTTGGTGCCGCTGACTCAAAAATCCTGGAGCTTTATGTGAACCTTTCTATAATCTTGCTAAATTCTACGTATAGAACCTTATCTATATAACCCTGATAGAACCCTATAGACCCTTGGTGAACCTTAGAGTAGGAGCCCGTCCTAATCCCTTACTAGCAAATGCAAAGGCTTAAAGCGTGGAAGCCCGCCTTTAGCTCTGTCTCCGATCGACGCCGCTCCTGCGGCATATGCTGTCTTGTTGGGGTGACTGGGGTAGCAAGGCTCTTGCACCATTAATATACAGGATCTAGGGTTGTGCACGGTCTTGAAGAGTTCAGCATGGTTCGAGGTTTCGGGGTTCAGGTCTCTGCAGTTTTGTGCGGGTCGAAAAAGTGCACAGGGCTAAGTTTCCAGGGCATGGGCGGGCCTCGGATTTATGTGCATGCAAAACTCAATTTAAGAGGCAGTGCTTCCAAAAACATCTTGAGCGCAAAACCCCAAACCTTGCTGTAGACCATGCCACCCACGCTTGCCGCGGCGGGTGTTCACAGAAGACTGCACTCCCATAACTACAGACATGTGACCGTAAAACCATGCAAAATAGTGACAGAAAGTCGTATACATCCCTAGTGAGTTTCTCTAAGAACCAGAACCACGAAAAAGGGTACAAATATTGACCTACACTGCTCATCACTACCCTAAACCCTAAAATCTAAACCCTAAACACTAAATCCTAACCCTAAATCCTAAACCCCAAACCCTAAATCCTAAACCCTAAATCCTAAACCCTAAACCTCAGCCGGACGTCGGAACCAGGCGAGGACCGGAAGTCTTTGAACAGTTTCGGCAAAATGCCGAGCTAACCCTAAGACGTGAGCAGGAAGACCCTTAAAAGGGCTTTTAGGGCTTAGGGTTTAGGGCTTAGGGTTTGGGGGAAGACCCTTAAAAGGGCTTTTGGGGCTTAGGGTTTTTAGTTCAGGGTTTAGGGGAAGACCCTTGAAAGGGCTTTTAGGGCTTAGGGTCTTGAGATCCTGGGGTTCAGGGCTGGCTCAGGGAACTAGGTTCTTGAGGGTACTACTCAGGAAGCCAGTTAAACACATAAACCCCAAACTTGGGGCCGGCAAACCCGTGAATCTTTCGTTTCGGTTACGGATGTATGGGTGAAGCTCAAGGGTTTAGGGTGTAGGGTGTCGGTGTCAGATTCCGGGCACACCTGTCGGCTTTGCCGAGCCGTATGACCTCTTATGCCTTCAGCGCGGTGTGACCTTGAACGAACCTTTGGCATGCAAACTTGTAAACCCTAAACCTTAAACCGAGCACGAAGTGAAGCTTAGGCTCCGAAATGAAGCAGAGTTGAGGCCTGCTGATGGGAGGACGCCGTCTGTGCCTGCAGAAGCGAGAGCTCTTTGGTCGGATGCAACTCACCAGCAAGTGTGAGATTTGCAGGCTCGGGGCACAGAATGTTGCTGGCATGATGTTCTGATTGCGGCTTCGAGCTGGCAGTATTCGGCTTAGGGTGTGGAGTCACCTAGACCCTAAACCCTTTACATCCCTTATAGGAACCCTTATAGATCCCTTTATGGCGTCGCTGCTGTTCGGTAAGATTTCTCACTGACCAAAGCAAATGACCTGTGACGGCAGTTGCTTTTTATCGGCACGCGAGTTTGTGCGGGCATGTTGGCTTTCGGTCCAGGTCAAGTCCTGGCTCACTGAAAGCCTGAGCAATCTACGAAGACTTCGTAGTCAAGCAAAGAAATGCGATCTACCGAAGACGCTACCCACTGACTCAACATGCGGTGCGTGGTGAAGCTATGTAGGATCAGACAAGGACGACGTAGCATCAATATTGTGGTCCGCCTGTCTGGTGTCACTCGGGGGAGGAACGCAGTGAAAAGAAACTCCTCAGCAGTCTCCTGGAAAGCAACAACATCAAACTCCCTGCATAGCAGGTTTGAAACTAAGCCCTCGCCCTAAACCCGAAACTTTTAAACCTTACACCTTTAGCTAAACCCTAAACTTGAAACCCTAAACCTCAACCAGATGTCCCTGCTTTGCCTCAGCTCGACGTGCTCCGAGCGTGGTGTAGAGACTTTGCATCTGATTGCCAGGAAAAACGGCGGGGCTTTCAAGGGTTTCTGAATGTTCCGGTTTACGGTTCAGGGTTTAGGGTTTCCTTGAGGGGTTCAGGGTTTAATTAGGGGTTGATTACGGTTTACGGGCCCTTCAGGGTTTGTTGTTCAGGTGTGTTTATTTGTGGGTTCCCTTAAGGGTTTTATGTGGAGCCTTTCTCTGCTTGGGTTTCTAGACTCTTCAGGTTTGTAGGGCGTTAGTTCTTTGTACTTTCAGGTTGACCTGTTGCCCCAACCCTGGGCATCAAAGAAGCCCAAAAGCCTTATATAGTATGGTCTTTGGGCCCAAAAGACTTAACATATGAGTCCTTAGATTCCTAGGGCAAGAAACTGTATTTCCATTGGATGTCCTGAGATACGGCCTTGAAGCGGTAGGCACTTGGGGCTACAAGTGACGATGAAGAGTTTTGGACATTTGGACAGGGGTTTCGGGCTGCGTCTATGTGATGCTGAAAGCAGCCTTAATTACAGTTCCTTCCTCATCCAACAAGAGCGAAGTTGTAAATCCGCGGTCACACCAGACAGCTTTAAATGCTTAAGCCTAAGACCCTGATACATCCGAACCCCGAGACACCCAGCCTTGCCAACTGTGAGAAAAGTTCATTCACCTCCACGGTGGGTCACTGCCCCGATAGAAACATCCTGAAGTAAAGGCTCCAGTAAACCCCAAACCTTAGAAGGGGCCCCCCACCCTGCAATAGTGGTATAATAGGAAAAAGATAGGGCCCTACTATAATCCTTATAGTCACAATTACAGGGTGGGGGCCCCTTCTAACCTAAACCCTAAACCCTAAATTCAAGGCTCCAGTAAACCCTGAACCCTAAACCCTAAACCCTGAATCCTAAACCCTAAACCCTAAACCATTAAAGGCTCCATCAAGGCCGCTCTTGCCTTAGCCCGCTCGGTGCTCTGCCGCGCAGAGAACGACCCGTGTTGTTGGGCCTCCCAAGAACAAAACCCGGGGAAGACCCAACCCTAAATCCTAAACTCTTTATAAGGGATCCTTAAGGGTTCCGTTAAGGGATCTATAGGGTTTAGGGCTTAGGGGTTTAAGGTTTAGGTCTTTCTGGTTTAGGGTTTACCTTAACCCCGAAGAACCTATGTTTTTAAGGACTTATATGAAGAAATCATAAAAAGAAGCCCTAAAAGGTAGGTTATTCAGGGTTAAGGTAAAGTGATACCAGAAAGTTGGAACAGGGAGTAAGGGTTATTCGTGCCAGGATTCCCTATGCTGTACTTGAAGTTAAGGGCATGAGGATAATGATGTTTTAACCTTCTGGCGTCTACTATACTCCTGTGAATGTGAACAACCCTATGCTACCCTAACCCCACGCCCCGGTATTGGTATTCCCATTATTGCTCATAGGCTTTAGGGTTTAGGGTTAAATATTAACTACTTTTATGTTCTTGGTAGTAGCAGAACTAGTATCACTATTGCTGTTACTGCTATCACTGCTGTTGCGAGCCCTAAACCCGAAAACCCTAAACCGTAAACCCTACGTGCGACTCTTGCTATTACGGCTGATCCCTGGACATATCCGGTCGATTCGAATCGTAAGAAGAAACGACCATAAGCACAGGGGCCCGTACTGCTTCGAACAGGGTTCCAAGAGAAGAGGGCCAGAAGGGTTGCAATAAGGAAATTCATCAACAAATACACGCCTTAAACAATGATTCGAAAAGGGTCTTTGTATAAACCTCCGCAACTCAAAACACCAAGCCCGAAACCAAAAAAACAAATACAACGAACGACAGGGCCCCTCTAAGCTTCCAAACTCTTAACTCTTAACCACTTCAACCAAAAAGGAAGAGTCTGTGAAAGTATCGCTGGTGCTTGAAAACCTTCATATACGGCCGTTCAGGGTTTGGGGGTATGTTATAAGAGTTTGAGGGACTATAGAATAACATCAACCTTCACATAGAGGGCTTAATACCTGACACAAGGCTTGAGGAGTATTTGTTCAACAGCTGTACCAAGGGTTTGGGGCGTAATAGTCTTCTTCAAACGAAACATAAGCCCCCGCAGGACCCCGGGCAAGCCGTCTGACTTAGTTTCTCGCATGTGGTCAGAGGGCAAACGTTTGAGAGGTACCAGTCACAATCCTGAGCTCTGAACCCTAGAGCTGCAGTTTGCAGACGAAGAGGCTCGATGCCCCAAGCCCTAAAACACCCTAAACCCTAAACCTCCACCACCACGTGCTGCATATCAGTGTCCATGATGACGGAATCTGACGGAATTGAGCAGCTGGAACTTGCCAGTGTTCGAAGAAGTAGACAGGTACTTCTCCGAGAAGCCACGATTCAAGCCCTCAGGGTTCATCATCCTAAGGCGTAGCCGCTCGTTCTCCCGTTTTCTCATGCAGGGATCCGTGTCTCCGGGCTTCTGCATCTTTGCGATGGCGAGCTTTTCCTGCGATTCGGCGGCTCCACTCTCTTTCGACTTACCTATATCCATCAGTGCATCAGCCGCTTACTGTAACTCTATAACCCTGAAACCACATAGCCCTGAAGCCCTGCATGTCGCGGAGCATGAGCTTTATGGACCTTGCTCGTGCCAACTCTTCGGTCAAGCGGTAAACCTACTCAAGGGTCTGAGCACGTGAAACTCAACACACCACCCCAAAACCTCAAATTAAATTTCCAATCCTATATGTAAACAGTAAACAGGCTAAATCCCAAACTTCCCGAAACGTTAATACCCATGCCTTAACCTGGAATGCAACTTCAGCCGTGTGGAGTCTTAAGCCGTCCCTGGTTCTCCCACCTTCTGCTGCGCTTTGGCTTCATGCCTTTGCAGCTTAGGGGGCCCGAACTGTGAGCATGGGGTTTTGGGATATGCTGCACTTTGACTAAGGAACCCAAGTGATGGCATGACTACTTATTCAGGCTTCTACCTGCTGCTCAGGAGTATCGATAGAATCAGGCGGCTCAGAATTCAGGGCGTGCCACGTGCGAACGCCACACTTCTAGCTTTGTCGATACCTGAACGTTCGGCTGAACATAGACGGCTTCCAGGATTTACCGTGTAAGCTTCGTTCCTCATGCCGGAAAGTTCGCGCAGATGAGAGCAGATCGCTCAAGGTACAGTGAGCTGCGGGGCAAGCCAGGAGCAGAAACCTACCTATAGTCTCCATTGTA
Organism: Symbiodinium sp. CCMP2592; assembly: GCA_905221615.1. Lineage (NCBI taxonomy): Eukaryota > Dinophyceae > Suessiales > Symbiodiniaceae > Symbiodinium > Symbiodinium sp. CCMP2592. The sequence continues at coordinate 300,196 of CAJNDT010001779.1, forward strand.
GTTCCTTTTTTGTTTTAACCAATTATATATTAAGGATCCTAAAAGGTAACACCAAAAAGGAACTACAATGGAGACTATAGGTAAAATCAAAACCGGAAAGCATTATCCAATTAAGGGTCCCTGTACCCAAATAGTATAACTGGGTTGTAGTTTTGGGGCTCTGAAACGTATTTATGAATAGGTATACCTTTATAGGAACCTTACCGGAAATTAAAAAGCTTCCCAAATTGTCACCTAGATAAATATACTTTGGCCCCAATGTACTTGTATAGGGAGTGCTTTAAGGCCTAAGTCCATACTATTTGGGTACATGGACCCTTAGAAAATTACCTGTCCGGCCTACAGAATCCGTATTCTGAACCCGCATAAACCCGCACAGTCCATCCTTGACCCCTTAGTTTCAGTCCGTCCCACAAGCCTGGATTCATGAGTCCTTCGACAGACAGGACATGGGGTTTAGGGTTTAGGGTTTGGGGTAAGGGAATCTATCGAGGTCGGTGCGTGGATGTTGTTCTTGCAGATCGTGAGGCAACGGTTGGCTGCATGGCTGAAAGCAAACTAGCTCATAATGCAAAGACAGTTTAAACCCTACACTGTAAACCCTTAACCTCCTAAACTCAAGCATGCTTACGATGCAAAGCTTCACAGTCTTTTTTCCCACAGTACGGTCTGGTGCTATTGGGAGTTGCACCCATTCACCCGGCTCGACTGCGAATGGCACCAGACATTGGCGGCCATCTAAAAAGCGGGTGACCACAAAGTGTGCCCTCACTTGCCGTTCTGCCTCTGGATATAGCAGGCGATGTGCATGAAGAAGGAGATGGGAAGCAAGAAGGACTCCACGATGTAGGACACGTTGAAGAAGCCACCAGCATCCACCTTAGCCCACTGCGGGTCGTAGAAGTTGAACTGCAGGTTGCCATAGAGGCCGACGCCAAAGAAGAGCATGGAGAGGAAGGCAAGCTCGTTAGAGCTGAACGCCTCACAGGGTGAAACAAAAAATGAAACCTGCAAGAGGAAGCACCTGCAATCGAAAGAGTGGAATATTGGTGAAATTTGGGCACGGCATCTCACAACATGAGTCCAGAGCGACAGAAACCCTCTGGCATCCTAATGTCCTAAATCTGAAACCCTGAAGACCCTATAAGCTGTGCACAAAAGGGAAAACTAAGCCCAGCCTGAGAGACCTGCAGCCTAAACTAACCAAAACTCTAATCCCTATCAGGTCTATAACACTTACAACAAAAAGCTCGCAAACCCTATACAACCTGACAAAAACAACACCAAACCCCATACAACCCAAATTGAAACACTGAACCCTTATAACAAGAGCCACCTACATATGACAAGCTCTGTGAACTTAGAACCAGAAACTCAAGCTACATGGGTGGTTGTCAAAATTATGATCCCTTTTTGGGTCCTTAATATACTACGGCATCTAATATTTAGGGTGCCCAAACAGGGGCCATAGTTTTGACAACAACCCATATTACACGGTCTGGAGAACTTAGAAACCCAGCCTTGAGGTTGCCGATCACATGGCTGGTGTACTTGCCCTCCTTGATCCTCAGCTGCTCTTCAAACTACGGTTGATGATATGAATCCTGCATGACCCATAATAAGGAATATACCATAATTATTCCCATAGTTTAGGGTCCTTAAGGTAATGCAAGATTTATATCATCAACCGTATCACTACCCCAACAGAATCCCTGAACCCGAAACCCCAAATCCCATACAAACCCTAATCATTAGACAACGATAAGAACCCAATACTATAACTACCCAACTGAATCCCTGAACCCGAAACCCAAAAGTTGCATACAAACTCTCATTATAAGACACCGATAAAAACCCAAACACAAATTAGAAAACCCTATAAAACCCCCTTTGGAAACCCTGAGAGAAAGGCAGCTCAGGACAGAACCCTATAACAGAAAGTAGACAACCCTATAAAACCCTACCTTTAAACCCTGAACCCCAAACCCCTACACCCTAAACCCCTAAAACCCCTAAAACCCCTAAAACCCCTAAAAAACCCTAAACCCCATGAGAGAGCAGCTCAGGATCATGGGAGTGCCGGGGTAGTCAGGAAGCCAGCCCTGGAGCTTATCCGGGTGCCTGGGTTCTTCTTAGGGTTTGGGGTTTAGGGTTCAGAGGTTTAGGGGTTAGGTTTAGAGGTTTAAGGGTTTAGTCCGGGTGCCTGGGTTCTTCTTAGCGATGAGGCTGTTAGGGTGTTAGGGTGTTAGGGCGTTTATTGTTTATGTTGAACGCCCTTTTCCGCCGTGGAGTTTAGGGTTTAGGGTTTGGGGGTTAGGGCTTCTAAATTTAAGGGTTTAGGGGTTTAGGGGTTGAGAAGTTTAGGGGTTTAGGGTTTAGGGGTTAAGGGGTTGTAGAGGTTGGTTGTTCTTAGGGCCGAAGGCGCTAGGGTGTTAGGGCTAGGTGTAAACGGGACTTAGGGTATAGTGAAAGGGTGCAGGGTTACAAGTAACAAGGTTCATTGGACGGTTCTATTTGGGTGATGAGGTATAGGGTTGGCGGCTTTCTTGTTTAGGGTTTTTGGTGTTCTGTACAGGTGTAATTTAAATGTTTCTTTCAAGGGTTCTGCAAGGGCTACTGTAGCGGCTCTGAAATTGTAGGGGCCTGCATGATTGCATTATGGCTTGGGGCGGTGGTGCAGCATAATATAAAAGGAACCCGGAGGAAAGGTACGAGCAATTAATCAATAACATCAAGCATGCCGGTAGCTCCGCATGTCGCAATACGAACACCTGCTGTCAGCATGCTGTTCATGATCGTACCAGTAATGACTTATTCTAAGCTTGAGTCAATGCCTGCTGAAAGCACATCTTTGCGATAGAAGGCACTCGAATTAGAAACTTAAGTTTAACATGCCTTATGTTTTGCACGCCTGCTAAGGATTCGAATTTCTGATGCCGATGCACGGATTCAGATGATCAAGAGTAGGTCATAGCTGTTGGGAGTGCAGTCCTGTTGGTTCGAGCCACTCTGGCTATTATGTAAGCGTTAGGATCAGGGGGACCCTTGGTGATATAGACTCTCTCAATAAGGTCCCTTTGTAAGAGGGCCAGAAGTAGGATCAAGAAGGCCCAGGATTATGCCCACTGTGGCGATCATGACCACAATGTGTCCATGAGAGTTTTTTTCGCGGCTGCTATGGTGATCATGACGAAGCTGCTGTGCTGATGTTGATGGTCTTGGAGCCGTGTTGCCCTTGATGGAAGCGCTGAACATGATGATTATGATGATGGTGATGAGTAATGATGATGAATAATGATGCTGATTCTGCTGTTTTGCTGCTGCTTCATGATGATTGGCGATGTAGGTCTGATGCTTGCGAAAGCCCTGGGAATAGGGAAGGGCATGATAATCAATGATCGTAGACTCATAGACAGACCCATTGCCAATGGCCCATTGTTTGAAAGGTTTAGTGCCTAAGAGAACATGATAGTCGTCTTTTTTGTAGTGCTTCTGGTAGCTGCTTGAACGCTTCTTCCTGGCCCTCTCGTGCTACCACTGTCAGAACTAAATGCAGCAGCATCGGCATCGCATTATGTCTTGTGGTCGCACATTCTTTTGTTGCCCCTCAACCGTCTCAACCCCAAACCCCTTGAACACTAAGCCACCAGACACCTAAACCATCGCACCCACTAAACCCTGAAACGCTTCTCACTAAAGTTATTTCGCCATGAACCCTTAAACCCTCAGCTGGGTCCCTTGCCAGTAGAGCGGGCCTTTGAGGTACTCCGAGGTGTACTGCAAGTAGACCTGCTCGAAAAGGCGCTGGTCGGCGACAGTCTCGACGTACTTGGACCTGGGCTGAGTTAACACCAAATCCTTAAACCCATCAGCCCTTAAACCCTTAGACCCTGAACCCCCAATCCCGCTACCCATAAACCCATAAACCCCAAAACCCGAAACCCTCAAACCGTAATCTCTGAACACAGTCAAAGCGTCTTCTCTGCCGGCTTGGTCTCGGCTTGGCGTGCAGCGCGGGCGCGGAAGGCCACCGCAAGACCGGCATGAGCTCCCACCTCCCAAAAGATGTTATTGAGGTGTTAGGGTTTCAGGGGTTAGGGTTTTAGGGCTAGACTTTGCGTTTTTGGCCTCCAATGATAGTGAGTGTAGGGTACTTGGGGTTCATGGTTAGTTATAAGTGGGTTTTAACAATAGGGTAACTAGAATCAATTTTTCTATCAGCTTTCATTAATTTGGGTCATGACTCAAAGTTCTAGGGCTCAGACTTTAATGCTGTCTAGAGCATCTAGACTTCAGGGGTGCGGGTCTATGGTTTAAAGTTTAGGGTTTCGGGGTGGGGCTCTGGGTTTTGGATTTCATTCTTTGCACCCCTTGTGGCACCCCTTGAATTGAACTAGACTGAGGTTTTGCCAGATGCTTCAGGGCTCTATGAAGGCACACAGATAGAAGGTTGACGGGGGTGCATAGCAAGAACAATAACAGTACTCTTAGTAATGATAATGCTAGCGGGCTTCGGGATCCAAAAAGGAAGGAAAACTCATAACCCGTATACATGCCCCCAATCGCAACTGCTCTACACCCCAAACCTTGGCTTAGACATCTCAGTACTGACCGGCGGGCTGCGGCCAGGCCAGTACTCGAGATGTTTCGCGTGGCTTCGTGTGGCCAGGCAGTACTCAAGATGCTTCGTGTGGTTTCGTGTGGCCAGGGCAGTACTCGAGATGTTTCGTGTGGTTCCGTGTGGCCAACTCGCTTTCCGAGTTGAAATTACCCATGGGCTCCATAGTAGTTCCTTTTTGTGGCTCATATTTAGAATCCTACAATGTGATCCCAAAAGGAACTACTATGGAGCCTCTAGGTATCTGGACCCCAAAAGCATGCAGAATAATCGCTTTCCTTAGGTGTTGGGCCATTGTGCTACCGACTTTCTGAAATGGTCACAAGGTACTTCCCCAAATCATACTAGTACTTCCTAATGCAGATATTCTACTACAAGTATGTAGGAATGTAGGGTAATGGGGCCTCAGTATCACCGCGACTCTACGTGCCATTCATCCTGAGTCCTGCGGAAACACGAAACACCAGAGCTGAGATGACACTCCCAGACCTTCCAAAATCCCTTAATTAAGGAATATACCTTAAGTTATAATAGGATCCCAAATATGAATTAAGGTATATTCCTTAATTAAGGGATTTTGGAAGGTCTGGGCTGTAGCCCTTATGGGAACCGCTATAGGGGCTTAAGGGTTTTCTTATTTTACAAGGCTTCATAAGGGGTTTATGAGGGTTCGTAATGTTTACAAGGCTTTGTGAGGGTTTGTGAGGCTTTCAATGACCCTACAACCCCTGATAGAACCTTTAGAGGTACCCTTATAGGAAACATGGGTCCATCCCTGTAAACGCCATCCAAGGCACAGCAAGTCCTGCAGCAGCCAGGCCCCATCCTGTCACAGAATTTCAAGGGATCCCCCAAACGGTTCAGGGTTTAGGGTGGTGGCTTCATAGACTTGGAGGTGACTGTTTATAGGGACTTCAGTGGTTTGTACTGCTATCTCGTTTCAGATGGTTTCATAAAGGCTTACTAAAACCGGGGGCTCCTGCTGTTTAGCTTCTGATCTAGAGTTGGGTCCCACATTTCCGCACTTCCATTATCTGACGAATAGGCAAGGAACATCCTTAACATAGTTCGCTTTTCGGCTTTCTGTAAAAACGATACTCGACCAGACCCTGTAGTCCCACACACTTGAATGAAGATTCTGAAACCTTCAAAAAACCCTGGCAGTGTGCGACAGAACTGTTTTCGCTCGGAACAGCAGCCAGTAAGCCAGATGTAGGAACATCGCATGAAGCCCAGTCAGCCAGATGGCCAGTTTGCTGTCCCTACACATGCTAGGGCGTAGGATAGTGTAGAGTTTGGGGTTTCCGAAACATACTAGCCCATCGTCTCAGCAACTCTGCTTCTTAACCCCTGAATCTCTAAACGCTGGACGTGCAAGCCCTGTACCCGACCACTTCAACCCGACGGGGGCCACCAAAACCATGGCATGCTCTAAACCCTCATAGAACTCTGTTAGGAAGTTAGGATCCTCAAAGAAGCCAGATAGCAAATAGCACCGCTGTTGTCCGAGATGCCTGCGGCCGCAGCGGGTGGTGCCGAGGACGCCGCCGACTTAGCGGCGACGAGAGGTGCCGGGCGAGCCGCTGGCGACACAAAGGCCTCGCCAGAGAACCCCAGAAGCCCAGGTACTCCTGTGGAAGAATACCCATAGCACAGAACCCACGAAGCCCAGGTACCTCCGTATCGTGAACCCGAAAAAGTTGGAACCGGATTAAGGACAAATAGTGCTGGGATTCTCTATACATTCTCTTAAGGACTGAGGCTACTGGGCTTCCAACATCTGGGCTTCTACGGTAGAAGAATACCTCTATAGGTTCTCCATTGTAGTTCGTTTGGGGGGGGATTTCAGGGTACTTGAACGATTGTTAAAACTGGTTAGACCAATAGGTAACGCAGAAGACTCTAGGTGTAGAGTTGAGGGTTTGCGAATATAAGAGAATCTCTATGTAAAACACGCGTAGTGGAAGCCGCACAATCCTGCTACTGAAAGCGAACAAGACCTAATTGGGCCATGATCCCTATCTCTATACATATTATGCTGAACTTAGGCCCCTAGCGAAGAATATAGTTTTAGCTGTTTGTTAGGGATTCATGGAACCCAAATATAACCATAAATTAATTATCGATAAGTACCCCTAAGATCTGAAGAGTAAAATCCGAGCATTGAGAGACTTGCCGTTCACTAGCATCAAAGCTTCAGTCCACACGACCTTGAACCCAAGCGCTCAAGACCCTGACTCATGATACTGGCCAGCCGAGCTGGACATCCTAAACACGAACAGCCCGTCCGTAGAACACCAGCTGCATCTATACTTTACTGACTTTACTGGACGAATATACCATGCTACATGACATTGAAGCAGTGTTTTTGTTTGTAGGACTATCTCCAACAAGAAAGCCCCAAACGAACGCTAATTACCAAAACAACCTTCTAGCACGCCGTACAACAACCCCCTCAGAGCAACTAAACCCTCAACCCAGAAAAGTCAGCGAACCTCGTAAGCAACGCTGGCAACGCAGAACGCCGCTACGCCGATCACGGCGGCTCTCAAGGAACTCATTGCGCACACTCTCGGCTGAATAAGGATGCCACAGGGAAGGCTTCTTCTTTGGGCCAGACTGCGAAAATTAGAAAATGAGTTTGTGGCCTGTAGGGTTCGTCTAAGGGACTTACATAAAGGGGGGAATCTTAGGTTGGGTTAGACGGTCAAACTCGAGCTAGCCCGACACGAAGCCCCAAACCTGGAAGCTCGACTGGGGACGGGGACGCCGGCGAAGTATACCACGCGTGGTGACTTGCACGTTCTTGTTCCGAAGCTGAATGGGGGTCCCGCCGAAGCCCAAACGTGTAGCATTTACGCGTAGGTGTATGTGTTCGTGTATGTAAATGTGTGCGGAATGTGAATGTGACTCTGTATGTGTATGCCTGTGTGCGGGTGATTATGTAAGTGCTGCTGTACTGTACGTGTGTATGTATATGTGTGCGTCTGTCTGTCTGCCTCCCTGCCTCCCTGCCTGTCTACAGTAGGTACTTGAATAGTATGCAAACACAAGATACAAGCTAATATGTATGAGTTTGAGCCTAACTGTAAAGGCAAAGATGTACGCATGCATACATATATGTATATCTATACAAGTATAAAAAATGTGTCGGAGCAATCATGGCCACAAATTTCGCTCCTGGCCCCAAAGTATAACTGAATAAACTTCCCCGCCCTAGAACCTCAACCCTAAACGCCACCCTGGACCCCGACCTTCAAAATCTCACCTGCCCTGCCGAGTGGCTATATGGCTTAGCCCATTTCATATCCTACAGTGCAAGGTGACTCGAAAAAGGACTTATAATGGAGACTATAGATAGACTAGAAGATCAGATTAGGCCCTAATGTAGGGGCTTTAGTAATTGGAGTACGGTTGTTGGGTATAGTCTACTGCAACCATCATAAGGAGCCCTATTCAGGAATAGTTTTGGTAGCCAATGCAGGCTCCTGTGGCAAGCCCCCAAGTCGAGGACTTGGGTGTTAGGGCTTGATCTTCCTCTTCCCGGACTTGGATTTGACAGGAGCTGCGTCGCTTTTAGGATCCCGCAGCCAGTGCCTGAGCTTGAGACAAACATGCAGTGCGTGGCAATCCTTCGGAACTGCACTGCCACCGAAAAGAAATCCACCCCTAGATGGCCTTGGGGCACGGATCGTGCCAGCATCTCTGGACACATCATTGGCTGGCAATCCGTGCGGCCACGATCATGCAGAAACTAGGAAGGAGATCGCACAAAGATTGTCAACAGTGTTGACCCAAACCCTAGGAGTACGAATTTCAAGATGACGTGTGATTTCCTGCCCGGTGTAGAAATTGTTCTGGAGGCCCTCTTCGCCTGGCAAACCGCATTGAGCGGCTGAAGACTGACTCGTGCCGAACGCAGTTAGAGCTCGGGCCCCGGAACGTCCACTTTCAGCACCAGCCGGTTCACTACCTTGCTAATTTGTGGTTAGGGTTCGAGGTGTTGTAATAGAGTGGTCCCTGTGAGAGAGGAAGAGAGAAAGAGGTAGAGAGCGAGAGAGGGAGGCAAAGAGAGAGAGAGAGAGAGAGAAAGAGAGCGAGAGATGTAGAGAGACCAGGACAGCAGTGAGACGGACAAACGGGGGGAGAGACTCAGATAGACTTGTCAATAAAAGATCCTACAACCAACCCTCGCAACGCTCGTGAAATCTCGACTTGAGTCTCACGGCTAAAAATGTAGGGGGTTTCGAATTGTGGGTTAAACTCTACTAAAACTCCCAAATCCCAAATCCTCAACTCGCAAACCTCCCGCTTGGGCCCTGCAGACACAGATGCCGAGCCATCTTGGTGGTACTGAACCTCTGCCGACTTGTGCACTAAGCCTTGCACCATGTGGGGTCAAGGGTGTCGTGAATTGTTCTGCAAGGTCGAAGGTTGAGGGCAGACAAAATGTCCACATTAGAGCCTTTAAGCCCCGAGTCTAGTTCGCAAGGGTGCCTCGATAAAGGATTGGGGGTTTTAGTTTGTAGGGTGATTTGAAATCCAACCTGCCTTGTCCGTATCTGGAAAATCCCTTTCAAGTCTTTGTGCAAGCTTTTCTTGGCTATTGCTGGGTTTCAACATAATAGCAGACATGCGCGTGTACGCAGGCCTGGCCGAAAGTTGCTTTCTTTTTCATCCGCCTACACTGTACTTACGAGTTCAGTCGACGCGGCCTGAGGGTCCGAGAAATCAAGCTCATCATCCAGGATCATGTTTGACCGATCTTCGCTCGACATGTTTCACCCGAAACCCTGAACCCCAAACCCTAAGCCTGAACCCTGAACCCTAAACCCTGAACCCCAAACCCTAAACCCTAAATCCTGAACCCTAAACCCTGAAACCCGAAACCCCAAACCGTGCTCTTCAGGAACTACAGCCGAGAAGCCTGCACACCCACACAACAAGTCTGTATGCCTTACCCTAGGCTTCCACGGACCTTATTATGGGGTCCTTAAGGGGCCCTAACTATAAGGTCCTTGGAAGCATAGGGTTACAGACACCTTAGACTCAGCTGTACCCCCCCTGAACCCCCGAGTTCGTGAAAGTCCTGAAAGTATAGATGGGATGATTCTGAGAGTTGGTCTTCAAGGACTTATATGCTTGTCCAGTTTCCAAGGGGAACTAGAGTAAAGGGTGACCTTTGGGACCATATGGGGATTATAATTGTAATCCCACAATGTCACGAATACTGACTCCGCGACCCTGCTAGAAAGATGGCACTAACTCTCTGGTCGAAGGTTCATGGCGAAGTGACAAGATGTACTGCACTAGTTGAACCCTGAACCCTAACCCCAAACTCTAAGCACTAAGTCTTTAACCCTGAACCTTAAATCGAAAACCTGGCCATGTACACAGCTATGCAGGTTCGTCTATCAGGCAAGCGAGCATGCCAGCAGGCGTTGGGGTCTAGGCTAGGCGTTTAGTGTACTTAATGTTCAGAGTTCTGGGTTCAGGGTAGATGCTGCTTTCGAGTGAATTGTAGGGCCTACAGCTGATGGCCTTGCTCTGTGCTGCTGGCTGCCAAGGTGCCCGTTGCACCTTCGGGGAACTTCTGGCCTTTCATGAGGAGCACGTCCCCGACCTAAGCTGAGGATCGGTTCAATACAGACGGAGGGGGTCTTACTGAAAAGAACAGGATCTTGTGCTATACCGTTGTATAGCAATCACTCCGGCCCTTATAGTGTTTGAAGAACATGTGCAGGGCTTCAAAGTAAGGTAAGGGGTTCGCCCAACACGGGTCCTAACATAATGTGAGAGATTCAGAAACAAGAGATACCTTAGAAGCTGCCCCCCAGAAACAAGAGATACCTTAGAAGCTGCCCCCACCCTGTAATAGTGACTATAAGGATTATATTAGGGCCCTATTATATTCCGATTAAACCACTATTACAGGGTGCGGGCAGCTTCTAAGAGACAAATCTGAGGACCTGCTATCATGAGAGCTTCAGAGCAGTAACGGCCCAACGGCCCAATATCTATCTCTGCTGGAAGGATGCGACATGTGAGAAGCCCAAACTTTCAGAAACCTCATATTGAGTCATATTGCGGGTCCTTGCCTGAAAAGAACCCCAAAACCCCAAACCCTAAATCCCTGTATCCTAAACCCCGCGTTTTCTGAGATGGCGATCCTAAATTCGAGAACCTTGGAACACCGACTTTTAGGAAGTCCAGCGGCGTTCACCGATCGAATTTGCGAATTATCCTGGCGGCTCCGGAATAGGGCTTAGGATATAGGGTTTAGGGTGTGGAGTTTGGGGTTTAGGGTTTGGGGTGTTTGCGTAAAACCCCAAAGTGGGTAGGAGAATTGCCCAACACCTACTCAAGGCTATTATTGTAGGGGTCCAGGCAGGGTCTAGGGTATGGGTTTAGGGTATAGGGTTGAAGGTTTACCTACTAGAGCTCTGATCCACGAATATCGAGGCCTTCCCTCATGACGAAACCCTCATGTAGGGTCGGTTTGCCCTTTAAAGACTTTGCAATGTCAACAAGCTCGGGGACAGGATGATATGGTCAGCGGGTACAAGGCCAGAAAGCTACTCGGTTGGCGTTGGCCTTGCAAGGCCTCTGAAATGCTCATGAGGAAGATCCTCTAAAGCCCAAGGGAAAACATCAATTAACCAAAAGGCCTACCCAGTGGGGCAATCTATAGGGGCCTTGATAATTGCCATAAAAATATTGTCTGGGGAGTTTGGGTATACGTATGCTATGTATGTATATATATATATATATATATATATGTCTGTGGTAGTAAACATATTATTGGGAAGCCTAAGTAGTAGAAACTACTAGTTCTCAATAGTCCTGTACTACCTGAACCTACTCCCGAAAGCTACTTTTGGACAGGGCCGTTGCAAATTTTGGTAAGTAAGCTAAGGCTACAGTAAAAACAACATTACCTACCTTCTCCTTGAGATAAGGCTGAACTCTGAACCCTGAATCCCAAACGTTGAACACGAAACCTGGAACTCAAAATCCGCTACACCCTGGATCCTAAGCATGTGAGTCCCAAGAGCCAACTTCCCAAACATCAGGGACTTGATAACGGATCCAGTCTAGGAGTGACCTTTGTTCGGCAATTTCCCCCACAGACCTTCGTCCCACTCGCAGAGCCACTTATGGAACCCTCATAAGCGCCCTTCCAGATTCCTTAATTAATTAAGCAGAGCCCCAAGTTAACGCTAAACCCTATAAGCCCTATAAACCCTATAAACCCTGTAAACCCTATAAACCCTACAAACTCTATAAATCTATAAACCCTAAACCCTAAACTGAAATCTGAACCCTCATCCCCCAAGCCTGAACCCAGCGCGCCTTAATGATGCAGGCATTGTTGCCGCAGTTCTCTAGCTCCCAGAAATCCACGTTCTCATCCTGCGTTTCGGGGTGTAGAGGCAGCGAAACAGCTCTCTCTGTCTCTCTCTCCCTCCCTCCCTCTCCCTCTCCCTCTCCCTCTCCCTCTCCCTCTCCCTCTCCCTCTCCTCTCTCTCTCTCTCTCTCTCTCTCTCTCTCTCTCTCTCTCTCTCTCTCTCTCTCTCTCTCTCTCTCTCTCTCTACATTCTCGCCCAAAGGGTCCTAGGGGTCCTAGGTAGTGCTACTGGGGATACTTCCCCAAATCATGATCGTAATTCGCAACTTAGAAACCCTACATTCTACTCTTATAGGTATTTTGCACCCTTTTGGGTAGAAACTCTTCAGGATGCAAGACAGGTGCCTGAGAAAGTCAATGGGAGCATTCGATCCCACAGGGCCCAGGCCCCAAGGGCCCAAAGGACCCGATAATAGGGGTTTAGGGTTCCTTTAAAGGGGTCTATAAGGGGCTACTATAACGGTTCTAGAATATAGGGGCCTGATAATTAGGTACTCGGCTTTAGGATAGTAGTTATGTAGGTTAGGATTTCGGAGATATACACTGCCGTTATGGAAATAGGCCCCCGAAACCATAACAGAAATGGTCTTTTGGTGCCTAATCCCCAAATGCTAGTGTATATGGACCCTCTGGGTATTGTAGTAGGAGCCCTACGGAAGACTATTGGTATTCATTGAGCTTTCTATATCGCTCGGGTTGAATCTTATCAGACGGGTTCAGGGTTCATTACAAGGTCCATGGTGCTTACAATTTAGAGTCTATGGTGACTTCCCGAGTTCTTGCATTAGGGTGATGTACACTGGCCAGGGCGTAGGAATCCTTTAGGTTATCACATCTACTTTAGCCCAACCGTGCACAGCAGCTTCCAACCTCGCAAGACTCTTTGAAAGGCTCGAGACTACGAACTCTGCAGTCAGGTAGCTGCTGTGTACATCGTGCCCGCTGAGTTGTAGGAGATGATGGCCCTTGCGGCGTAGTTGTCCTCGATGACTCCGGTCAAGATCCCTCACTCCAAAACTCTGCAATCCTAAGCCCTGGGATGGGAATCCAGCCAATTCAACACTCGCAATGCATGCAAATCTATATATATATATATATATATATATGTATATATGCATACCCGAAATCTCAACTCCAGTTAATAGAACAAGCCCTCATAGATACAACTTATGAAAGGTTTTGGCCTCCAGGGCTCGTTAGTGCTGATCGGTAAAACAAACGAACGGTTCGACGCCTGAACCCTACAACTCTACTTATCGTCTCCATCGTAGTTCCTTTTTGCGAATACCTTGTACGAGCCGATGTAGAAACATAGTATTCCTGACAAAAGGAACTACACTGCAACCCTAGACTCTATCCCGCTAAACCCTAAACCGCCTAAACCCATAAACCTTATAAACCCTAACCCGTAAAGACTCGACCCCTCAACCCATAAAGATTAAACCCCTAAACCCTGGAGTTGAGCCAGCTAAGCCACCCGATGCCATCTGCTGCAGGACCGCTCTCCAATAATTTCGAGCTTGAAGTCAAACCTACGCAGCGAAAGTGCTCTAGGTGTCGATTCAACACTCCCCACAATTACCTATAGTTAAGTCTCTACAAGAAAAAACTTAAGGACACGAAAACTATCCCAACTCGATACCTAGGTGTTGCATGGGCTTACAATGTGTTTGATCTTGGGGTGCTCCGTGAAGAGTTAGTGCAATGGTGGATATGGACTTACAGTTGCAGGTGCAGAAGCATTTACGATTTAGGGTTTAGGTTTGGTGGAAGCCTTCGTCATTGCTTGGAAAGCCTTTTGGGCCACAGTAGAGTGTACACCCGTACAAAAGTTCTTTTCGGATACTGTAGCCAGCTATTCAAACCTCTGCAATAATTCCATCCAGTGATCACAACTCAGAGTTTCAACGATCGCTGCGACCTGGACAAGAATTCCCCTCTCAACACAAAAAAAGCCTAAAACCCCAACTTCAAGCCCCAGACCCTTACGAAGACCGCGCCCCGGTGCCGAACCAAGCTCAAACACAACCCCTATAAGAACCTTCATAGAATGTCATAGAACCTGTCAGGAGGAAACCCACACCGAACCCTGAAAGCCTACCTGTTGCTCCAGGGGCAGAGCTTGCAGATGACATCTCCGAGCTCGCAGAAATCTTTCCTCACGGCTGCGCGCACATCTTCGGGCAGCGTGACCTCGTGCTCTGTGGTTCTGAAGGGTTTAGTGCGGTTGGGGTGTCAGTGGTGGTTGCTATTGTCGACAATTGAGAGTTTAGTTTCGGGCATGTTATAATGTAGACCCCTGATGATTAAGGCCCCTCCCTTAAGGGCCATAATTCTCGGATCCTCGTTTTATTCCTTCTTCGGAAGATAGGTAACAGGAAGGGAGACTTCAAGATCAGTAGGATGCCCTGTTTACGACACACATAGGGTTTAGGGTTCCGGGCCATGCACTGCCCCCATACTTGGAACCCGGACCTTCTCGACGACTTCCTCCGCAACCTTGCCCAGGTCCCCCAAGAAGTTGGGTCCGTTGGTGACTCGACGAGAGATCTCCTGTCATGATGTAGGGCTTCATGTCCAGGGCACAGGCACTTAGGGTTATTGGGCTTATAAGGAATATATAGTAACCCTGCAAAGTCGTGAGCCGATTCTTGTTCGCATCTTCTTCGCGGTCGCCACAAGCATCCTCATCTTAATCCTCGGCAGAACCCTAGTTACACCAAGTCTCAAGCCCTGAAACCTTAATGCATAAGCACTAAACTCCACCCCCTCAACCCTAAACTTCCTAAGCCAAAGCATTCCAACACTATATGGGGTTTCCGAAAATAATTAGGGGACCCTAATATAGTACCCTAAATAGTAGGATCCTTATTATAAAGGCCCCAAAATAAGGTACCCCTAAGTTTCGGAAATTCCCATAGGTGTACACTAACTACGTGGCGCCTCCTCTGCACCGAACTCACCTCTGTTGGCTGACTGGTCGACTGCCTCCGACGTGTTAGGGGTGTGGGTTTCAAAGAAGCTGTAAATATTTCGATGTGTATATACATATACATTATACACACTCTCTTTGTCTATGAACTTATCTATTTACTGAAATATTGTTCTATCTAAATATGTATTACTCATTTTCGTTCGTACCTATTTGTTTGCTTGTTCACATCAGTCACAGTCGTAATCAAGAGTTATAATAGCAAAGGTAAAACAAAAACAATGGTAATACAATCATGCATCATGAAGACAACCCTGATGCTAGTGGCAGTTGTGATAACGCAAACTAATTCTGAACACTGATTCCAAAACCCGAACCCCGGTTTTGCTTCTCGGCTCCGGGGAAGCCACAACTAGAAACCTCAATATAGGGGCTTAAGACGTTGGATAGAGCCTAGGGTTGAGGGTTTAGGGTGGAGGGTTCAGGCATAAGGGTTTCATGACTATACAGAGGCATATTAAGGGCTATTGCGGGATACTGTCTATTGCAGAATTCATCGCTGGCCTTTCGGGTTTATACCTCGGGCCTCTGCAAACAACGTTCCCTGTAGAAGCCATAGGTGCGATGCCTCATTGTGTAGGCAGCTGGGCTGCTATGGTCAGAGTTTAGGGTGTAGGGTCTAGGGTTTGTTGTCCCTGACAATCCAAGCTTGCAGTCTAGGTCATCCAAGGTCTCGGCAGACAAGGTCCTGCTCTCAGGACTTTCAATCTTAGCTGAGTGGTGAAGCCAGCTGTTTGATGCTCCAGGCACTAGTCTCACCAATTACTCACCCAACAGATGCCCAGAACAATGATTTGTATCACTCTCCTGGAGCAAATACAGATTCAAGAACACCCACAAAAGTTTGGAAGAGAGCTTGACGTTTGCCCTCGGAAACAATGCTGGGTTCATGATTTTTGAGCCCACAGTGAGACGTGCGGGAAGAACTCGATAATTGAAACACATATGACTTACAATCAGAAGCTAGAGACAAAGCAATGAATTTCACTTTTTCAAAAGGAAACAGATTCCAGACGGTTGACCAATGCCGCAACATCTTAGCACAGCAGAATAATCACAAACCGTCACAAACCTACAATACAGCGAGACTGACAATTTAACACTGTTCACATCATATGGGCCGTATGGCTGTATGGATCAGTATTGTCAACAAAGGCGACAATGCAAGGACAAACACAGTGTGATCATTGCTTTTTTTGCTGAATCAGGTGTTGAATTGTTGAACGGATCCAAAATGTGATCGACTTGATTTTGAATTTTGAACACTACATTAGTCCGAAATTGGTCTGATAGCTGATAGACATCCTGCAGCTCGGCATGAAATATGCAACAACTTGCAACAACGAGCAGCTCGGCGCTGACTGGGTCTGCATGCCTCACAGTCACAGCCAGTCACAACATGCACAGTCTCAGTATGCATACCGCACCTTGTTAACTTGTTAACATGGTGTAGCGTTGTAGCGGCGGACTGCAAAAGATATCCTTCAACTGGCATATGGCTTGATAACTTGATAACTGATGTCATGTCAGATCTACCATCTTAGACTCCGTTGCAACTTACTGCTTGATTGGTTGCTTGTGGCATGTGGATCTGATACCTTCAATCACGCAATATCGCAATATCACAATATTAGGGACTTGTGACGTTACCCTGGGCACTGGGCGTTTGATATGTGTTGATCTGTCGAGTCTGTCGACTACATGGCTGGCAAGGATCTGACCCTGACGCTGCAGCGACATGTACTGAAATGGACGCCAATCGGCAATCACCATGCGGCCATGCGTTGTAGTGTAGCAACATCAGTAACATCAGCATTATCATGTCTTCATGCCTTGCATATTGTACATTGCTCAGCGGCGGAAAGTGCGAGCCAGTGTAGAGTAGAGACAGCATGGTATGGACATGGAGCACTGAGTATATGAATATCGCTAGCATGCCTTAGCATGACTGTTGTACATGGGCTCCATGGACCATTTGCCAGTGGCGGCTGACATGAACCATGCACACTGTGCAACGGAGAGCAGCAATCACTAATATATATATATATATATATATATCGTTTGTTGTTGTATATGTAGAAACCAATTATATTGCACATGCATTATATACTTATCAAAATACTAGATACTAGAACGACAAACACTATGTTACAGCTTCTGGCGCCGTCGCGCTTGTGATCGACCGGTGACGGAGTTCTCAGGGCAGCCGGTGGTGGTGACGGTCGGTGACAGTGGCCAGCTGGTCCGATAGTCCGATAGTCAACCGGTGGACCCGTGGATCAGTGGCAGCTCAGTACAGCTGAAGTGCTGCAGTGGCGGTGCAGTGGTGCACTGGCGCACTGGCTGCACCAGCGGTGGTGGTGGTGGTGGTGGTGGTGGTGGTGGTGGCGGTGGTGGTGGTGGCGGCGGTGTGCATTGTGCATGACGTCGGGATGCCGGTGATTGTGAGATTATGGTTGTAGTTATACGTCTATACGTAGACAGTAGACCAGATTCGATAATTGACCTCACCGTCACCTCGATGCCGTCGTTCTCAGTGCCTGCGATGCGAAAGGCTGTCAGGCTGTCAGGGGAAGGCACTGAACGGACTGAACGGAGCCACCAGAGAAGTTGCTAGGCAATCACTAGGCAGTGCAGTGAACTTGAACTTGGAGACTTGCTGAATCAACAACAGTAGTAACTGCAATGTCAGCAACAGGTATAACAATGTCGCAGCGACTTTCCCAATCAACCAAGTTACAGCAACATGCAAAGGGCAATGGATGCTTTGCGCTTGAAGCCCTTTCACTGCAGTCAAGCGTGTGAACAGAGGCTGCTCCTACTGCACCCAAAGCAGGCCTGCCACAACCACTCGTGTTGCGACAGCACCGGACTCGCATTGGAGGTACACAGCTGTGCTCAGCGCGGTTAAGCAGATAGATAGCTGACAGGGCATCAGAGCATCAGGCATGAAAGCAATTGATTGCACAAGGAAAGAATATATATATATATATATACATATACATTTGTTTTGTGTTTGTTTTGTTTTTTTTTGGTTTGTTGTGTTTGTTTATATGGTAGTATTATTTATTTTTTAAAGTATTTAAGATATTGTTTGTTTTTTTAATTTTGCCGTTATCTGTGTGTTTTTATTCCGGGAAACCCAGATCCATGAGCCGGCTCATCAAACCCGGGCCGGGAGGCCCAGATCCATGAGCTGGCTCACCAAATCCGGGCCGGGAGGCCCAGATCCATGAGCCGGCTCATCAAACCCGGGCCGGGAGGCCCAGATCCATGAGCCGCTCACCAAACCAGGGCCGAAAAGCCAGATCGCCCAGATCCATGAGCCGGCTCATCAAACCCGGGCTGGGAGGCCAAGATCCATGAGTTGGCTCACCAAACCCGGGCCGGGAGGTCCGGATCCATGAGCCGGCTCATCAAACCCGGGCCGGGAGGCCCAGATCCATGAGCCGGTTCATGAAACCCAGGCCGGGAGGCCCAGATCCATGAGCCGACTCATCAAATCCGGGCCGGGAGGCCCAGATCCATGAGCCGGCTCACCAAATCAGGCCCAGATCCATGAGCCGGCTCACCAAATCAAGGCCGAGAAGCCCAGATCCATGAGTCGGCTCATCAAACCCCGGCCGGGAGGCCCAGATCCATGAGCCGGCTCATCAAAACCCGGGCCGGGAGCCCCGGCTCATCAAACCCGGGCCGGGAGGCCCAGATCCATGAGCCGGCTCATCAAACCCGGGTCGGGAGGCCCAGATCCATGAGCCGGCTCATCAAACCCGGGCCGGGAGGCCCAGATCCATGAGCCGGCTCATCAAACCCGGGCCGGGAGGCCCAGATCCATGAGCCGGCTCATCAAACCTGGACCTGTGGATTAGGGAAGTACATCTATATGCCAAATATACAATTCACAAAAAAAACAGAAAAACAAAAAGAACATGTGTCCATACATTTATAAACGTTGCATTACATAAACCTGAACACAACACAACAACATTAAAACAGTCTTTGTAGTAGACACACCTTCAAAATTCGTCGGGTCCGTGGGTGTCGACAAGAGGCGACCCCGGGCCAAACATCAATCACAGCAACCGGTAGCAGCAGGCAGTTGCACAGTGCACGTGGTATCTTCGGAGTCATTGGGTGATGAGCGATTAAGCTACGACCCAAACGATTTCAAACCCGATGTAGTTACGTGGCGGTAAGCTACGATTGCCGCAGTTCATTCGAGGCATGACATCCAAAGGCCTGGAAATAGGAATGGATTCCATGGTGCAGGTCGTACAATACTTCATGTTCCCGTCACTACAAGCTAGCATTGCAACGATATCAGCGGCGTAACTGCGATCTGTTTGCCTTCTTCTCAAACATCGCAAAAGCGTATCTGCAACGAAAAGGCCATGTCGACCGCGTCCTGAGTCAACTTATCATCCGTTCACTCTAAGACAATCCGACTCAGCAAAGGTGTGTACATCTGGGTGCATACAAGCAAGTGCATGCTAGGAGCGGTAGCATACGGTCAAATCAGCTGATGACTCCTGCACAGGTACAGCGACGAGGACTGCATGTTGCTCCATGATGTCAGCATATTCACTTCTACATGCATTACATACTCTATGTCTATCATCCCATGTCAGGCAAGGTCCACGTAAAATCTATTCACGCCAGCTGCGAATATCTAAATCAGTTATCATGTATCCAGAGAAACTATTAAGTAAAGGTGTTGGCGGAAGATATTCATGACGTCCTGACATGAAGCAAGCAACAAGCAATTAGTCTACTCAATCTGTATCACATGCCAATATATCAAGCACTCCATGTATCACCCTATTCCAAGACATGCCGCAAGTAACAAGCAATCACTGATTCGCATATATATGTCGCAAGTCAATATATCAAGCTCAAGGTATCAAGTTATGCCAAGCCATGCCGCAAGTAACAAGCAATCACGCGATCATATATATATATGTCACAACTGAATATATCAAGCTCAAGGTATCAAGTTATGCCAAGCCATGCCGCAAGTAACAAGCAATATCTCAATTAATTATGTGTCGTATGTTGTATTCAGGTATACTTGAGATGCTATGTATCCAATATATATTCCCAACCAGCACATCAAGCGACAACGTTCCAACATTATTTGTGCCGAGCTGCAGTGTTATCTATTTACAAAGTTTCAAACGATCAAAGAAGTATGACAAAATAAATCGTGGGCTGTTTCAAAACCACACACAAAATCCATCTGAAGAGAACAGAAACTCGCACCACACCAAGCTTGAGGCGTCAATTGAAATACTGGTCCTAGTACTACTTAATCTTACAGGAAAAAAACTAAAATCAAAATAAATCTCAGTTTCGCTATGACTAGCATCATTAAAAACATGACATTGTTACCACACAATAGAATTCGTTATGTTGGGCATCGAGAAAAAACATGACATTGTAACCACGCAAACACAGTTTTTCAAACCAAAAAAAATCATAAAGTCTAAGGAAAACTGAATCCAGTTATTCTTGATCCTGATCATAATGATTTGCAATGTCTATGCCATATAAGAAAAACCAAAAACTGAAGCTGATACTGATAGTGAATCCACTTACCGGGGCCTACCCTTACTCCCAAACAACGTTTGGCTCATGAGCTATCTGGCTTCACCCACAGAGGCAGGAATGAATGTCATGAGTCCTGCTCCCATGTAACCCATGTGAAGGTCCACAACCGAGTTCTCAAGTTTAATCTTTTGGGCCATTCTGTGGTCTTCTGCTAAGCCTCCATGCACCCAGACCAGACTTTAACTTTGTAAACACTGAACGCTGACTTCACACGCCTTACTGTTACTAGTCTTTCAGAAAGCCCTGTAACACCATCAACAAGAAAACCCAAACGCAAAGTCCCTAAAGCCTAACACCCAATCCCTAAACCCATCAACCTTACACACCAAAAACCTAGATACTGCCTCCACCCAATAAGAATTGAAAAATCTTTCCAACATGGAGTAACCCTGTTACAGACTGTGACTCTATGCGGGCAGTAGCCAACCTAGACCCTTAACCCCTGCATCATCGTCAGACCCCCGGCAAAGCGCCTCCTGGCAGTCTTTCCAGGAAGCTCTTCTCTCCAAAAGCAGGCCCTGCCGGCTTGAGAGCGCCGCTGTCGGAGCCCCAATTGTGGGGTTACTAAGTCCCCAGATGATATCGGTTTCTACCATAGTTACCCTACTTATAACCCCACTTGTAACTATCCATGGACCTCCAAGTAGGCCCTAAACCCTATAGCCAGCATTTAAAGAAGGGATTTCGGGTTTTTCGGTCAGGGGATATAGGAGATTGGGGCTTACAGGGTTTTAGTCGATAGTGTCCCATGATAATTCTGGGCCAAAAGGAGCCCTAAGAATCGGAGTACATAGGGCTTCGGACTTTGCCGTTGCACTATGCTGTACTGTCTTCATATATATGTATATATATATATATGTATATTTATATTTATATTTATTATTGTTGTATATATATATATATAACTAGACCGCAGCAATATACAGTACATAGGTTCAGGGCCAAGGGGTCGACCGCTTGAAGGATTTTGGGGTGTAGGCTCGCGGGTTGCCCTCAAGCCGAAACCACAAGCCTGAGATACACAAACTCAGGCTTAGGGGCTGAGCACCGGTTTAGGGTTTAGGGGTTTAGGGTTTAGGGGTTTAGGGTTTAGGGGTTTAGGGGTTTAGGGTTTAGGGTTTAGGGAACCCTAGCCCCAAAAAGGTTTACCTTTTCAGTTTTGGTGGGATTGTATCAAGCCCAAAAAGGCTAAAGTTCCCTACCAGCTTACCAGCTACTTAGGAGGAGTTCCCAAATGTAGAAGCCCGAAGCCCCAAACCGCAGCCTTTTGTATGAGAGGGGATGTACTAAACCGTCAGACTCCCAACTCCCTCATTGCTATACCTGTCAAGCCCCGAAATCCCCATGAAACCCCAAAGTCCTACTCCCTAAGAATGCCCAAAACCCTAAACCTCTAAACCCCTGAACTCCTACACCCGAAACCCAGAAAACCACAGACCAATACAGAATCCCTTCGTTCCGCCCCCTCCCCCGCCCCCATCCCTGCTCCCTGGAGTCAGCTCGGCGCCTGGTATTCGAGTGCCTCAGGTCTCAGCCAGTCCCTGTAGCTGGTAGCTTGATGGAGCGGTTCCGCTGGTCGAGAAACCTGCAGTCTTTTGTCTGAAGGAGTGGTCATATCTAATATGTAATACAGTTGGTGCAATACAATATGTAATAATATTGATTTGGGTTAAGGGCATGAACATCAAGGGCTTCGGGCTTAGGGCCTAAACCCCAAACTCTTGAAACAAAAACCTATAAGCCTCTCAAAGTGAAAGCCCCCCGAAGCTGGACCCTCAGGAACCTACCTTGTAGCGACTCGTCTGGAATCAGGTCAGTTGGGTCCTTCTAGATTCTATATCAAGGTGTATAATGAGAACCTACAGAAAAACAGCTGGTGGTAGCTCACGTCTTTTCATTAGAAGGGCCCTGAATGCTAAAGAACCCCTAAACCCTGAACCCCCAACCCTAAACCCTAAACCCTGAACCCCTAAACTTAAACCCCAGGCCCCGAACTCTAAGTCCTTCTTTTAGGGCCTATAGATCCCTTATAGCAACCGTAACCCTTAAAGACCCCTTTAAAGGAACCCCTCCTGGCCTTTAACCCTAAAGATGCCCTAAACCCTGAACCCCCAACCCTAAACCCTACCCTAAACCCTGAACCCTGAGCCCTAAACCCTAAATACTAAACCCTAAGCCCTAAACCCTAAACCCTAAGCCCTAAACCCTAAACCCTAAACCCTAAGCCCTAAACCCTAAACCCTAAGCCCTAAATCCCCCAAACCCCCCAGGCCCTGAACCCCAAGTCCTATTTTTAAGGGCCTATAGATTCCTTATAGCAACCGTAACCCTTAAACCCTCATAGACCCGTTTAAAGTAACCCCTCCTGGCCTTTGTCCTACATCAGTAACCCCTGAACCTCTAAACCCTGAACCCCCTACCCTAAATCCAAACCCGACACCCCAAACCCTAAACTTAAACCCCAGGCCCTGAACCCTAAAGAACCCTAAACCCTGAACCCCCAAACCCTAAACCCCCCAGGCCCCGAACTCAAAGTCCTTTTTTAAAGGGCTGGCCTTTGTCCTCTTCGCCGGTGGCGTCATCGCTACCGGCTCCAGGGGCCGAGAGACGCCGCAGGCTCGAGCGGTGCTCCTCCTTCGCAGCTGAACCCCTAAACTTGTTGAGTTTAGGGTGTAGGGGTTTAGGGTAATCCTAAACTGTAGAGTTTGGGGTTTAGGGGTTTAGGGGTTTAGGGTTCAGGGTAAACCTTATGAACCCTAAACCCTGCTATTTAGAGTTTAGGGTTTAGGGGTTTAGGGAACCTAAACCCTACCTGGACCCTACACAGAGCCTAACTTTTCAGATTCCTTTTTACGATTATATATGTATATATATATATATACAAGTCTTTAAAGAGGTAGGTTAATTGGGGTTATGGCAGGGTTTAGGATTTTCGGGGTTTAGGGTTGGGGGGTCTGGGGTAAGCCCGGTAAGCCCGATCAAGGCCAAAATCTGGGGTCGAGGGTTTAGAGTTTAGGGTTCAGGGTTTAGGGTTTAGGGTACGCTCTCTAAGACAATGAAACCCTAGATGAATGAACCCCAAATCCGAACCCCTAAACCCATACCAGCGCCCATCACCCGCAGCATAGTTGGGAACCGTAATTCTGGGCTTTTTGGCATGTTTTTGCAATGATTATCATAATAGGGAACCCTAATTAGGAATCATATTGGTAAATATTCCGGCCTCCAGATGTTACCCTGACACCCAAAGCAATGCACCAGGCGCCGGAAGTACATCTCTCGACGTCAAGTTCAGTTCCCAGAAAGATCCGAAATCACGAGTAACAATCGTCCGTGGCAACATGGAGGGTTTAGGGTTTAGGGGTCTAGCAGTCCAGCATACCTCACCAACAACCCTGCTCTAGCTATAGTTTCGCCCCTGAATGTTGCGTGTGCGTACATACATCGACACATTATACAACAAGACCTGGCAGGACCTGGCAGATATGTGACACTGCTTTGTAGTTGGGGAATATGCAGTCGGTCCGCCACATTGCCCGAACCAAGAATCCGAAACTCCGAACCTTTGCATTGAAGAAACAAGAACCTGCTACATCTAATCCCCCAAACATCCCAAAACCAAAAAAACAAGCACAACATGACATGTCAGTGTCGGGCAAGGATCTGGGAGATGACTTTAGCCATTCAGCTGACCTGAGAGCCAGGATCTAACAATGTACGACTTGGTTCAGGCTTTAAGGGCTTTTAATGAAGTTCCGGCGCCTCAAGCCTAAATTGTAATCTTCCTTAAACCCTACAAAGATATACGAATCTGGGACGACTGGCTGTTAATAGACTGTCGGAGCGGGTAGAGTTTGGGATTCAGGGTTTCGAAACCTTATTGGCGGCTTTTATAATGGCTTGTGAGCCTGCTTCGAATTTCGGAATCATTCGGGATCAGGTTGGGGGAACCTGGCAGAGGGCCGTTTACAATCGGAAAGCGATGTTGAGGTATAGAAATGTAGTAAAGAAAGGACTACTACTACAATCTGTGTTGAATCTGATTATCTACCCAGACCCCCGGAAGGATCTAGAAACTAGATCCCCTAATTTGGGGCCCTATACTACTAAGGGTTCTTTATAGGAACCCCCACTAAGGGATGTACTTTTTGGATCCTCCCAGGGGTCTGGCTATTCATCATGTTCGTCTGCTAAAGCCTTAAGCTTCATGAAGACCCCCAATCCTCGGCTCCTGCCACCTAATGTACCGGCCTGCATAATCATACTTTTGGGGTAGATTTAGATCCTACTAATATTCAGGACAGTAAGGGGATACCACTAATCATCCCCTCCCCCCCAAGGTTACATCGACAACTTTTATTCCAACTAAACCTCAGGCTAGGAAAGCCGGACCGAAATGCAGCTGGAAGACGGAAGTTGGAAGACTTGGATGATCCCGGGTCAGCTTTGACCGAAATGGCTGCAAGACTTCGGCACGACAGCTGTTCCAAAAACATGCCGGGCCTGGGATCAACAGGTTAAGGACTGAGGGTGAACGAAGGATATGGGAAGCCCGCGGGCTTTACATTGAGGGGCTCTAAATATCTATATCGATATGTGCATATATATATATATCATACATACACACACACACACATGTCAGTGCACGGTAGCGGTTGTTTCTTTGTACGCTCATATAGGTACGTGGTACATACATACCCGCCCATGCACACATATTGGACTGTCGACCCCAAGTGCGATCGGATGCTAAGCATCGACATGCGCCAGGAATGCCTCAACAGTGAGGCGGTACCGACTCCCACGTCCTCTGCTTCAAATCCTACGTCATCAACCGGAGGCAGCCCTCGCAGCCTCCCTCCGTCCCTGAACCCTAAACACCGCACCCTAAACTCTAAGCCCTAAACTCCAAGCCGCTAAGCCTCCCCCCCCCCCCCCAGCATGCAACGCGGGATATGCCAGACTTGACCCTCAAGCCCAAACAACAAAAGAAGGCCTCAAACCCCTCAAACACCCTTCACCCCAAGACCTCAAAGCCCTGAGCCCTAAATCTCCACACCCAAGAACCCTGAAGACCCTAGGCGCTAAACCCTAAAAGCCTAAACTCTATCTAATGAAAGGGGCCAGAGAAATTCAAAAAGAACTCGACCCAGAAAAAGTTGCTGTGCCTGGCTTGCCGTTCCATCTCTATCTGCCTTTGCGCCTTGCACGTGCTCCGGGAAGCTTCAAACGTTTCCCTTGGTGTCCACGTACCTATTTAGTTCGGAAACTGCCCCATACGAAACAGTCTGTAAAAGATGCTGCTGGCTACTCTGAAGGGCGAAGGTGAACAAATCCTAACGTTGCTAAGTGGGTGCAGTATCTAACTAATCATCATGTACTTTCTCCATATACGAAACTACAAATCTATACTATCCTAACCCCAGCATCTAAATCATCAGGTCCTTCGGGCCCTTCGGGGTCGGACATATAGGCCTAATGTCAAACTGAAACTTTGCGGCTCAAGCAGAGTATTGAAATCGGGCGTAGGGTTGCGGGTTGAATTGCGGGATTCGAGTTGCCGGTTTAGGGTTTCGGGTATAAGCCCTAAGGGTTTAGAGCTTTAGGGTTTAGGAGTTAGGGTTTAGGGTTTTAGGGTTTGTGGGTTTAGAGTTCCTGGCTTCGGGCTTGAGGCTACACCTATAGTCTCCATTGTAGTTCCTTTGATGGGTGAACCAGTTTTATGGCTAGGATCCTGAAATCGAGATTTAGGTTAACCAAAAAAAGGAACTACAATGGAGACTATCGGCAGTGTCCAGGATTCATGGATTCGTGGTTTGCTGTTTCCGCTTCGGGCTCAGGACCTTAACAGTGCGTCGGCTGCCAACATCCCCAAGTGGTTGCATCTGCTCTGGACTGCTGAACATACAGAGGCACAGCAAGGAATATGGAAATCGATCCATGGAGAATCATTGATTTAAAACTTCGAATGTGGATGGCTACAGACCGTACAGTAAACTGTGACCCTAAACTAGGGCCCCAAAAAAGCACATAAGCAAAAATTAGGATAGGGATATTCCATATAAACCCCCTTATAAGGAATCCCAATAAGGTAGGGATATCCCTCTAAAATGCTTATGCTTATGTGCCTTTTTGGGTCCCTATAAACCGCCTCAGGCTTCACGAAACCGCTGCAGCAGGTCGCGCCCTAAACCAAGAACTCTCACGAGGCCGCGAGAGGAAGAAGGGTTTCCAGCAAGTTCCAAACTAAACCAGAGGCCCTGCAGAGGCTGGATTTCATTGCTTCAATACGATTTTAAAGATCCGGATGTTGCGGTGTGTGGTCTGAACCAAAAGGCCCTAATTACGTGATCACATTTTGTGCTCCGCAGCCATTCCATAAGATCTTCGGAACCATAAATCCAAAACCGTACAAACCCTCGACCCTCGACCCTAAAACCTATGTGAAACCCAAGCCCTTAACCCCGACCCCATGCTCTTGGAAGTGCTTTGAGCACTTAACTTACCTTTGGTTAGTAGGGAATGGAAGAATGGTAGTCATAGTAGCTATACTTGTACCCCATTCCTCCATTCCCTACTAACCAAAGGTAAGTTAACGCACCCTTTGGGTTTCTGTGGTCTCTGATCACGGCCTCCGCCACAGAAGCGCTCCGCTCCTCGCAGCACAGCGAAAGCATCGGTAATCCCGAGTCTTACCTTGGGTTAGTAGGGAATGGAGGAATGGGGTAGTATTATAACTACTATCACTACCATTCTTCCATTCCCTACTAACCAAAAGTAAGTAGTCAGTTCTCCATGCTACCGCAAATTGGGTTACCGGTTGGGCTACACAATAAGCCCTAGACAAAAACCAACAACACCTGGGTGCTAGCTAAGGAGTTTAGGTTTATCTTACCATGATAAAAAGAAACATATTATTGACCATCGATCCCTGTTATGGTAGCTTAAAAACAAGTTCCTTAACAAGAAGCCAGAAACCCTCACAAAAGCTCTTACAACATCGACGACAATGCCGAAGGGCAGCGGAGTAAAATCGGGAATGCCGGGAGCGCTGCCAAATCTCGAATTCTCCCTTTTAGCCTAGGGAGTTCACGGCTTAGGATTTCGGGTTCTGGGTTTAGGTTTTGATAAAGAGGTGCTATTCAAGTGTTCAAGGGATATCGGAAGATCATTATAGCCCTTAAGAGTCCCAAAAGCCCTTGCTCACGGGATTTTGGTTCCCCAGACGGACCCAAAGTCATTTAATACGAGGTACCTGAACCTTTCCATGTGTAGAGTAAAGCCGGCTCTAAACCCTAAACCCTAAACACCCTAAACCCTAAACCCTAAACCCTAAACGCTGAAGCTCAGGGTTCGAGATGTGGGTTTGGAGTCTTAGGGTGTGCTGTCTTTTAGGGCTTAGAAAAGGTTCGGGTTTAGGGCTCATCTAAACCCCGCCAACGCTGTTCTGTCTTGTGACTCCTGGCCCTAAGCCCTAGATCACTAAATCCTACGTACAGCCCACGCCATCCTACACTGCTGAATGTAGGGGTAATGGTTATTTCCATCGGGTTTTGGTGTATAGTCTACTACAACCTTTAAAAGGAACCCCAAATAAGGACTCACGCAAGTAATCACATAGCGGCCTGAATACTGAGAATCGCTCTTCGGGTATACTATTTCTAAGAGGATCCTGCAACTCGTGGCCTCAAGCCGTACGCCCTATAACCCCAAGCCCTAAGACACGAGGCCCTCTGACCCTAAGCCGCGAGCCTTAAACCCTCCGCCCCAAGACCCGTCCTCGCGAGAGGAGCGCCGCTCCAGAATTATCTGATCTCGAAGTGTCCTGGCAGTTCGGCGCCCTATACCTATGGGCCCTAAACCTTAAACCCTGTAACCCCGAAGCCATACAAAGCCTAAACTCTAAAGGTGATCTTGAAGAGGCTCTTCAAAGGTGGGCTTTGTTTTGCAGCTCAGAGGTTTAGGAAGATCCGGCCCCTTAGGCGGCTTAAGGCGTAAGTATGGGGTTTACAGCTCTCCAGGGTTTCAGGGCTGAGAGCCGAATGGCCTACGCTTTTAGGTCGAGCTGTGGGCTGCTAGCTTTCCTTTCTTTTCCAGGGCTTTACAGTAGAAGCCAGAAAGTTGAACTATCATTATCGTAACCCCTTTAAGGTAAATTATAGGGGATCCTACCATTAATCCATATTCCAACTTTCTGGAGTTCCCTTTAGGGTGGCTCTCTGTCACTATGTGGCTCTGCTTTCTACTCGATTCAACAGTGTCTTTAAAAGGACTTCTCAAGTCCTACAGTAGGTACAGGAAGCCGGTACCAGAGCAGATCCATGCAAAGCGATGTTGAAGCGCACTCGGTTGGTTCGTAAAGCCAGATCTCTCGCATCGAAAAGGAACTCAAGCTAAGTGCGTCTTCTCAGTACAGTAGGGGGTTACGAATTACCTTTGCTACTTAGAGGGTCATGGCACTTCGTAGCCATCGCGAGACATAATAAGTTAGATATATTCTTAGATGCCATATAACCTGAATAGATTGAAAAGATTCCTATCGCCTAAATAATTTACTAAGTTGCATGATTCTCCGAGTAGGGACCAAAGTAAGGAACAAATCTAAGGGATCCCTTAGCAAGCCAATGCCAGAGCGACAACTCGGCTTGGACCCCTCGGTCGCGAGCCTGTCCCAGCTACAGTGGTTTGTTTCTTGATTCGAAAGTCTCCACAGGGCTTAGGGTTAAGGCTTATGGCACATCAGCACCAAACTGTTGGGCCGATAGGTAAGGCAGTTGCGCACATGTCGCAGGAACACTGAGCGACTCAATCTCGTGACACTCATCTCTGCATGACTCACCGCTGAAGGAAGGATGGACAGATTGACGGAAGGAGGGGAGGCATGCATGAATGCATGCATGTACGCAAATACAAGCCCACAATACTCGTACACGCGCGCACACATACATGAAGCATACATGAATGTAGCCGTCCACATGCACACTCACACACGTATGTGTCTGTATACATATCACCCATGCATATACTGACACAATTTGTAAGTATCTCTGTCTATATATATATATATATATACATGTTTCTGCACACCACACACACATATCTGTGTATGTATGTAAGTGTTAATGTACGTAAGGACGTGCATAAGGCAAGACTGTGTGTGTATGTTTGCCTGCTTGTTGATAAACGTAACTGAGTAAGTGAATCAGTCAGCAAGTGAGTATGCATGCAGGTATGTACGTGTGGTTGGTACCGAAGCAGGTGTGTACTTCTGTAGGTGTGTGCGTACGCAAGTTAAGCAGGTAAGTAAATAAGTAAGCTAGTATAGGTACATATGTATGTGCTTATGTGTGCCTGCATGTAATGAATAAACAGGGGTGAATGGCTTTTCGGGTTTGGGGTTATAGGGTTTAAGGGTTAAGGGTTTAGGGTTTGAGGTTTAGGGTTGTTCCGTACGAACTGTTCTCCGTTCTCCGAAGGACGGAAGATCGACAAGTCAGAAGGCTACATCTTGGGGTTAGTTGGGTGTCGCTTTCAACAGTCCCCAAAAGTATTTATCATTTGGGCTCTTTATTAACCGAAATGGAAAACTCCATATTATCCCAAATCGACATCTAGTGTTTGGATCCCACGTACAGTACGGCACCGCTATAAACAGGATCCTGAAGTGCCAGTGAAAGAGCCATGGTTTCCAAGTAAACAGTCGCAGAGATTGCAGCGGTCAGGGTGTAGGCTTGCTGGATGATTCAGAATTCCGGCCATAAGATGCCGCAGCACCCGAGAGCCACACTAGACCCCAATACTCGAAAAACAACCTCGTGCCAATCCCTACTACATCCATCGCACGTGGCCCTGTGCGAATCCGAAGCGGTAATTTTCAAAATGTTGAATTCTAGAACCAGGCCGGATTTAAACACTCAACCCTGAACTTTTTCACCGGACACTCGCCCTAAACCAAAAGGCCACTCATCAATGCTCTAAGGGTGCAAGGCGCCTCTTGGGACTCCGACATTCGTTGCCTGCTTTCGCTTGGAGCAGGTTGCAGAACCATGTATACGCCAAGCTTAACGGCTGATGGTTCAGGGCTTCGGGGCGTGGGGCTTGGGGCTTAATAATTACAAGGGCTCAGGGTTTACGTTTCATGCATACCGAAGGCTCTTTATGCTAATTCGCGTAAATGTCTGGTTCCAAGTCGTACACTCTCCATGGCTTCTGGCACGCTGAGGACTGAGGGCACAAGAAGGGAATCACGACACAAAAGTAGCACCATGTAACAATCCCCTCGCAAGCAGGCGAGCTTCGCTGGCTTTGACATTCTACTCAAAACCCCAAACTACTTACCTTTGGTTAGTCGGGAACGGAGGAGTGGGGTGCAACTATAACTATTATTACTACAATTCTTCCATTCCCCACTAACCAAAGGTAAGACTAAAGCCAGCAACCCCAAGCTCCCGCACTACCTATAGTCTCCATTGTAGTTCCTTTTGGGGTTCCCTTTTAGGATCCGTAATCTCAAATTGGTTAAACCAAAAAAAGGAACTACAATGGAGACTGTAGGTAGTGGCGGGAGCTTCGTGGGATGACAGGGGTGGAGTCGGAGAGTCGATTTGGGAGTTTCCGAAAATTAGGGTCTGATTTTGGCGATCCTTATAATAAGGATCCTACTATTTAGGCCCGGCGATTGGAGAAGACCAGGGCTTCTCGTAGTGGGCTTGGGAGCTCGAGCTCGGATCTTTTGAGGGTCTTTTACAAAACCATAGGTTTTTTTAGGTGTTTTTGAAAACCTATGTTTTTTTTTAAAGTATGTAGGGTTCAGGGTTGAGATTGAGGACTTGGGGTTTGAGGATTTAGAGTTTTTAGGGTTTATAGGCTTTAGGCTTTCTTGTCTAATCTAGGGCTCTGCTCTAAATTGAGGCTGCGATCTTTACAGCTGTGCACAAAAACCCTGAACCCCGCCAGGCCCCTTAACCATAAACCTGAACCCCCCTTCATCCCTAAACCCTAAACCCTTATCAAGCCCCCCAAGTCCTTTACCCCTACACTGAATAAACCCTGTATAATCCCCCCAACCCCACATAAACCACGAAATAAACCTTAACCCCCCAAACCCCGACTAAACCCTGAACCCTAAACCCACAGTCTCTCAGTCCCTATAAACCCTACACTCCCCTTGATCCCTAGAGCGCCTCAGGTCATCAAGTCGACGAGTTTCGGCCTCTGAGCATCTCCGTGAGGCTTTAAGTTTGGGGTTTTAGGGTTTAGGGGTTAAGGGCTTCGGGGTTTAAGGTCTAGGCGGGGGGGGGGGGGATTTATGGGGGGCGTTAGGGTGAAGTCTTTGATTGAGCCCTGATGGTCTTTAATAGTGAGTATTCAAGGTATACGAGAGGGTAGTTGGGGCCTTTTTGGGTTAGAGTTGAGGGTTTTGGGGCTTACGGTTTAGGGCTTTCAGGTTTGGGGGTTAAGGCTTTAGGTTTAAGGTTCGGGTCTGTCATGCAGGGTGATTTTCCTGAGAAAAGAAGATATCCCAAGAAGAAAATTTATGCAAACACCGGTACGAGCACAAGGCAACCCTACGAATCCATCTAAAGCCCTGGTAAAAAGCGCTCTTAAACCACCGAAGCACTGCACAAAACCCTAAGACCTTAGACTGTTGACTCCAGCCCTCGACCCTCCACCACAAGCCGTAAACCACTTAACATGATCCCCTGAACCTGCAAACACGATTTCGCCTGGCGCTTCTCATCAAGAGCGGCAAGCATTTGCTTCCGCTTATCCGCCTGCAGTCAGCCCATAAGGTTTAGGGTTTGGGTTTTAGACAAACAGACACAGACAGACAGATAGACAGACACACAAACAGACAGACAGACAGACAGACAGACAGACAGACAGACAGACAGACAAACAGGCAGGCAGGCAGGCAGGCAGGCAGGCAGGCAGGCAAACAGACTGGCAGACAGACAAGGAACCATACAATCAACTAAACAAACAAACACCTACAAGCAAACATGCAATCAACTAAACAAACAGTTACCTGCATAAGCAAATATACATATAGTACACATACATTACATACTTATATACATGCACGCATACATACATACATACATACATACATACATATATATATATATATATATATATATTGTAGCCGCCGGAAAGTTGGAAGGCGGCAATTGCAACGGCAAGGGCATCTTCCAACTTTGGGTCTGGCTGGGTCCCATCTTCCAACTTTAGGTCTCGACGTTGGACCGCGGTTTCCAGGTTGGAAGGCATCTCCTTAACCATAGCCTCAGTTAACTGTATTTTCGGGACCGCAGATTGCAATTTTCCAACTTTACTGTTCTCCATTAAATGCCACGCACATGTCTGGATGAGCGATAGCAGAAGGACGGAGTGCAAGGCACCCCGCATCAGTACGTACAAACGGTATGCAGAAGGATTCGGGAGAGTGGTGGAAATTACTTCCCCAAGGTGAAGGCAGCAAGTGAAGGCACAAAAGTTGGAAGACTTCAAAGTTGGAAGAAAGAAAAGTTGGAAGACCTGTTTTGTCCATGTTACAGGGTGCTGCAAACTTGGGTGCGCATCTTCCAACTTTGCGGCTGCTACTGTATATATATATATACATATATATATATATATATATATGTTCGTTTATACACACACATGCACTATGTAGGAACACAGACCCTTATAGATAATTCTCTCCTTTGATGGCGGAAAGGCTTTCTTACATGGTAAGCACAAAAACACAGCATATATATATATATATATATACACATACAGACACACTCACACACACACACACACACACTCAACAAATGTCGCCAGGAAGCCCTATGTTCACCTACCAACTCTCTGGTTTAAGGCCCTAGCTTGAACCCTAAACCCTCAACCCTAAACCCGAAACCCTAAAACCCTAAACCCTAAACCCTAAAACCCTCAAACCCTAAAACCCTCAACCCCAAATCTGGACCTTCGACCCAACGATCCCTCTGAGCGCCTGCTGGTGTTGGCGATCGCGCTCTTCCGCCTCGAATCCACGAAGCCCAAGAATCTTAACCCAATGGGTCCAAAGTAGCTGTATGGTAGAATGTAGGGTTTCTATGTTAGGAATTACTATTATGATTTGGGGGAGTATCCCCCTAGCACTACCTAGGACCCTTTGGGTGATGAAGCAGTAGCCTATACCCTAAGGCCCCAAAGTAGTTCCTTTTGCGGGTTCATAGATAGAATCCTATACGGTAATCTCAAAAAGGAACTACTTTGGGGCCTATGGGTAGGCCCAATATTTCACAACTCGTAACGGCTTATATACGGCTTATACTGTTTGACACAGAAAACCCAAGTATGATTTCGAGGCCAAAGACATCAGCCCAGAAATAGGGGTTAGCCTGATAAGGTTCTGGTTGAAGGTTCGGAGGTACTGCTTAAGCATTTGCGGTGTAAGGTTCAGGGTTCAAGTACAGGGTTTCAAATCTGAGGTAACTTAGGATTCCTTGACTTATAATTGTGTCGATATGATTATGTTCTTTTGCATAAATATCCTGGGATCTTTGGGCAGGCCAAACGAGGGCAACTGCCCCATAAGAACCAAATTCATAGCTTCCCGGTTTCATATAACGGCCGTACCAATCGCCGTAGCAGGCAGAGTGCTGTTCGTGGTAGAGAAGCTATACATCTGGCTCGGTTTCTAGGGTCTATTACCGGAACCTGTAAAGAACACCTTAAAGGAATGCCCGAAGCCGTACACGCTGAAGCTTAAACCAAAACAGTAAACATCCCCAAACCCGAAACCCTGTTTGAATGCCTTAGGCCTTAAACTTAGGGGCTGCGTACCCTAGCCTAAAAAAGGCTTAACCTTTTCAATTATGGTAAGATTATATGAGCCCCAAAAGGTTAAAGGTTACCTACTCAGCGGCTGAGTAAAGGATTCCTTGAAGGGAGGCCTTAGAGGACACCTTAACACAGAACTTACACTCCTATTAGGTGCCGTAATAAAAATCAGGACCCAAATAGGGACCATAATACCACCCGTGTACATTGGCCCATAAGTCCCTAGATCAGGACCACTTTATGGACACAGTATGTACTAATTGGGCACATGGACCCTTAGGGTTAACCTTTTGCGGAATTGGTGAAAGCCTCCTTGGCTTCTTTGGCCCGTCGGTCTGCCTGCCGTCGCAGTTTATTGATCAAAGTAACTCGGAATAACTACTCCCAGTGCCACAATGTGGGGCGTTGGGGTGAGATTTGCAGCTGCAAGGTTTTATAGGCTATGTTCAATGTCTTCAGGCCTCATCTTGAAAGCTTGTGCAGGACAAAGCACAAGGCCTGAACACAGCTATACCACACCGATGGCCCATTTGCGTTGAAAAGGGAGCAACCCAAACTGTTACAACCGGAAGACCAGTACAGCTGTATCATCATCTGAAGCGCATCGAGACAATATGGTGTCAGAGTCTACATGGCGTCGAGCTTGTGGCTGTCAGTGATCGTCGAGTATTGACCACGCGAAATGCTGAGTGCATATCAGAAGGAAGAACGGCTTAGCTTCTCCTCTGGTTCTCTCGCTTCTGCCAAGCTACCCTACAACTAGTTGGAGATGATCTTAGGCTGCAGGAGTTTTATGGCTGGGCATACAAGCGTACAAGTCATGCAAGCTCATGCCCTCAAAACTAAACCCCAGGTAAGCCTTGCAAAGCCTTCAAACCTGAGGATCCGAAGTCCTGTTAAGCCCCTAGCACGACATAAATCCCCTCTGACTGTCCATCTACCTATCTGTTTATCTATCTATCAACCTCTCAATTCTATCTAACTATCCAAAGTACAAATAATTAAGCCCAGTATACCTAGATAGATCGCCCAGAACAGAACCCCAAGCCCCTTCACAAAGCACGGAACATCTAAACCGCAAAATTACATCTTTGTATCACTCACACTATTCAACCTTCTACTACTCTTACGAGTACGACGACGACGAACCCTAAACCTAAACCCTTAACCCCAAACCCGCAGCACTGAACCCCTAAACCATAAGCCCTTCACCTTACATAAACCCTACACCGTAAGCCCTGAACCTTAAACCCATTATCCCCATAAACTCTACAAACCCTATAAACCCGAAAACCAAAAAAACAAACCCTATAAACCCCTATAAACCCTATAAACCCTCAAGCGATCGCCTCCAGCTGGCTCCTGCGGCGTTCGAAGGCGGCGCTGAGTTCGCTACCCTGGCGCCTTGGGGTCAAGGGTTCAGGCTTTGAGGGGGATCCTTTTAGGGATTTCTGTTTAGAGGTTCCTTTACGGGCTCCTTTACGGGTTCCTTTAAGGGTTCCTTGTAGTGTTTTCTTTAAGGCTTCCGTTTGCGGCTCCGCATCCACTTTATCGGCAACCAGGCTCTTGGAGGTAACTCAGTATACTGTGGGGGTTCCAGGGCTACTCGGGTTATGCCATCAAGAGTTTCGGGTTTAGATAAAAGAACCCAAGGGGTGCATGTACCCACATAGCATATCCTTTGGCCTTAAAGTAGTCCCTATGTAGGTACTGTGTATATGTGTTTACACTATTTGGATACATGGACCCTTCGGCAGATAAGCCAATCCCTAAACCCCCAACCCTAAACCTTCCAGGATTCTCCATGGAGCGACGTGCGGCGCCCTGCTCTGCCCCGGCAACAGTGCATGCGGCAGCACGACTGAAGAGGTTACTTGTGTTGTAAAGCTTTTCATTCATCCGTGAAGCCATCTTCTGTCATTACCATCAAACGTATTTACAAACATAACTTCAAACCTACGCGGAGACAAAAGACAGGCAGGCAGGCAGGCAGGCCGACAAACAGATAGCCTTTGCATGCATGCATACATGCGAACATGCATTCAGATGTAGACTTATCTCATGCTCCCAGTGTTGTTCATTGATTCACACTCATCGATGTACTGATGCAGTGATGCAAATTGGGCAAACACCAGTTGTCTGGGTGCCTGGCCGCTGGCGCTCTTCCTGAGAGAGAAAGCCGGGCCGGTTGCGCGGTGGCAGTTCAGGGTTATTATGTAGGGCTTGGGGTTGCTTGTAGGATTTAGCCTTCGAGGCCGGAGTGAAGATTACGAGAGCTTCAGAACCCCTGCGGAATCAGATTGTCACGGATCCACGCCGGCCTGACTCTTCGCCCCGGATGAAATTGCATGAACTGCAAGCGCCTAATATAGGGGCCTTGAATAATTAGAATTGGGTTTTGCGGCCCATTATACTATAACTGTAACAAGGAACCCCCAAAATAGTCTAGGTAATTATCAAAGCCCCTATGTTACAGCATGCTACATGCAAGAGTCTGTAAAATGTGCAAATGACACAATGTGCGTGGGGGCAGACACACCAAATGCGGAAACAATCACACCATAGGGTAAGAACCCTGAACCAAAACCCAGAATACCCTTATCCTTTAAACCTTAGACCCTAAACCCGAACACGCTCAAAGGCCCTTAAACCTTCCAAGCGTCCTGTTTCTCCTTGAGCCCCGCCGACGCTAAACTCTAAACCCTACCTATAGTCTCTATGGTAGTTCCTTTCTTTGGTTAGCCCAAAACTCTATTATAGGATCCTAACCATAAAATTGGTTAACCAAAAAAAGGAACTACGGTAGAAGCCCAACACCCCAAAAGTCGAAACCCTAGACTCCTTAAGCCCTCAAAAGCCCTGAAGACCCCGAACCCTAAACCCTCAAACCTTAAAGGCCCGTAAACCCCTAAACCCTACATAAACCCCGCAACCCTAAAACCCCTTCAAAATGATATAGCTTCAAACCTGCCGTTTTCCAAAATCCTATCATACCCTTGCTCCTATAGAACCCTTCCAAAATGTCCTTAAAACCCTAAACCCTCCGTTAAACCCTTTTTAAGCCCTAAACATGAAACCCTAAACCCTATTCCCAAAATCCTAAACCCTATTCCCAAAATCCTAAAGCAGGAAAGCCTAAGCCCTAAACCCTCCTTTAACAACAAAACAAACCCTAAACCCTAAACCCCTCCCAAAGGTCCTCGAGGAGTTTCCGTTTGCAGCTCTCTTCCCAGCGTTTGAGGCTCTTCTCGCGGCGGCCTCAGAGATCTATAGGGGTAGGGTGTTGGGTTGGGGGTTTTGGGTTGAGGTTTATAGGGCTTAGGAATGTTTAGGATGTTTAGGGATCTACGGCTTAGGGTTGATTACATGATGTAAGTGTGTATGTAAGAAAGCAAGTACGTAAGAAAGCAAGTAAAGCTGTATGTATGCATGAAGACACAATATGACTGTAGTATGTATGTACGCATGTCTGTCTGTATGTGTCTCTGTCTGGTTGGCTGTCTGCCTGCCTGCCCTCATCTCTCTCTCTCTCTCTCTCTCTCTCTCTCTCTCTCTCTCTCTCTCTCTCTCTCTCTCTTCATCTCTGTATGCACCTGGATGTACCTATTCGTGTACGTCTGTCCTGGAAACACCCTTACAAACAACCGCATGCATACCCTAAACCTGTAATCCAAAACCCCCTAGACCCTGAATCTCTATAACCCTGGATAGACTTTTTTAAACCCTTGCACTGCAACAATGTACGGAGGAAGCCAATCCGAATCGACTAGCGTTGTGGTGAGCTCTATAGACTCTAAGTCTTTGAGGGACCCATCTAACGAAGAAGACCACCTGTAGTCTCCATTCTAGTTCCCTTTTGGCTTAACCAATTGAAATTAAGGATCCCATGAGGTCACCCAAAAAGGAACTACAATGGAGACTCAAGGTATTGATTATTCATACCGATATAGAATCCCGTGCTAACCCCCTCTAAACCACGTAGTGCACACACGCACACACACACACACAGACACACACACACACACGCACGCGCGCACGCACACACACACACACACACACACAAAAAAAAAAGAAAGTTAGCCTGTCCAGGCCCCTGAATAGACTATCCTTTCTGATCTTGAATGTACCCGTGCGGTATCTTCTTAATTACCCTGATATTACCCTTGTAATTAGTACCCATAGTATGCATGCATGCTGTGTGTAAATGTAAATGC
The DNA here is from genome assembly GCA_905221615.1 of Symbiodinium sp. CCMP2592. Taxonomy (NCBI): domain Eukaryota; class Dinophyceae; order Suessiales; family Symbiodiniaceae; genus Symbiodinium; species Symbiodinium sp. CCMP2592. Next base: position 338,862 of record CAJNDT010001779.1, read on the forward strand.
ATATGTATGTATATATTCTGTGTATATATATATATATATATATTATACTCATATACACAGATGTGCGTGTGTGTATCATATAACCCCTATATGGTATTATGCTGTTAGAACTCGCCTTACTACATTACCCTCAGACCTCGCGACGCACCGAGGATCCTGCGCTCTTGCACCTGACGCAGATTTTTTTAACGTTAAACCCTCGGGATCCGAATGTGTAGCCGTACTGCAGAGGTTCCTTTAAGGGATAACTTACAGGGCTTTCTAGGGTTTTTGTAGGGTTTAGTAGAGTTTAAGGGATAACTGACAGGGCTTTCTAGGGTTTTTGTTGGGTTTAGTAGAGGGATATAGAGTTCTTTTAAGGGCTCATTTGATTGGCTTTATTGGGTTTTTGTAGGGTACGCTAAAGGGATGTAACCCACAACGCAAAAGCCTACAGCTAGAAGAGGGCCCTTGCACCGATGTAGTATGTATTTATGCCTTCAAGAGGTTCCTGCAGAGCAACTAGGGGTTCAGAGTTCAGGATCTAGGGTTTAGGAGTTCCTGAAGAGTGACTGGTATAGTAACTGCAGGGTGCAAGTATATGTGCTTTGGACACATGTACCCCTAGGGTACGCGTTTAGGGGGGTACGGTATAATTCAAGAGTTGGAAGGATGTTCAGTATTTTGAAGGCCTGTTTGCAAGCTGCAGCCTCCGGGGAAGGCAGGTTTGCCACTCACTAGCATCCACTTTATGCGGAAATGCTCCAAGAGCCCAGCCTAGACGTCTCAGCCCTTTACTTTTTGCACCTCATGATGAACACACAAAGCCCTGTAAACCCTAGACCCCTAAAGCTATTCCAACCAAAAGCAAAAAGGAAAAGTGGCATCCTAGTTGACCACTCTAAACACAGAAATCTTGCTAAACAAACCTATGTAAGTCATTCCGTTTAACTTTGTAGCAAATCAGGACCTCGTGCTCGGCTTTCTCAATGCTCTCGCGCCAGGCATGTTGCGAGGCTTGGCGCTCCTGCTGTTATTTTGAGCTCCGGCTTCGAGGTTTGGATGCCAGGGTGCAGGGTTTCGGTTTAGGGTTTACCTGTAGTCTCCATTGTAGTTCCTTTTTGGGATTACGTTTTGGGATCCTTAGTATATAAACGGTTTCGTTTTATTTGCAAGTGCAGTGGCCTTTCGCTCGCACGACGGTCCATTCTCTTCTGGGATGTGCACTCTTAAGAAAAACCCTGAAGCCAGAAAAGCAGACATCCTTATGAGCTTCACTCTCAGTACAGCTCCATGACATGTCGGTTTCGGTTTAGGGTTTAGGGTTTACTCAAGTTAAGGGCCTGCAGTTCGATGCTTCTCTTCGAGTCGAGGTTGGGTACCTCTTCTTAGGCCACCTCGCTAAGCAAAGTACCCTACTTAAAGGATCATGGGGCAGAGTAACTAGCGTTATAAATCAGGTAAATATACATATAATTACGTATATCCCCAATGAATAAGGTACTTCTAACCTAACTTACTGTATAAGTCCCCCGATCCTCCGCTTCGGGCCACGCTTCTTTGAAGATCCCTTCATTAAGCCCTGAATGGGGCTGTCTGGACCCCTAAACCCTAAACCCTTAAGACAGCCGTAAATCCTAAAACCTTCTTGAAGCCCTAAGCCCTAAACCCTTAACCCTTAAGAAAGCCCTATAAGAAAGCCCGAAACCCAAAACCCGAAACCGCGAGCCTTCATCTCCGCCACTCGCCGAACCTCCTCTGATAGAGCTCGCCTGGCAGGACAATCCCTGCATCCCTTGGGGCGGTGGCGACTTCGTCACCACGTGCTGTATGTGTGTACCGACGATGTTTGTGTATGGTCATCATTATCACGAGTATGTATGTGTGCAAATATATATATATATATATATATATATATATATACACACACACATACATACATACATACATACATACATACATACATACATACATACATGCATGCATACATACATTACATTACATTACATTACATTACATTCATACATACATGCATGCATGCATGCATGCATGCATGCATGCATGCATGCATGCATGCATTGTGACATTGTGCTTAACAACAAATGGTTGGTTTAACGGTTCGGGACTGAGGCAGGGGCTTCGCTGCATAGTCTGCTACAGCCCTGCATAAAGCTGCAAATCTGGAGCGCACTCCGGAGGCCTGAGAAAGCATTTTGTAGGCTGGGCTGTTTCGAGGAAGGTTCAAGCAACCCGAGCACAATCCGAGTAGCCTCTGTGCCTAAACCCCTCTCCCGAAACTTCACGACTCCAGTGATTCCTGCTTTTTTCTACTAGGTCTCGGAGTCCGCCGGCTTCGCGCTGGCCGAGTGATCCGTCTGCAGCCTTTCCTCGTCTCTGTCTGTGACTTCCTCGAACACCGTCGCTCGCCGCGCTCTTGCCAGCGGCTGCCTCCAGACGGAGAGCTGCTCTCTGTATTTGAGGATGACTTCGCTCACCTGACCGGGACCAGGCTGGATCGGCCCTCGCCGCCAGGTTGCTGCCTCGGTCCAATAATGCAGGGGCCTCAATAATTAGAATAGGGGTTGGGGGGTAATTATACTGTAATCATAATAAGGAACCCCCAAAATAGTAGTGGTAAGTATTTAAGCCCCTATAGAAATAGCCATGCTTCCAATCTCGTCTATCCTGAGTAACCAGCTTCTCCGCGATAGTGAGGGGTGCCCCAGTACATAATACCGAAGTTATACAAAGACAGGATGTGATCCATAACAGCTTGAAACATATACAATTGAGTAGTACACCCGCAACCCTAAACCCCGTACATGCATAAGGTACAACTCATGAAGAGCTGAATGCGGCGAAGCTAGGTTGAACAGTGCCAGAACACTGCAGCTCAGGGTGTCTTCTGTGCTTTTCTGGGGAGCTGTAGGGTTGAGGTCGGTGCTTGTTTGGGGCTTTAAAGTTCAGGCTTGAAGCCATTTTGGGCTGTAGAGCTCAGGCTTTAGGTGGAATGTTGCGGCTGTGTTTCTGGTGGCAGCAGACGCCAACCAGAACAGGCGCCAGTGAACCCTAAATCAGGATAGCACTGATATGTTGTTAAGATCATCACTGTTGATTTTGCGCAACACCTGGAAACCCGAAAACTCGATGACCCCGAAACGCTTTTAAGCCCTTATGGCAAATCCAAGTTTCAGGCCCCGAAAGCACCAAAGCCCAAACTCCTAAACCCGAGACCCGTGTCGTGCTTGGGGTTTAGGCTCCAGGGCTCTAGGGTTTAGATTGAAATGTTGTTGACGGGCCTTTCAATTAGTCTTTGTGCAGAAGCCCGTGTTGGGCGGGCTATGGTTGAGGGTTTACTGTAGCCGAAAAGCCCTACCTTTTTGAAGGGTTTCTTATTATGGTTTACATACTGAATTCCTTTGCAAACCCCAATCCGTATAAGCCCTGATTTGCGACACAGGTAGAGTGGAGGGTTTAGGACACAAGCATCTTCAAGGCCCAGCCCACCTGAGCCACCGCTGCTCGCGCCTGGTGTTTTTTTCTGTTTAGGGGTGTAAGGTTGAGAGTTTAGGCATTAAGATTTACGGTTTAGGGTTGAAGGTTTAGGGTGTAAGGTTTAGGATTAGGGGTAACGCTCTGCCTTGGATGTCTGATCCTAGGGCTCCACTTACCTAACTACCGACTTGGTTACTTGTCTGCAACTTCTGCCATCTGTCCAATTAATTAGGAACACTTATTCGCAATACCTATGCCGTGATGATGAGAATGAATATTGCAACTGCCTACGTATCCAATGAAACAACTCCAGCAAAGCTTCGTCTGACTGGGCTGCCGGCTGCAAGCACGAAGATAGCCTTCGGTGTTCAACCTTGTCAAAGATGCCGGCTTGTGGCTTTGCATGTAGGGTGCTAGAAGGGGAGTTAGGATTAGGGGGACCCTTGGGGATATAGACCCTCTCAACAAGGCCCCTTTTTAACAGAGCCTTGAAGTAGGGTTCAGAAGGGGTACCCTTTAAGGGGTCTCCCTAATAATACCTGTTTATAGAAGTGTAGGGGAAGAAGAGCGTTGGGCTTTATTTGGTCTATGGACGGCACTGGGTTTGCTCGTGTTAAATATTAAGTTTCAGATTCTGGAGGTCTGGGGGTCACCCTTTTAAACCTTAAGCTCAAAGCCGAAACGCTAGGAACCCTTTCGCTCCGCATGCGATGCATCACTTTGTCACTTCATCTGCGACCAACTAGACAACCCTAGAAGCGATAAGTACCTATGGCTCGATACCATTGGATACTATAGTGGGTGCTATGGTGGTTTATCCAATGGTCACTAATTACAAGGGGTTACTATAGCCTACAGTAACCATTGTAGTAACAGTTAGATTAGGGGTTACCCAAACAGCCATACAAGAAACTGGGCTTCTGGAGTAAGATCCTTCTGACCCGAACACACACTGGCCCCATGGAAGCCACGGTTTAGGGTTTAGGGTTTTGGGTTTAGGGTTTAGGGTTTTGGGTTTTAGGAGCAGAGTCCTAGCTGAGTAGATTGGGAAGTGGGTGGGGCGAAAGGTGCTCTGCATTGCTCTCGGCCTCGATACCTGCCTTGTATGCACAGATGGGCATGCACATATCTACATGCATGCACTTATGCATGGATTTAGGCATGCATGGATGCATGCATGGGTGTAGCTATGCAGTTCTGCAGTTATGATGATTCGCACGCGCATGTACATGCCTAGGCTCATATGTCCTGTAAGCATGCTCATGTGTACGAGCATGTGCGAGCAGATACATATGAAGTTGTCGGTGTGATTCGCCAGTTGCACGAGATCCAATTCGTGGAGGAATCAACGCCTATGGATGTGTGCATGATCTTGAGTGTACACATGCAAATACATCTATTCAGATCGAGATCTTAAGCCTGACAGTACAACATCCTCATCTTGAAGCAGGTGGACGGGCAAACTCCACATACTGAATACCAAAAAGCATCATGATCGCTGCAGCAAGGCTGATTTTGAACCCCTAAGCCCTAAACCCTGAAGCCCGAACCCTAAAGTGTGCGCTCCGGTGGCCTCGTTGCTCTCACAGCTGGCTGCAGACCTTGGGAGCTTGAGCTTTACAGCTCAGTGGTTGGGATGTATGGCATGTAGGATTTGGGAGTCGGGAAGAGTTGTGGTTGGCTTATTCTGAAAGTCAGTGCCCTGAATCCTGAACCGCGCCAAGGCCGATACATTCCAAACGGGGGTGAGGGCTTCCGGGCTTGGGAGGCTTCGGGATTAGGGATTTCGGCTCTACCATGGAGCTGTCTAGCCACCTACTTGTTGACTTGAGTTCATGTATGCTCGTCTGTGTTGTGTCCCCGCGGGTGTGTGACTGTGTGTGTCAGGGCCTGCATGGGTATCTGTCTGTCTGTCTGTCTGTCTGTGTCCGTCTGTCTGTCTGTGTCTCTCTCTCTCTCTCTTTCTCTCTCTCTCTCTCTCTCTCTCTCTCTCTCTCTCTCTCTCTCTCTCTCTCTCTCTCTCTCTCTCTCTCTCTCTCTCTCTCTCTCTCTCTCTCTCTCTCTCTCTCTCTCTCTCTCTCTCTCTCTCTCTCATCACCGTCATCATCAGCATCACCAGCGGCGCAGGTGCTTCCACAAGTCAGAACAACAATCACATGAAGGGTATGTAAACATCCTGCAGTATGAGCAGGGTGACCACGACTGCTGCTGTTCTTGCTTTCGTCATTCAGACCTGTAGGCTATAATGACTCCACTACGCAGCTGTATCATTTGTATGGCTGCCAGAAGCATGATATGTGTTTCTGCTGTCGTGATGATAGCACGGGCCAAGGGCAGCACTCACACGCAGTATCCTTGTTAGCTCATCCTGACTCCACCCTGGTCATCCTTCGGACTTTCCCCAATCATCAGCAGCAGCATCGTAATTTCCACCGTCATCATTACCACCGCAAGCATCGCCGTGATCATCTCCATCATCAGCACCTGTAGAATGATAGCACAGGCGGCCCCAAGCCGAGGCGGATGCGCAAAATCCTTGATCCACAGCGTAGCCCTGTTTAGCGGTTTAGCGTTCTGGTGATTGCGGGTTAGTCGCTTGTGGAAGCCTTGCCCTTGACGCGAACCATCGAAATAGAAACGTACTTCTTTCTGCAGCTTTGCAGTTACAGATTCGAGTTGCTGGGGTTTAGAGTTTAGAGTACCAATCCCAGAGCTCTAAACTCTACACCGTCTCGGAAGAAGCAGCCAGGTTGCAGCAAGCTGAGCTTGCTCCTGGTGCTGGGACTTCGTGGCGTCCTGGAGCTTGGGGGTCAGGGTTCTTGAGGCTTTCGTGGCATCTGGTAATCATACTCGAAACCTGCCTGTGGTGTGATCTTGTCGGTACGGAAACCTTAACAGCTCGAAACGCCTCACAAGCCTATACCCTGAAACGAGCAGCCCTTCATTACCCTGTCCTACCTAGGCTTGCGGAGGGCTGATGCCGTACAGGGCATGCCGAGCGTCGATGCCTAATACAGTGGCCGTCATAATTACAGGGCTTTGGGGGCACCTCAAAAGCCAAATCGTAATACGAAAACGTCATTAAAAAATACTAGCAACTAGAAACCCTTCAGCCCTTCGAATGTCGATGTCGTCCTCAAAATATGGGGGGTTTCCGAAAACTAGGGGAACCTTATTTTGGGGTCCTTATAATTAGGATCCTACTATTTAGGGTACTAGATTAGGGTCCCCTATTTTCGGAAACTCCCATATGACCAGGTCGCTCCTGCAGTCTGACCATGCTTCTCTGAAAAGACGACCCGACATCGCAAGATCCTTCATCCTACAACAAACCTAGCAATTCCGATGCGGGGGCTTTCCTGTTTGAGAGCCTTGATGGCAGAAATCCCCAACCTAATCCACAAGAAAGGACGAAGTTGTAATGATCAGCTGGTCGTCTACCTGATGGCTTTGAGCCCCGAAGCCTGAACCCATAAACTGTGAGCCTTAGAACCTTAGAACCACAACCCTAAATCCTAAACCTTAAACCCTAAAACCTAAACCCTAACCCCCAAACCCTAGACCCTACAGTCGAAACCCTAAAGTGCTAAGGGCTCAGGGTTCGCAGAGACACTCCTGAGGGCCCGCATGCTCAAGCTGCTTAGCAGGAAGGAGTCCGCCTGATCAAGACGACTTGCCAGTGTGGGGGATTTTCTATACCCGATCTCTCTCTCTCTCTCTCTCTCTCTCTCTCTCTCTCTATATATATAAATATAAATATAAATATAAATATAGACATAAATATGAATATATATATATATAAACGTATACATTGTTTTATCTAATTGTATTTGTGTATTTACTGATTAAAGTACTCATATGTATGTACCTTGTTGCCTACACTAAGCTCTGAAGGGCTTTACGGCTTTAGGGCGAGGGTTTGCCGGTTTGCCCTTGGTGGTTACCCTCTCCCACTTGCAGTAAGCACCAAAAAGTTGGAAACCGGATTAAGGAGAACGAGTGCTCTGATTCCCTACACATTATTCTTACGGATTGAGGCCACTGGTGTTCCAACTTTTGGGCTTCTGCTATAAGGAGCACTGTGGAAACTTAAGTTTCAATCCCCCCCGTACTTGGAGTCCCAGGACTTTAGGGCTTTTATCCGGAGTTCAGGATTCAGGGTTCATTCATGAGCTCTAGTCGGGAGAGTAAATGGCCCTGTCATCCTGGGCTGGGCTAGACTGCAACTCTAGAGGATGGACTAGGCTGTCGGGTTGAAAAGCAAGCGCGATGATAGCGTAAAGTCAGGCCAGGCCAGCATCATGCTCGGGCGCCGTAAACATCTGCACCATGTTTGCAGAAGTGTTATCGTACCTTCCACTTCCACTCCTCTCTTGGCTGAAGAGCCTTGCAAACAACGCCAACGACACGGATGTCGTCTCGGATGTGACCCTAACCACAAGCCCCAAAGCAAAGCCATCCTTCCTGAAGCCAATATTTGAGGCCGTCGCTTCATGGATTTCAGCTTAGGGCTTAAGGTAACACCCAACTCCCACAAACTAGGAAACCACCACCCCCCTGCATCTGTGACGAGAGTCTCGGACAGCTTCCCTTGAACCCGAAACCCGAAACCCCCTAAAACCCCGGAATCCTGTAACCCCTAAACCCCTCAACCCCAAACCCCTAAACCCCCAAACCGCTAAGCCCCTAAACCCCCCCGAAAAGATGCACTCCCAGCAAGATCCGGCCCGGAGAGAATTACCTTGCAAGCCCTCTCTGTAACCTCTTCGGAGGATTAGGGTTTAGGGATTTACGGGTTTAGGATTTATGGTTTAGGAATTGAAGGTTTGGGGTAAAAAATACCTACTTCGCTGTCTAAAATCTTTGGACGGTACCTACTTTGAGCCATTTCGAGCCTCGGGGTTGGGCCTCCCGAATCCACAGCGGCACAAACTCCGTGGGGAGGAACACTACATGAACTAGGGCTCTGAACACATGTAGCCCCAGAAGGACACAATAAATCTGTATGTATGTATGTATGTATGTATCTATAAGTATGTATGTGAGTATGTACACCCTGCAATACCCTAAACCCGCAACCCGAAGCCCTGATGCAAAGGCTCCACGTGCCTCCGAGCTGTCAGACATGGGGCTCACCTCGGAGCTTCTCTGTACTCTACGCTAAT